>ML776949.1:247750-280802 GCA_009831015.1 Picea engelmannii
GTAGCTAGACTTGAAGCCATAAGAATGTTTCTTGCCTTTTCAAGCTTCCAACAAATCAAAGTTCATCAAATGGATGTTAAATTTGCTTTTCTCAATGGTGACCTGGAAGAAGAAGTTTATATAGAACAACCAGAAGGATTCATTTTTGGAAATGATGAAAAACTTGTTTGCAGACTTAAAAATGCCCTATATGGTCTCAAACAAGCTCCAAGGGCATGGTACTCTCGTCTTGACAATTATCTCCATCAACAAGGATTCTCAAAAGGATATGTTGATAGCAACTTATACACAAAAACTGAAAATGACAAACTACTAATTGTAGTTGTATATGTTGATGATATCATTTTTGGAAGCAATGAAGAATCCATGAGTCAGAAATTTGCTTCTGATATGCAGCAAGAATTTGAAATGTCTTTACTTGGGGAACTAACATTTTTTCTAGGATTACAAGTGCAACAAGCAACAGATGGTATTTTCCTATCACAAACAAAATACCTTAAGAAAATCCTCAAGAAGTATGGCATGGAAGATTGCAAACCTGTAAGTACACCAATGATAATTGGGTGTAATCTCAGTTCTAATGATGATTCTCCCACGATGAATCAGCCAGAATACAAATCTATGATAGGAAGTCTACTGTATCTCACTGGGACAAGACCAGACATTATGCATGCAGTTGGGATTGTTGGACTATTTCAAGCCAATCCAAGAGATTCTCACCTTCAGGCGGTGAAAAGAATATTCAAATATCTACAAGGAACTCAAGATTTTGGACTATGGTATCCAAGGAATGCTGAACTTACTCTTCATGCATACACTGATGCAGATTGGGCTGGAAGTGTTGATGATCGAAAAAACACTAGTGGTGGTGCATTCTACATGGGACCCCGGTTAGTATCTTGGTTCAGCAAGAAACAAAGTTCCATTGCCTTATCTACAGCAGCAGCAGAATACGTGGCTGCAGCATCTTGTTGCACTCAACTTCTTTGGATGATGCAAACCCTTCAAGACTTTCAAATCAAATGTTCATCTCCTATCTCTATTATGTATGATAATACAAGTGCCATCAGTATCTCAAAGAATCTTGTTATGCATTCCAAGACCAAGCACATTCCCATCAAATATCACTTCTTATGAGAACAGGTGCTTGAGCAAAAGGTGAAATTGGAGTATGTTCCCTCAAACGAACAAATTGCTGATATCTTTACTAAACCTCTACCCAGGGAAGCGTTCGAATATATCCGACAAAAACTGGGAGTAGTCTCTGCCATGCAGAGGATCAGGTCTAATTAAGTACAGAAGCCTCAATTGGTTGTAAGGTGTTGATGAGCATCTCTAAATTCTCTGGCTAAGGGGGAGCACTGATCATATGCACAGGCGTATCAAGCAGATAGCATGGTCTCAGGGGGAGCATGGTATTGTCCACTCTTTTCCATTGATGTCAAAGGGGGAGGAAAAAGAGGAGAAGTATTGCAGACAGAGGAAGAGTATTGCCATCAATGACAAAGGGGGAGATTGTTGGAAATATTTTCATTGATGGCAAAGGATGAGGCAAAGGAGGAAGAAGAGATTTCATGTTAGAAAATCAGTGTATGGTTGAGCTTTGGATGGACGCGTATGATTGCTGCAGAGCGCCGCTGACAGTCGTCAGATCTGCAGAAGCTGTGAGGGAGATAAGCCATCAGAGAATCGGGGATCGGGACTTTGAAATGTCCAATTCATTCGACAACGAAAACCCCGAAATCGCGATATGCGATTTCGCGACTTGATTGCAGCCGTTAAAGCAAGCATGAGATCTGGACCGTTGATTCTTTTCATCGGAGAATCGGGAATCGGAGTTTCACGAGTCCCGTGAACAATGACAACGAAAATCCCGAAATCGCGATATGCGATTTCGTGATGTAATCGCAGCCGTTGGATAAGAAGTGATATGGACCATTGATCACAGCCCGTATCGGAGTATCGGGGATCGAGACTTTGTATTGCCAAAATCTCTTGACATCAAGAACTTCGAAATCGCAAAATGCGATTTCACGATTTAATCGCAGTCGTTGAATCCAGAATGAATCTGAACCGTCAGATCAACATGTGATCTAGACTGATGATCCAACTCACGACAAAAGACCACGTCAGCTAGGGGCACGTGGCACAACCAGGGAATGACAGGTGTTAGGAAGAGTCAACACTTCAGGCACATGTAAGTCACGAATCAGAGTGACACGTGGCAGTATTTAACACGTGTCAAACCACGTGTGACGTCAGCAGAATATCGGGGATCGGGAATTTGAAATGACAAAGTCACTTGACATCAGGAATGCCGATTTCGTGATTTAATCACAGCCGTTGAATAAAGATCGCATCTGGACCGTTGAAACAAGTCTTGAAATCCTGAGAGTTAATCTGAGCCGTTCATTTGAAGAAGGACACGTGTCACACAATCGTGCGCATCGGAGACCCGAGACACCAGGTATTGGGACTTGCAGGTCTCGAAACCCCAGAAAGATCAGAGCCATTCATCTGGAAGGACGCGTGGCAAAGGATCGGGCACCATCGACATTTTGTTCATTGGAAAATAGGGGATCCCGTTGACAAGAGTTTTGTGCAATTCAGAATCGCGATCCGCGAAACCCCGATGAGTAGGGGCCAGATGTCAGCATAGCAGCGAAGGAGGACGATGGCGTAGTGGAGGCCAACTGTCAGCGTGTGTAGGGACACATCGGGGATCGGAGGATCGGAATCCCGGAGGCATGTGCATGGGAACATCAAAAACCCCGATTTCGCGAAATGCGAAATCGTGAGTGAATCTGGATCGTCAGATACAGAATTGATCAAAACCATTGATTTAAAAAGGGGCGCGCATAGATTTAATTTAAAATTTTAAAAAGGGGCCCGATTTCCCCCGAGCAATAAATATGAGACCCGATGAGCGTTGAACTCATTCTAGACCAATGGGCTTAAGAAGGGGTCGGCAGAGGAAAAGGAGGATGGTGATAGGTTGCAGAGGTCCTTCTTGGAGGACGCGGAGGCCATTTTCTGACAGTATGGATATCTACTGGTGGGTGAGGTCATTTTGTAGATGTCGCATGGAAGGTTTGAGGAAAGAGGAATCTCCTTGTAGTAGTTGGGTGGCAGATCTACATTGACAGAGAGATCTCGGCTATGGGTTCAGCAATCACGAGAGCAGAGGCATCATCTCTAGGTTTATTGACTTGTTTAATGTGTGTCTTTTGGTAACTGCCTGGCAGTCTGTAGATCTGTGTTTACTATTGAGATAATTTCAGTTACTGTCATAACCACTAGATGAAACTGGCTGATCCAGTGTGAAAATTAATGAAACGTGGTCAGCAGTGAATCTGAGGGTTTAACCCTTCAGTAGAAGCATCCTACCAGTAGAAACTGGTGCTATCTTCAGGGGGTTGAAGCTCCCTTCCAGGAAAGGCTAGTAAACGAGAGAAGGTTGTAGCCTTCTGTAGGTAGAAGTCTGCGTACTAGTATGAGTCTGCACTAGTACACTGTTGTAGAATGTTTTCTTAATAATAATCATTGAAGACAGAGACAACGACAGCGGTGGTTTTCTCCCGATTTGGGTTTCCACCTTAAAATCCTGGTGTTCATGTGTCTTAATCATGTGCATTGGTTTGCTTGTCTTTACTACAATGGTTTATTGCTTAATAAACATCTCATGAATAATGAAAGATCTCTGGATGCAGTCTTGTCTCTATAAAGTAGCCTAAAGTTTTTTTGTGAAAACAGAGAAAAATAATTATTGCTCAAATACTGATTCACCCCCCCTCTCAGTATTTCTCAACACTAACTGAAATGGTCATATCTTGGAAAAACGAAAACCTTTTCAAGTAAAAAAAAAACTTTATTGAATGAAACGAGAACTCTAGACGCAATGGAACAGTCCTCTCAGCCCATAAATGTACAAAAATGGCAGAAAAAAGAGATGAGGCAACTTGGCTTCACGATCTCGATCTACAACAGGAGCGAGCCTTCCAACATGCTCTAATACCATGTTCGGCAACACGAGTATTCCAACAGAGGAAAAACACCTTCAGTAACCACTCACACAACCAGATGAAATATAAACACACCAATTTTTTGACATGGTAAAACCCCTACGGGGAAACATCCACAACCCCAACCAATGCGACCACTTGGAGAAGTTTATTAATGCAAAAGAAAAAGATTACATAGAGATTTTACAAGAGATTTTCTCACAATTGATCATCATAAAATGATCCTCCATGCTCTTTAAATAGAGATCATAGACCAATTGGGTGTTAAGCCACAGATCAATGGTCGTTAAAATCGAGGAGAATATGAGTCGTCAGATCACTCTATGTCAGAAACATATCGTGACTGTCAGATTTCCTAACTATAAATGCATACTAATGCATACTAAAGAAACACACTAAGAAACACACTTTTACCTAACAACACATTAGACCAAGTAGATATTATCTAACTCCTAAGTGTCTAAATATCGTAACATATTCCATGAGCCATCCTTTTTTGTAACCATCACCACTAGTGAAGAGAAAGAACTTTGGCTAGTTTGAATGATGTTGACCTCTAAAATTTCCTAGATCATGTGCTCAATCTCACTCTTCTATGCATATGGACACCTTTAAGGAATAATGATAGGTGGTACAATTCTTGGTTGCAAATGAATAAGATGTTCATGATCACAAGCATGTGGAAAAACCTTAGGAATTTCACCAAATACCTTGGAATGATTGTTGATAACTATTTGGTGTAATGGAGGAGAGGATATAGATGATTTAACATCAAGTGAGCACAATTGTGAAACTACACAATGGTGTCCCTTTTTGATTAATTTTTTCATGGTATTAGAGCTTATCACTTTATAGGGTTTCCCTTGGATACCTATAAGTTCAATTTCCTTGCCATCTAAGGAAAATCTCATGAAAATATATTGAAAATTGAGGGCCAATATTGTTCCCAATGATTGCAACCATTGAACCCCTAATACAACATAAACACCCCCCATTTGAATGGTAATCTTGGGGTTATCCAGAAAATGCTATTCCATGTTGAGCTTAATACTATGGAATTTCCTTGAACAATTTATGGCACCTCCATCTCCAATAATTACTTGAAACTTTGGTGCGGGATATACAAAGGAATTGAGATATGTTTCTAATTTGTAATTGATGAAATTATAGATACTACCAGAATCAACCAATATTGTTACCTTTTTATTTTTGATGTATCCTTGTATCTTGAGGGTTTGTGGAGTATTGATGTCGTCCAATGCATGACGATATATTTTTGGAGTAGTCTCTTTTAGATCTTGTTGTGGTTCCGATTCATTATCTTCTTCCTCTTCATAGTCTATGTAGAATGATTTCTTCTCACTACATTTATGCCCCTTAATATACTTGCTGCCACAATTTAAACATAGTCCTTTTTTTCTTCTTTCATCCAATGCTTGTTGAGGTGTCAACCTTGTCAGTTGAGGTACGCTCGTCTTATGAAACCCAAAATTGTAATGTCTCTCATCAAGAACCATTTGTAATTGTACATGTAGATTGGTGAGCCGTAGGTGCCATGTGTGAATGAAATGTATATTTAGGCTGGTGTGCCAATGACACCTAGTTTTGGTGTTGCACGCATCAGAGTAGTGTGTGGAGAAGTTCTATCAAGAACAAGGTGTGCAGATTCTATGTGTTGCATGCACTTGGGTAAGTACGTACATTGCACTATGTTGTGCACACTTGGGTTAGTACACGGGAATGGATGAATACGTATGGAGGTTGGAGATCCTATGTGAGTATGAGGCTAGTGAGATGGGATGCATGTAGGCCAGTGTGCCTATCCATGTAATTAGAATCATGGTTATTAAAATAATATTGCATCGTTGTGCACAGACAGACTCAGGCGAAAAGAGATGGGGGAGAAAATCCACCGAAAAAAGGGAAAAGGGGGTGAGTCATAAGTATTAGGGAATATTTTAATAATATTTCTAGAAAAGTGTAATGTTAGATAATTATTTTATCCTAAGTTCTTGAGGGTAGGGAACGAGTCACCAAGTGGCTTTAAGATCATTTTGGAGGCGACAAGTGTCAAGTGGAAGGAATTCAATTCATATTGTTGTCCTTACTATATTTTGTAAGAGGATGGAATTATTCATGGAATCTATTATTAGGAGGAGATTTTCATGTAGCAGGATCTCGTGAGCAGAAGAGGGTCAGATTGTATGGAAAATATAATTATTACCTTATCTTCCCAAAGAAGATTTTAGGGAGTTATGGGGCTGTAAACATAATTATATTGTCGAGGAATTAGGTTTAGAGACAATGAGCAGTCTCTCTGGATGAGAGATCGGTTTTTGTGGAGTGGTTGTCAGACCCGTGACCATACTCTCCAGGTGAGAGTTTTGTTGAGATTTTTTCCCTAGTGCACTGAGCATTAGTCATAGGGCTCAGAGAATTCTTATCTAGCCTATTGTTGGTAACCTTGGGAAGGGAAGTGGGGCAGCCGAAGGCCTATTGCGAAGAGAAGGGGCAGACTTCCTTGGGTGTGATAGGTGTGTGGGGAATGAGGGATTGTGTGCTATTTGTAGCAGTGGTCACTTAGGACTGGGAAACTCTATTGAGTTTCAGACCACAGCTTGTCTCTAGGAACCCTTTTTCCCTGGTGGAGTTAAGCCCCAGCTTAGGGGTGCTGAAAAATTATGAGAAACAAAGTCTATGGATGGGAGGAACGTCTGAGTTATGCGCATAGTTGGTGATTTCCATCAAATATAAGTGTTCTTTATGTGCTTGTCTTGTTTACTTTGTGCATATTTGTCTATGCTTGATATGGATTAGTTCTTGTATGTAGTTGCATATAAGTATTTGTTGTTATTTTGTTTGATGTTGCTTGTACATGTAGATATAGTCTGTATTTTTAGTTGTGCATGAGTATGTATGTTAATGATATCCTTGCCTATTTAGTTAATCTCGTTACTTTGGTTATGAGTCTTCAAGAAGAGGATTGGGTAATTGGGTGCGCATGAAAGTGGTTTGTGTGCACAAAAGGCTGGAATTTGTGTGTGTGTTCAAGGAAATAGATTCCGTGCATAGTGACTTCATATTTGGAGCATGATGCCAAGATGGTTGTGTGCATGGATGTGTTGTGGGATCAATACTCTAGTGCGCAGTTGGTTGAGTTATTTCCACTGCTTAATTTTGTGTTAAAAATAAAAATTTTCTTCCACTGTTATAAGTTGTGTGGTGCGACTCAAGTTTGGGTTGAGCGCATTGCTTCAAGTGATATTGTGAAGATTTGTTTTAGAGTAAAATCTGCGTAGTGAAATTTTAGAGTAATATTCCTTAGTAGTATGTTGGGGATGTTACCATTTGGTTGATTCAAAGCTACAAAAGTTGAGGTTGTGTGACATGGCCAACCTGGGGTGGTTGGGAATCTTACAAAGTTGTATCAAAGAAATTGGTTCAACACTGGACTTCTATGGGCCAGAATTTAACAATAAGTTGTAGATATTTCATTTCAACATTGAAGCTTGCACGGCTTGAGTTATACTTAACAAACAATTTGGACTGGAAAGTGGACAAATTTGGAATTTCAGTGTGGCAATGGTGCACATCAAGTAGGAATGCGCATAAGTGTGTGCTAAGTTTATGATAATGTGAAGTGTGACACTAGAACTGCACAGTAAACAATGGTTCGTAGGTGTGCACAGTAAAGAGTTGGGACCGCACAGAACAAATTTGTGGTGCATGCACATTATTGATACATGGTGTACAAGTTAAAAATTGACAACACACATTGGTGCATGTGGAATATCAGTGCATGCATGAGCTTTAGAATGAACGATTTTGACAAGATGGTGCAAAGTTTTCATGGAGTTGTTTCATGAATTCACCTAACAAATCTTGTTGTCTGCACATTTTGTAGAATTATTAGCAATTAGATCAAGACAGAGTGAGTGAAAAAGTTTAAAACCATGGAAGATGCGCAGAGGATTGCTAGTCTTGATGATGAATTTGTAAATTTGTATATCAGTTTGGGTGTTGATGGTACAAAATCCAAGGGGGAGTGAATGAACTTGGTAGAAACCATAAAAGGAATGCATACAAATGTCCAGATCTATAAGGATGATAATGAAAGGCTTATGAGAGACATGGCGCAACAAGATGACTTCAATATTAAATTGATGCAGAGCCTGCAAAAAATAGAAAAGAAGATGGATAAGGAGATATAGTTGATTAGATCAAGAAGTCGCACGTCTCACGGTGATAAAATAAGAGAAGAAAAAAGTATTGGTAAGCATTCTTTCAGGAAAGTGCATAGTATTTCAAGTCCATCTCCTATTAGAAAGCATAAGAGAAGGTCTAGGGTGGATGAGCTACAGGGAGAAATGAACAAGCTTAAGCCTCCTACCTTTGACGGTGAGAAAAAAAAAGATGAGGAGGAAGAGACATGGCTGCTGGGTATGAGAAAGTACTTCCAACTGCATAACTATTCTACGCAGGAAGAAGGGAGAATTTATAACTATCAGCTAAAAGGAAAGGCATTAATGTGGTGGGATTAGTATGTACAGATACAACACATTGATGAGAATAAAGTGAATTGGAGGGAGTTCAAGAGGTATTTCCAAAAGAAATACTTAACCAAGCGGTATTATGACAGAAAAAGTGAAGTATTTCTTTGAACTCAAGCTTGGGAGTATGACAATTGACGAGTATGAAAGAATATTTTTAGATTTGTTGAAATATGTTCCTTTTATCAAGGAATAACAAGTGAAGATTCAAAGGTATCAGAGTGGGCTACCCTCATTTATCAATGACAAGATATAATATTATGATCCCAAGACATTGGAATAAACAATAAGGAGAGATAAGTGTCTCTATGAGAAACAAAGGGGAAAACCGACTTTCCAAAAGGTTTGGGAAGATAATATGAAAAGAAAGGTGGAATAGAGGAAGAAGGGGGCTAAGCCACCATTGTTTAGAAACATTGTGCAAGGATATTCAACTCTCCAGGAGACCAGAATGTTAGAGACACTGGGACAAAAGTCATGGAAACAACCTATGTAGTGTTTGGATTGTGGCGGAAATAATATGAACATACATTTCCCACAAAGAGGTGATAAAGCAAGGACTACACACAATGTTCAACAAGCTGCGACAATTGATGACATGGGTATAAATGTGCCAAGGATGTATGCTGCGTTGGATAACAAGAAGGATGATTTTCAGTCACACATGATCGAGGTGGAAGGTAAGATCAATGACCAACTCATTGATATTTTAATTGACTCGGGAGGGAGATAGTCATAGTTATCTATATCCTAATATTGTGGAAAGATTCAAATTTTTGAAAAGAAATCTCGAAAAATCTTGGTTGGTTCAGTTAGCCACAGGAGAAAAAAGGAAAATTAATGAGATGGTTAAGGCATGTCCAATGGAAATGAATGGACTACGCACTAGACCTGAGTTGAATATTATACCTTTGGGCTCTTATTATTGCACCATTGGTATGGATTGGTTGGAAGAGAACCATATTGTCCTTGATTTTTATAATAAGGCATTTACTTGTCTGGATGAGAAAGGAATTTCGAAGAAAATTCAAGGAATTCCAAGAGTTGTGACCATGAGGGAAATTTCAGCATTTTAGTTGAATAAAAGTTACATGAAGGGATGTCAAGTATTCGCAGTGCACATGGAAGAAGAAACTAAGGATAAAGTGCCAAGTGCATAAGACTGTGCAATATTGAAAGAATTTTAGGATGTATTTAAAGAGATATTGGGATTTCCTACAAAAAGAGATATAGATTTCTCTATAAATATGATTCCTAGAGCAAATCCTATATCCAAAACTCCTTATAGTACGAGTATGCTAGAGTTGAAGGAGTTGCAGATGCAACTTGAATAACTTCTGAAGAAGGGGTATATATGCCCAAGTGTGTCACCTTGGGGTGCACCAATTTTGTTCATGAAGAAGACAGATGGTACGTTGAGGCTTTGTATCGAATTCAAGCAGTTGAACAAAGTAACAGTGAAGAACAAGTATCCTTTTCCAAGGATATATGACATGTTTTATCAACTAAGGGGCATAAGGATATTTTCCAAGATAGATCTCAGATCTGGATATCACCAAGTGAGAATAAAAGAAGAAGACATCAGTAAGAACACCTTCAGAACAAGGTATGGTGTTTGGCGCAGGTCTATTTTGAGATAAGACCCAATTTTGGAGGGAAAGGACTAATTTTGGAGAAGAAGAACTGACAGGAAAAGTAGCACATGCGAGGAAAAACCGCATGCAAAGGAGGAAAACATGCAAGGCACACAGGAAGGAAAATCTAACCATGTTAGGGTTAGGGTTTTGGTAGAGATTTTAATGACTATTTTTTTTGTAAAATAGTATAAATAATAACTTAGGAGGTCTAGGTCGAGGTTTTGCTCAGTTCGAACACTAGTTCAGTCCGACTATTGTAGTTTTGATATTTATTTAAGTTGTTGAGCTGTAGAGAAGATCCAAGTAGGCTATATTTTGAGGGTTAGATCACAAGCTGAGGAGCCTGGTGTGATCTAGCTTGCCTCGTTGAAGTTATTGAAACTTTTCAGGATTATATGATGGGATATCTAGTGCGCGCAATGCCATATTTTGTAGAAATCTAAATAAAAGAGCACAGAATCCAGATCTTTGTGGGAGTAGCCCAGGAGGGGGTGAACCACGGTAAAACATGTGTTATCTATAATGTTTATTTCATGTTTACTTATGTCAGTGATTAGTTTGTGAATGAATGAATGGCTAAGATAGATATATTAGAATGCATGCATGGCTTAAAAGGTGAAAGAACCTTAGGAATAATAGAATGAATAATCAGATTAAGGCCTGAAGAAGATCAAATACAATCCTAGATCCCCACTCCTTCCTAGACTGCAAGCACTTGAGCTTTGCAGTCACCCATAGAAATATCTCACGTGAGACTGCATAGTGCACTTTGTGTACTTTGTTTCCTTCTAGTATACCCAGAGGACCGATATTTTTAGAGGGTTTTGTTGGTAACTTGTTCAGATATGAACCTGGGTCATCCCAAGAAGTAGAAGAGAAAGAATAAAACAAACAAATGGTTCTGTTGTCGGCTGGAATTGCATGGGATTGAGTGGACGAGATCTGTAGAAGAAGCATGTAGAGAATGAAGGTATAAAAAGGAATTTTCAGGCCATGGAATCCAACAAAAGAAGAGATCGAAAGATGGTTCAAAACAAAGGAACTTGAGTTTGCACAGGAAGATAAGAGAAACCCTAAGTTAACACAGCACAAATATCTTGACAACTACGTGTTTAGCAACTTGCATGAGGTATTTTTCTGTGATTTTCCACATTTGTTGCAGGAGTGGCTATTGAGATTAAAAGACAAACACCCAACAAATCGAATCTAAAAGTTGGAGTGGAATCTTGTGGAGATCGTGCAGTTACAACAAGTTAACAACAAATTTACGTGCACAGTAGATTTCTGGTTAGATAGTATTGTTGCAGGGTTTATCACCGAATTTGCAATAGATACTGCAAAGTCTTACAACGCAACAGATCATGATTTTCTAAAAGGACCTAGAGGTAGGTATATTAGATCATTTTATACTTCAATCAATACTTTATTGTATAACAACGATGTGATGACGATGGAATTATACAACTAAACTTCCCTGCGTGCATGGGGGAAGGGGAGAAGCATTGACAAGAGGTGGAGAAATGGAGGAAGAAATGGATAAGGGAAAGAAGGAGGAGGTCATGGACCCAATCATGATGGAGGAATATCAGATAAATAAGATAATGGAAACAGTTGGAAAGACACGTAGTGGAACACCCTACCAATATAATACGAATAACAAGAAGAGAACCATAGCTTATAGAGAGGGCTTGGAAAGTGATGAGGAAGAGGTAGAGGATCTCCGAGCTGTGGAGCATATTGAGGAAATCCCGTGTGATACATATGAAAGGAAAATAGGAGGTCCAAGGGTAGGAACAAAAGGAAGAAATCCAATCCAGCTCAGTGTCAGTGTGGAACCCATAACCCCATGTGTGACTAGTACACCAAAAAGAACACCACCATTTAGAAAAATGAATTTTAGTGGAAGAAAGACAACTGAAAACACATCTAAAAAAGGAGCAGCAACTGAAGGATCCAGTTCAAGAAGTAACAGTCAAGTATATACACCGCATGGAGGTATTAGTTCAACACAGTTCAATATGGCAGGACATGATCCCATGATCAGGTTACCAGAATTTCGGGGAGAGGCATCTGAGGACTCTGAAAACCATATATTCATATGTGAGAATATCTAGAAAGAAAAGCATATGAAAGATCAGGATACAAAACTTGCATAGTTATATATCATGCTATGAGACCACACACTGGATTGGTACATGAGCTTAGCTGTAAATAGTCCGCACGAGTAACAAGGACTATTGCAGATGTGAAGAAACTACTGATAAATGAGTTTCAAAATCCTAGCTCAGAAGATCAATACATGAATGAAATGATTGAAATCAGGAAGAAGCCAGGTGATTCTATTTGGGAGATTGATCAGAGGTTTAATTTTGTGAAATTTAAGTTGAAGTATGTAATGACTGACATGCAACATAGGCACTTATTTGTGAACTCATTGTTACCACATTTGAAATACCCTTTAAGACAAAAAAATTTACAAACTCAGGCAGAGGCTCTGTAGGCAGCCTTACCAGTATCAGAAGATAGATCCAACAATAGAGGATCTAAAGGAGGATATGAAGAATCTAACATTTCAGTTTAACCAGAATAAGGGAAAAGAGAAAAGAGAATTTGTTTGGTGTACCACATGCAGGACAAAAGGACACCATAAGAATGAATGTTCCACTTTCCCGCAGTACATGGAAACAGGAGTACCAAACCCTTTTCCAATAGGAGGACCATGGTGTGAGATATGTAAGACGCATGGGAATGATCCATATCATATTCCAATGATGCACAAGTATCATATAGTACCCAAGAGTTCATACTACAATTTTTGCAAGTCAGTGGGTCATGATGATAAAGATTGAAGGACAATGGAGCTGATGAGAGAAATAACTTCAGATACTTATAGGGTGCAAGAAGAAATGATGATAGGGAAAGTTGCACCTCAGTTCAACCAAGTACCGTCACCATATAACAATATGTAGCAGCAATATAACATTGCACAACCACAATATAACAATACACAACCACAGTATAACCCTGCACAGTACAATTAGGTACCTTAGTACAATTCACGTGAGGAGATTGACCTGGATACATAGGTGGGGGATGAAGTAGAGGATGATTTGCACGAGGAAGAGGTCTAGTAGTGTGCCACAACTTCCAACAAATAGGACATTATGCAAGGGAATGTCCACTTCCACCAGCAACATGCATGTACTGTCGCGCAATAGACCATGATACAAAAGATTGTACAACACTTTTGGGAAAGATCCAAGAAAAGAGGAACCAAAAAAAACAGAATGTACATTGGATATTTCTAGAATCTAGGGATGATGGGATAAATATCAACATTGTCACTCGAGGAGGAGCTAAGACATGAAATCACGCAGTAAGACAAGATCCAACACAACACCAATGGGTTAAGAAGAATATTGAACCACAGAAGCCGTTTGATGCACGGAAAGAAAATGAAACATTCAAGGAGGTAAGACAAGAGTTTCTCAAGCAAAATGTTGCATCCAAATCAGCCGCAGAGTACAGTTAGAATGTACCAATGTACGAAATACCTTCCTCAATGGACCATACCAGTGAATCACAACCTGTAGAGCAAGTAAGTAACATAAGAACTTTTCTGCAATCCTATTTTATACTATTGAATGAACCATGATTTGTCAAGATTTTTCAAAACTTGTTAGAAAGATGTAACATAGAGGCAAAAGGAAAATTAGAGAAGAAAACAATGAATCATCCCCATTCAAGAAGAAGGACAAGCAAAAAATTCAGACTGAATTCCAATATTGGAGACTTCAATATGGGAGATATTATACTAGACTTAGGCTCTGAAGTAAATGTGTTAACTAAGAAGACATGGCAGTGTATGGGAGAACCCACACTAGGCTATTCACCTATCGAGTTGAAATTAGAAAATAAACATAGATTTTTTTTTCAGTTGGAAGGTTTAAAGGTGTGACAACAGATTTGGATGGAGTGCACATTAAGGAAAATTTTGAGGTAATAGAGATAGTAGATGGCACAACACCTTATCCAACATTTCTTGGACTGGATTGGGAATTTGATAACCAGGCCATAATCAACTTGAAGAAAAGGAAAATGAAATTTGAATCGGGTTAATATAAAGTCATTTCTTCATTAGATCCTTCAGAAGGACAAAGTTTTGTAGAACCTACTTGCCTAGATCTAGAAGAAATAAACCAGTTGTACAGATCTATAGTGTGAGAAGAAGATTATGTTAACCCAACTGCAGATGGGGTACTTAGCTGGAGAAGCATCACATCATGTGCTTCCGATTAAGATATAGGTTTGGAGAATTGGAAACAGATATTACATAAAGTTTCCACAAGAACATGCACAAGAATAGACCACACAGTAAGATGGTTTGGTACATAGATAAGATAACCTCCCAGTTTTCATGGGGTAAACGATTTAGAGGAATTTCTGACAAAATATGAAGAGGAAGTATGGGAAAATTAGAGGCTCTTATCCCTAAATATTTCACTCAAGGCTACACTTGAAATATGGTGGGGTGCACACAAAGAAACAATTCAGGACTGGTACCAATGCAAACGATTAATGCACATTAGATTTGGCGTAGAGTAGGGGAGAAATAAAATGTAGAAGTATGATGGGAAAGGAACACAAGAAGAACACTTGGAGAAGTGCATAAGACAATGGAGGATGACACCACCAGAAGAATGGCCTCATCACTTCATCCACACACTAGGAGGAATCCCAGAGAACCGATATGTAGACTAGGAAATGTGCAGAGGCACTACAGAATGGATAGCATTACAACAAACTTTTGTAGTAACCTTCTCATTTGAACATGAGAGCCCCAACATTGATTCAACACTGAAGTAGATTTGAGGTTTAATATTTGTTGATGAATCATAGGTTGAACTCATGACAGAGTATCAACAATTGAACAGACAAACAATCAAATAACTACTGCCATGATATCATGTTCAAGAAGAAGCACCAGATGAAGATGACCCACACAATATTCGAATTACAAAATTTGAAGGAGAAAGATAGGTGGAAGGTCCATCTTTGGAGTCAGAAATATTTGTTGCACCAATCAAGGTGAAAAAATTCAACATTGGGAAAACTGGTAACCCTAAAATGGCAAGTATTGGAGACTATTGGGATGAACAAATAGTAGAAACAATAATAGAGTTATTGCATGAATACAATGACATGTTCCCAAAAACCTTTAGAGATATGAAAGGCATAGAAGGAGATCTAGGATAGATGAAAATACCTCTCAAACCCGAGGCAAGACCTGTCAGGTAGCGACATTACAGAATAAATCCACTGTATAAGAATAAAGTGAAGGCATAAATTGACAGAATGTTGGAAGTTGGTATCATAGAAACAATAGAGGAATATGAATGGATAAGTCCTATGGTAGTCCAAGAAAATAAACAAAGGGGGGAAAAATATTTGTGTAGATTTGAGAAAAATGAATGATGCTTGCCTACATGACCCTTTTCCTACCGCTTTCACAGATGAAGTAATGACATTCATGGCACCCTCTATATAAAGGGGAAACATGGGAAAAACAACACTTATTGTGAAATTGCAAACTCACGGAGCTAGAGAGCATGCAGATGACATGAAAACATGGGAGTGCACAGAGAGAACTAGTCGAAGTCTATTCGACAAAGAAAGTAGTACCCACTATGGCACCACCAAATATTGGCGCACCAATCCAAATCACAAGGAAAACCAGAAGAAATGTTAGGGCACCACATGAAACCCCATAGGTAGAGAAAGAATGACAGAGAGAGGGAATTGTCGATTTTGATGCAATTCCCTCCTCGCAGTTCGAACCAGTGAGCGCCACACTGGTTGAGGAAGAAGAAAAATCCCCAATGATGACCGACATGGAAATTTTATCACACGACAGTGCACAGAGCCACAAAAAAGTCGACGCGGGAAACCTACAACAACATGTGAGGGATGAAGTATCCCACAGAAAAAATGGGGATGCTAGTGAGAAGACAGAGGCTATGACGCCAAGACCACAACCTGGGTCAGGGTCCATGCAGCAGTGGGAAGGGCTAGTAGAATACCTAACCAGGTAGCCAGACTCAGGTGCAGAAGATAGACAAGTGGAGGCTAGGACCTCTAGCGTGTCAGTAAGAAGAAAGGGCGAATATCCCATGGCACATTCCCCGCACAAGCAGCCCAACGCAACAATTATACTACCACGCATTCCAGAGGGGGTGCAAGCCATGCCGTCCCTAATAGGGTGTGTGGAAAGGCTAAGGTACTTGGACCATGATGTGGCTGACGCTGGTAAATTCCCATAATTTGTGCAACAAGTCTACATGGAAAACATATGTACAAGTCCATTTGGAGACCCCATGATGCAACCAAAACAATAGGCAGCAGGCCTGGAAAACACAGGGATCCTAAACTTAGTGGAGATTACCCACTTCGGCAGGGGGAAAGAGGTAAATATCTACATCAAGAAGTTGATGGAAATCCTCCATGGAGGCTTTTTATGGATGGAAGAACCTGTTTCCATCGACATGGAATTGATTTCGTTCATCACAAGTTTTCCATCAATGGGTGAGAGTCCCGTGTAGTACCTAGATGACAAAACAAAATAGAAGGCTATCGTTGAGGAAGTGAATTAAAAATATGGCACAAAGAGGGGCTCGCACGAGATCATCATCAAAAGAATCAGTGATGCAACTACCAGGATGGAAACAAAACTCATGGCTTGCAAACTTTTAAGGAAGTTCCGCAAGGAGGAAGTCCCTACAGGGGTTATCGCAGCTGCAACCTAGCGCGCCAATGGCACCATGCTCAATGGGGCCCTCTATCTGTTGAACCTATTCCTCGATGGCTTCAAAGATGCATAGGACTTGGGGACAGAGTTCCACTATTCATATTTGTTAATTCTAATAGCACTAATCAGGTGGAAGTATCCCCCCTACTCTTATTTTTGTGAAAAACTAGGTCATTTTCATGCAACGTGATATACATCAATGGGGATAAATTTGGACCCCAAGAGAAGAATTGGAAATGTAGGTACCTTTACATGGCACTTCAGCGACATCCAGGAGAGAATAGCTAATACATGGAGAATCACTTCGGAGGTTGTCACGTAGTATCAAGGTATATAAAACTTCAGAGATACACGCCACAACATGTGGATCGAAGCGTGTAGGGATCCAAAGAAGGAATGGTTGCAACTATGATACTGCATCAATGTAGAGGAGGTGGAAATGGAAATGCGAGACTGGAAGATCCCAGTCATCACTAAGGAAATGAAAAAGGGAAAGAAGGTAGAAGCAGGGTCATCTAAGACACCTACAGGAGATAGTGTTGCACCTAAAAATATGACACAGCAGGGGAATCCCATCCAGAAGTTGACGCAACAGAAGAAGGGGAGTGCACCAAAGAAGGATGCATAGGCAGGGAAAAAGGAGACTGCCTCGACACAGAGAAAACAAGGAGTGGGGGACACAACAACACAAAAACCCCCTCGACAGTCACCCCACAAGAAACAGGGCCACCCAAGCGGACAATTATACAGACAGGGGGGTCTTGCAAGAAGGCCAAGGCTCATAAGAAGATACCAGACTACACAATCACTGAGGACGATGTCAGGCTCATCGTAGAAAGAGTACAATATCATGCAGCTAAGGAATTTGAAGAGGCCCAACTTCAATGAGGGAGAATACAAAATGATTTGGCTGACATAAGGCAGGTCCTAGAGAAAATAAAATAAACACAAAGGCCTAAAATGGGAACCAAACCCTTCCTTGCAACAACAAAAGTAGAGGCAAGGACTATGCCAAATGAGGAATATACCATCCGAACCATCGCGCAGGCGAGTTCAAGCTTCCAAGTAACATCAGAGATGCTATAGATGGATGAAGTCATATCCTAGACACCACTGAAGGATCTGGCACATGTAGAGTTGGTATTGGCAAGGATATCTACCAAGGCACTGTACAAGCTTCAAGTTAGTGTTGCGTGGGAAGTGCAATCACGCGCAAGGATAGATGCAACTGAATTGCAAGAAACAAAGAATGACAGGGATGCCCTGGAATTGGTAGTCAAGCAGGTGAATATCGAAACAAAAGAGGAAAAAGAACGTGTGGATATATTGGAACAGGGATTGATAGCGAAATATAGTCACATCCAAAACAACGCGTAAGCAGTGGAGAGAAGCACAGAAGAGAAAATCAACCTCATTGCACAAACAATCGATCAATACATATAGGATATTGAGGAGCTAAAGAAAAGGCGTAACCCTACGACTCCTCCCTAGTTTCAAGAACATAGGAAACAAGAAATTTGATGCAGGAGCATCTCTCCATGCCAGCCAGCCAGCCAGCCACGTCAGCACGCATGCATTCAAATAGAGGCGCAACCTCATTTGAATATTTGAAATGAATGTAATAAATGTTTTAGGCTAGTGAGCCATGAATGCCATGCCTTTGCGCATGCTATAGATAGGATAGACATTTATTATAGATCGGCTGAGATCTAGTTTTGGATAGCAGACTAGACAACCATTGATTGTAAATTAATTAGAGTAGGTAAATCCTAGAGGGAAGCGTTAAGAGCCCTCAGGGAAAAGAGATATTGAGTTCTCATCATGAAAAAAAGGAGAGGCAGGTAGAGCAGAAGAGAGAGCCGAGAGAGAGATCGAGGAATACTTTTTAAAATATACAGGGGTTTTCCATTATTAATACAGAGCAGTTTTTCCTGCATTTTCTGTCATTATATGCATGTCTGTGTATGTGTTCATTATATGATGTATTTGTGTATTGTGATTATGCCATTGCAGGGAGTGTGGTTGATTTCAGGTTTGAGAGGTCTTTGAGGTTTCATACCATGAGGGCGTGACAGAGTGTTGAGACTCTGAATACCGGTGCACAGAGGATGCACTTCTGAACTCGGAGGAGTCAGACAAAGACGTGCTGAGAGCACAAGCATTGAAGTCAACAACTCATACAGAAGGAGGACTTTTGGGGTTACTGAACACCTCAATAGTCAAGGCAGTGTAGCTGAGACACTGTTGTGGACAGAACCTGTCAGGAGTTCTGTAGGAGCTCTACCAAGAGGGTATCGATCGTGTGTACAGAGTTGCACAGAGGAAAGAACTCTGCTATGAGTTCAGAAGGAACAGAAGTTTGTTGAGGATTCTGAGAAGCTCTGTCTAGAGGACATCGAGCGAAGTGCGTGGGTGTACAGGGAAAACATAGCTGTTGAGTGTGCGGTGGAAGATATACTCCGCCAGGAGGGCGTTGAGGGAATCTGTAGATAGCATAGGAGAAAGGAACTCTTTGAGTTCTATCATCTGAATGAAGCATCCACTGAGGGAGCTTTCACTGGGTTACTGAATACCCAGAGCACTCAGCAATAGGTTGCTTGAGTTGGAAGACTACCAGGAGGAGCGTATTCTCCATCTGTGGGAGAAAGAGGTGAATGAGTTTCAATTGTTTCTCTGTCTGAGCCAGGATATTCCTGCATAGAGTGCAGTGGAATTCATCTGCATAGAGTGCGTTGATGAGGCCAGATAGTTGAACTCTTATTCTCATATACCCAAAGTTGAATTGGTTGTTAGAGCCATGCAGGGGAAGTGCAGGCCAAGGGTGGAGTCTCAGCAGCTAATCTGAGAAGAGGAAGGCAGGGATTACTGTTGCCGGAAGTGCACAGAGTCCAGAAGATCCAACACTTAAAGAGTGATTAGACGTCGAGCGCAAGCAGGGTGCGCGAAAGGTCTCTGAAGGAGTGGGAGAGATCGAGCTCAGGAGGGATAGTTCCTTTCGTCAACATTGTGGGAACAGACCTAGGTGAGACTCGAACAGGAACAGAGCTTTGGAGCAGGAGAAATCTCTAAGGCAGAGAATTGACGGTCAGGGATCGCAGTGGAGAATTGCGAAGTCCCGCAGACCATCAGATCTAGGAAAAGTAGCAAGGGATTTAAACCCTTGAGCGTAGGAAGAACCCATAGCCATCGCATATTGGCATATCGTGGTTTGTGAATACAAGAGTTTTGAACTCGTTGAAATCGCGATTAGCAATTTCCCGAACTAACGGGAGCCGTCGATCGTCAAGAGGATAGGTGGCACAAGATCCCATCATATCGGGGTTCGGCATTCGGCGTTTGACGAGGTGGGGCTCAGACTCGTTGAAAACGCGAGTCACAAATTCCCGAATTAATCGGAGCCATTGATTACCATGGAGACAGGTGGCACGTGATCTCGGAAGGTCGGGATTCGGCGTTCGGGATTTTCGACATCAAGAAACACTTGCATCGTGGATTTGCGATCCATGAAATCTCGAAGTGTCGTGGCTACGTGGGACCCGAAGACGCTAGTGGGGTACTGGTGGCGCTATATCGGGGAATCGACACATTGGTGTTCGGAGGTTTGAAGTTCAAAGTGTCGACATCGCAAACAGCGATATCCCGATAGGGAAATCCCCGACGAGCAGGAGTGTTGACCCGTTGACTATCGGAGTTCGGGGTTTTGGGTTGTTTGTGAACTGTGTTCCTGAGTTTCACGATATCGCGAAACCCGATCTCCCGAGAAGCAAAGGAGAGATCGACGAGGAGATAGTTGTGGGTATTGAGACCTCCCGAGAGGAGTGGAAGAGTCTTTGACTCTTCAGGCCAGAGTGAAAGAAGGTCCTGGTGGAAGCGGCTGCTGCTGAGAGCGGTTGCGTCAAAGTGGTATCAGAGCGGGAACTACATCTGTACATTTCAGGTGAAGTGAGATGGCAGAAGAAGGAAGACAGAGTTACTGAAGACTCTGTGACGACAGCGAGCAGGTGCTGCCGTCATGGTTACAGTCATTAGGAGACTGTGATAAAATGAAGCTAGGCACTCAGGATTTCAGGAGTGACGGTAGCAGATCTGTCAGGGAGGCAGATAGAAACAACATCATGACTACTGAAGGCCATAAACTTGCTGAAAAGAAGAGCCCGAAGTTGATGAACGCAACAGAGATGGATAAAGAGCTTGCTGACATAAAGCGAGAGATGGAGGAGCTCGAGATGAGGATGCGGCAGGATAGAAAGCCGAGGTGGGTTAAAGAATGGCTCATGAAGACACCAAAGGTTAAATGGCCAGTTAGGGAACTGATGGTCAAAAGGAAGCAGAGGCTGTTGAGAAGATGGTTGAGGTATGCTGAGGACCTCAGGGCCACAGAAGAAGAAATGATTTGTTACTGTTGGCCAGAGACTGGAAAAGGTCTCGATGATGATGATGATGATTGGAATAAGTTGGAATCAGCTGATGATTTCAAGTACTTCTGGTTGGGCAGAAAAGAAGAAATTCCAGTTTGCCAGGAGGGCAACGAATTGGGATCAGTTGAGGATCTCAAAGACTATCGTGAGGGCAGCCAGGGAATTTCAAATTTCCAGTTGGGCAAGGAAACAGAAATGAGATCGACTGAAGATCTCATGGATTGTCAGGGGGACAATGAGGAAACTTTGCATTGCCAGCTGGGCAATGAAAGGAGATCAGATGAAGATCTCAAAGACTGCCAGGAGGGCAGTGGAAGCATCAAAGACTGCCAGGCGGGCAGCGGAGGAGTGTTAAACTGCCAGGTGGGCAGAGATGAGAAGGCGGGACTAGTTGGAAGTCTCATGAGCTCGATGGAGAGTTCAAGTCAGCATTGGGTGCTGATGCAGGTGGGGTCAATGGATCTCAAAATCTGCCGGGAAGGCAGCGGAAGCATTCCACATTGCGGGAATGAGAAAATGAGCTCAGGATTTGATTTGGATCAACAGGTGCAGCTAACAGAAGAGGAGGAAGATCAGAACAATATTCTGATGATTGGGGGAATCGAGTTGTTCCTACCATTTGCCCAGGAGGAGACAAAAAATTGTGTTGCAGACGGTGCAACAGCAGAGCAGTCACAGTTGGAGATGACTGTAAAAAGGGATATGGAGTAGACTTTGGAAGCTGCCCAAGCAGAAGGAGAGAGCGAGCATTCTAAGGAATGTCTTAGCACATTCAGCAAGGGAGCTGAGGAAGCTGCAGCACTGAAACTAGCAGCAAAAAATGCCGAGGAGCAGGCAGGTAAGATTATCACTCCATGGGAGATGGAGCTGGAGATGCTGGAGGATTGGTTGAACAATCCAGAGCCAGTAAGAGAACTGGCAGAATTTAAGTTGTCAGGGAAGAGGATGACTGAGCAGCAAGTCAGTCAAGAAGAAACTGCAGAGCTGAAGACTGCAGTAGAGTGGCAATTGAGGGCCACAGATGAAAATGAAGAAGGTGGTATGGGAGATCGTAGTGATCTGCCCAATGACCAAAAATTTTTGCAGCTGAGGAGACTGCAGGAACTGGACCAGCCAAGGGAGCAACTGAACCGAGAGATAGAGGACATCAGAAGGCTGATGTTGAGGTCAGCGCAGACTACCAGCAAAGAGAAGTTGGGTAGAAAGAAGGCAGCAGCAGCAGCGCAGCGGAAGCAACAACAGCAGAATGGAGCAGAGGAAAAGCTCCAAAGACTTGTCTGGGACCCAGGTGGATTCCAACAACTACACGGGAAGCTCATGAGCAAGAGCTCATGATTTTTGCAGCTATGGAGTATGATGCAGGAGCATCTCTCCATTCCATCCAACCAACCATCCACGTCAGCACACATGCATTCAAATAGAGGCGCAACCACATTTGAATATTTGAAATGAATGTAATAAATGTTTTAGGCTGGTGAGCCATGAATGCCATGCCTTTGCGCAGGCTGTAGATAAGATAGGCATTTATTATAGATCGGCTGAGATCTAGTTCTGGATAGCAGACTAGACAGCCATTGATTGTAAATTAATTAGAGTAGGTAAATCCTGGAGGGAAGCGTTAAGAGCCCTCAGGGAAAAGAGATATTGAGTTCTCATCTTGAAAAAAAGGAGAGGCAGGTAGAGCAGAAGAGAGAGCTGAGAGAGAGCTCGAGGAATACTTTGTAAAATATATAGGCATTTTCCATTATTAATACAGAGTAGTTTTTCCTGCATTTTCTGTCATTATATGCATGTCTGTGTATGTGTTCATTATATGCTGTATTTGTGTATTGTGATTATGCCATTGTAGGGAGTGTGGTTGATTTCAGGTTTGAGAGGTCTTTGAGGTTTCATACCATGCGGGCGTGACAAAGTGTTGAGACTCTGAATACCAGTGCACAGAGGATGCACTTCTGAACTCGGAGAAGTCAGACAAAGACGTGCTGAGAGCACAAGCATTGAAGTCAACAACTCATACAGAAGGAGGACTTTTGGGGTTACTGAACACCTCAATAGTCAAGGCAGTGTAGCTGAGACACTGTTATGGACAGAACCTGTCAGGAGTTCTGTAGGAGCTCTACCAAGAGGGTATCGATCGTGTGTACAGAGGTGCACAGAGGAAAGAACTCTGCTATGAGTTCAGAAGGAACAAAATTCTGTTGAGGATTCTGAGAAGCTCTGTCTAGAGGACATCGAGTGTACAGGGAAAACATAGCTGTTGAGTGTGCGGTGGAAGATATACTCTGCCAGGAGGGCGTTGAGGGAATGTGTAGATAGCACAGGAGAAAGGAACTCTTTGAGTTCTATCATCTGAAGGAACCATCCACTAAGGGAGCTTTCACTGGGTTACTGAATACCCAGAGCACTCAGCAATAGGTTGCTTGAGTTGGAAGACTGCCAGGAGCATCGTATTCTCCATCTGTGGGAGAAAGAGGTGAATGAGTTTCAATTGTTTCTCTGTCTGATCCAGGAGATTCCTGCATAGAGTGCAGTGGAATTCATCCGCATAGAGTGCGTTGATGAGGCCAGACAGTTGAACTCTTATTCTCATCTGCCCAGAGTTGAATTGGTTGTTAGAGCCGCGCAGGGGAAGTGCAGGCCAAGGGTGGAGTCTCAACAGCTAATCTGAGAAGAGGAAGGCAGGGATTACTGTTGCCGGAAGTGCACAGAGTCCAGAAGATCCAACACTTAAAGAGTGATTGGACGTCGAGCGCAAGCAGGGTGCGCGAAAGGTCTCTGAAGGAGTGGGAGAGATCAATCTCAGGAGGGATAGTTCCTTTCGTCAACATTGTGGGAACAGACCCAGGTGAGACTCGAACAGGAACAGAGCTTTGGAGCAGGAGAAATCTCTAAGGCAAAGAATTGACGGTCAGGGATCGCGATGGAGAATCGCGAAGTCCCGTAGACCATCAGATCTGGGAAAAGTAGCAAGGGATTTAAACCCTTGAGCGCAGGAAGAACCCATAGCCATTGCATATTGGCATATCGGGGTTTGTGAATATGAGAGTTTTGAACTCGTTGAAATCGCGATTAGCGATTTCCCGAACTAACGGGAGCCGTCGATCGTCAAGAGGAAAGGTGGCACAAGATCCCATCATATCGGGGTTCGACATTCGGCGTTTGACGAGGTGGGGATCAGACTCGATGAAAACGCGAGTCGCGAATTCCCGAATTAATCGGAGCCATCGATTACCACGGAGACAGGTGGCACATGATCCCAGAAGGTCGGGATTCGGCGTTCGGGATTTTCGACATCAAGAAACACTTGCATCATGGATTTGCGATCCGTGAAATCCCGAAGTGTCGTGGGTGCGTGGGACCCGAAGACACTAGTGGGGTACCGGTGGCGCTATATCGGGGAATCGACACATCAGTGTTCGGAGGTTTGAAGTTCAAAGTGTCGACATCGCAAACAGCGATATCCCGATAGGGAAATCCCTGACGAGCAGGAGTGTTGACCCGTTGACTATCGGAGTTTGGGGTTTTGGGTTGTTTGTGAACTGTGTTCCTGAGTTTCGCGATACCGCAAAACCCGATCTCCCGAGAAGCGAAGGAGAGATCGACGAGGAGATAGTTGTGGGTATTGAGACCTCTCGAGAGGAGTGGAAGAGTCTTTGACTCTTTGGGCCAGAGTGAAAGAAGGTACTGGTGGAAGCGGCTGCTGCTGAGAGCGGTTGCGTCAAAATTACACTGCAAATAATTGATATGGAGAACCAAGAAAAGGCAACAAAAGAATTGTTTGACAGAGACGCACAAATTTGGACTCTCCTGGAAGAGGACGAGAAGGTCCAACAATGGGACCAAGAAGAGGAAATATTCAACGCTGCCATGCAAGAGCTCAAACAAAGGCGTAAAACAATGAGCATCATAGAGTGCTTGAAGGGCACTCAAGACATGAAGAAGCTGCAGACAGATTTGAAAGCAGTGCATACGCAGAAGCAAGAGAGACAAGCCGAATTGGAGTGTCTCCAAGAATAAGCAACACAAATAATTGCACACTTGGAGGAAGAAAAAAATAGTTTGGCACAAGCACAAGCAGAGAGTGCAGCGTCAATGCAGGAGGAAATAACAACGCAGATTGTAGACTCGCTAACAAACAAAGCCGCTCAGATGAGAGAGAAAGGAAAGGAACTAGAAGAAAATTTCCTTAGCTTGGACAGGGCAGTGCAGGGAGCGCACACTACTTAAGTGGCTCTAGATGAGCCACATGTCAGTGTTGGTGGCCTGTTGGGCGCATACCTATTTTGAAGAAAGACCCAATTTTGGAGGGAAAGGCCTAATTTTGGAGAAGAACAACTTGCAGGAAAAGAAACACGTGAGAGGAAAAGCCGCATGCAAAGGAGGAAAGCATGCAAGGCGCACTGGTAGGAAAACCTAACCATGCTAGGGTTAGGGTTTTTGTAGAGATTGTAATGGATTAAAATTTTGTAAAATAGTATAAATAAGAACCTAGGAGGTCTAGGTCGGGGTTCTGCTCGATTCGAACACTAGTTCAGTCTGACTATTGTAGTTTTGATATTTCTGTAAGTTGTTGAGTTGTAGAGAAGAGCCAAGTAGGATAGATTTTGAGAGTTAGATCACAGGTTGAGGATTCTGGTGTGATCTATTTCGCCTCACTGAATTTATTGAACCTTTTCAGGATTATATGATGGGATATGTAGTGCACCCAGTGCCATATTTTGCAGAAATCTAAATAAAAGAGCATAGAAGCTAGATCTTTGTGGACGTAGCACAGGAGGGGGTGAACCATGGTAAAACATGTGTTATATGTAATGTTTATTGCATGTTTACTTTTGTCAGTGATTAGTTTGTGAATGAATGAATGGTTAAGATAGATATATTAGAATGCATGCATGCATTAAAAGGTGAAATAAGCTTAGGAATAATAAAATGAATAATCAAATTAAGTCCTGAAGAAGATTAAATACAATCCCAGATCCCCAGTCCTTCCTAGACTACAAGAAATTGAGCTTTGTAGTCACCCATAGAACTGTCTCGGGTGAGACTGTGTAGTGCACTCTGTGTACTATGTTTCCTTCTGGTATACCAGGAGGGCCGATATTTTTAGAGGGTTTTGTTGGAAACCTGTTCAGATCTGAACTTAAGTCAGCACAAGAAGTATAAGAGAAAGAAAACAACCAGCATATGGTCATTATGAGCTTACAGTGGTTCCATTTGGGTTGTTTAATGCACCAACTATCTTCATGTGTTTAATGAATAGAGTTTTTAGAAGTTACTTAGATAAGTTTATCATTATGTTTCTAGATGACATACTTATTTACTCAAAGTATGAAGAGGAGCATGAGAAACACTTGATGATGGTGTTGCAGGTTTTGAGGGAGCATCAACTTTATGCAAAGTTGAGAAAATGTTCATTTTATCAGCGACAAATTCATTATTTGGGTCATATCATTTCAGAAGAAGGAATAATGGTGGACCCAGTGAAGATAAAAGCCATTAAGGAATGGCCAACACCAAGAAATGTCACAGAAGTGATATCCTTTATGGGACTAGAAGGGTACTACATAAGGGTTATTAAAGGACTCTCACGGGTTGTGCATCCGATCACATCTTTGCAGAAGAAAGGTGCACAATTTGAGTGGACTACATATTTTGCAAGGAGTTTTCAGCACTTTAAGAGTTTGTTAAGAAGTGCGTTGATTTTTAGGATTGTTGATCCAGATGTAGACTTCGTTGTGTGCACAGGTGCATGCAAGGAAGGACTTGGTGGATTCCTAATTCAGAATGGACATGTGGTATGCTAAAAATCAAGGAAGTTGAAATAAAATGAAAGGATCTATGCTACGCATGACTTGGAATTGACAACCATAATGCATTCTTTGAAGATGTGGCAGCATTATCTCATGGGTAAAATATTTGAGCTGAGAACATACCATTGTGGTCTAAAATATTTGTTTGGACAACCAAGTTTAAATGCCAAAAAACGTTAGTAGTTAGAGTTCCTCAGTGAGTATGACTTCGACATAAATAATAACAGAGGAAAAGAGAACAAAGTGGCTGACACACTTAGAAGGAGGGTGCAAGAGATGCATTCTACAACCATTAACATGTACTAGAAATATTTGTGCAAAATAATTTTAGAAGTTTCCAAATCAGATCTATGTTATATGAACATAAAGGCAAACTTATAGCAAGGTATGTCGAAACATAAATTTGAAGTTTATGAGCTAAGAGAGGATGTGATCCTCATGTATATATGTAGAGTCTATATGTCGGATGATCAGGAGTTTAAAAACTTGATATTGTTATAAATGCATAAGGTTCCTTATGTGAGACATCCAGGTTACCAAAAGACAATTGTCGTAGTCAAGAAGCAATAATTTTGACCAGGTATGAAAAAGAAATTTGCAGATTTTATTGAGAGATGTCTTAATTTTTAGAAGGTCGAGTCTAAGCACATACATCCAACTAGTTTACTGCAGCCTTTTCCCATTCCCGAGTGGAAGTGGGAAGTTGTGACCATGGAATTCATAACTAAGTTTCCTAGGACTTCTAAGAAGCATGATTCTATAATGGTGGTGGTGGAAAATCTTACTAAATATTCCCATTTTATTCTGGTTAGGTCAACACATAAGGCATATGACATTGCTGAGATACACATGCGAGAAATTTCTAAGTTGCACGGTGTAACTAAGACAATTGTGTCTTATAGAGATTCCAAGTTCACCTTGAGCTTTTGGAAAGGCATATTCAAAGGATTTGGAACAAATATGAACTTCAACACAACATATCACTCTATAAAAAATGGTTAGATAGAGAGAGTAAATCGGGTGATTGAAGACATGTCAAGGATGTATGTGATGATAATCCATCCAAATGGGAAGACTACTTGAATTTGGTAGAGTTTGCTTACAACAATGGGTATCAAGCATATTTAAAGATGAACCCATTTGAGGCACTTTATGGTAGAAAATGCAACATGCCAATGAGTTGGGACAATCCAGTAGACTGTACAATAGTTGGGCCATATTTTCTCCAAGAAATGGAGGAGAAGATGGTAAAGATAAGGCAGAATCTAAAGGTTTCCCAGGAAAAGAAGAAAATTTGTGCAAATAAAGGCATAACCCGCAGATATTTTAAAGTGGGTGATCACGTGTTTCTGAAAGTGAAGGCCATGCATAGTTCCCTGAAGCTGGGAAAGTGTTCTAAGTTAGCAACTTGCTACTACAGGCCATTTGAAATCCTAGAGAGGATTGGTCCTGTTGCTTATATGCTTGCATTGCCTATGTACTTATGTATTCATAATGTTTTCCATGTGTCATTATTTAAGAAGTATGTACCTGATTCTAATCATGTCATTGATTGGAATGTGATTCAGGTGGAGCCAAAAGGTAGATCTCAAGTGTGACCTTTTTGCATATTGGATCTAAAATTCAACCAACTTTGGAGTCGAGCCATGTAGATGGTAAAGGTCCAATGGACCTGGTATGATCCTGAGGATGAAACCAAGGAGCGTGAGGATGCTATGCGAGAAGAGTATCCTCATATTTTTTAAAATGTTTGAAGTTTTGTATGTACACGTGTATATGATGCACTAAGGACATTGCATAAATAAGGGGGAGGGTAATGCAATGTCCCTGATTCAAAACCCTTTGTAATTGTACATATAGGTTGGTGATCCGTAGGTGCCAAGTGTGAATGAAATGTATATTTAGGCAAGTGAGCCAATGAAACATAGTTTTGGTGTTGCACGCATTTGATTAGTGCGCGAAGAAGTTCTATCAAGAACGTGGTGCACACATTCTATGTGTTTCTCTTTTGGGTAAGTGCGCACATTGCACCATGTTGTGTGCAATTGGGTTAGTGCATGGGAATGAATGGATACTATTGAGGTTGGAGAGATTGTGTGATTATGAGGCTGGTGACATGGGACACAGATAGGCCAGTGCACCTATCCATGTAATTATAATCATGGCTATTAATATAATATTGCATCACTACGCGCATAAGGACTCAGATGGAAAGAGATGGAGGGCCAAATCCACATGAAAAAGGGAAAAGGGGGTGAGTCATAAGTCTTAGAGAATATTTTTATAATATTTCTAGAAAAGTGTAATGATAGTTAATTATTTTATCCTAAGTTATCGAGGGTAGGGAACGGGTCACCAAGTGGCTCAAAGCTAATTTTTGAGGTGACAAGTGTCAAGTGGAAGACATGCATTATATATTGTTGGTCTTGGTGTATTTTTGAATATGATGGAATTATTCGGGGAATCCATTATTGGCAGGAGATTTTCATGTAGCAATCTCTCGTGAGCAGAAGGGGCTTAGACTGTACAAAAAATATGATTATTACCTTATCTGCCCAGAGAAGCTTGCAGGGAGTTGTGGGGTTGTAGCCATAATTCTACTATCGAGGAGTCGAGTTGATAGATTGTGAGCAGTCTCTCTGGGTGAGAGATTGGCTATTTTGGAGTAGTTTTTTAGACCCATGAGCATACTCTCCAGGTGAGAGTTTTGCTAAGATTTGTTCCCTAGTGCATTGAGAACTAGTACAGGGCTCCGAGACTTCCTTTATAACCTGTTGTTGGTAACCCTAGGAAGGGAAGTGGGGAAACCAAAGGAATGTTGAGAAAATAAGGGACACACTTCCTTGGGTGTGATAGGTGCTTGGGGAATGAGGGACTGTGGTCTAGTTGTAGCATAACTTGTCGCTAGGAACCCTTTTTCCTTGGTGGAGTTAAGCCCCAGCTCAGAGGTGACCTGTTGCTGAAATATTATGAGAAACATAGTCTATGGGTGGGAGGAACGTCTAAGTTATGTGCGTAGTTGGTGATTTCCATAAAAGATAAGTGTTTTTTATGTGCTTGTCTTCTTTATTGTGTGCATATTTGTCTATGCTTGATATGGTTCAATTCTTGTATGTATTTTCATGTAAGTATTTGTTTTTATTATTTTTGATGTTGCGTGTACATGTAAATATGGTGCTTATAAACTGTATTTGTAGTTGTAATGAGTATGGTTGTCAATGATAGCATTCCCTGTTTACTTAATATTGTGACTTTGGTTATGAGTCGTCAAGAAGAGGATTGGGTAGATGGGTGCAAAGGAGAGTGGTCTGTGTGCACAAAAGGATGGAATTTGTTTGTGCATTCAAGGAAATAGACTCCGTGCACAATGATATCAGATTTGGCATAGACACTAAGATGGTTGTGGACATAGATGTGTTGTGGGATCAATACTCTAGTGCGCAGTTGGTTGAGTTACTTCCATTGTTTAAGATTGTGTTAAAAAGAGAATGTTTCTTCTGTTGGTTTAAGTTGTTGGAAAATGTTTAACATGTAGCGCATGCTTGTCATTGATGGCAAGTACAACAATGAAGATGGCATGTGTACAGGAAGAATGTAACAGACGGGCACCAGAAGTATTTTTGTGAAGACTCTGCAGAGGCGCAGAAGTCCAAGAATCCCTTGGGGATTCGGAAGTGAAAGCTCAGGAGGAACATCGTCGAGGAGAACACGCGCAGCAAAGCTCAAGATACAGGAGTTCACAGAGGAGAAGGAAGACAAAGGTTGAGGCCTTTGAGAACTTGTAATTCTCCCAAGGTTGGGAGGAAAGTGTGCAAAGCTCAGGAAGGAGCACAGTCGCCATCATATCGGTTGAAGAAGAAGATCTGGAACCGTTGGTTTCTACATTCAGGAGAAGCCTACAGAAGGGAGAGATTGAGATTCGTTGGATCTCATTCAGAAATCCCGTCAGCCGTCAGATCAGATAGGAGCTGCATGAGGTTTACCATCGGGAATCCCGTGAGCCAATGCATTGCGGCATTGAAAAGCTCGAAACCCTGATGAGTGGTAAGACTGCGGTCATGGGGATAATGGTTATATGGGATAGGAGCCTAGCCAGGAGAGCTAGTGTGTAAAGAGAGTGTCAGGATTTGAGGGATCGCGAATCTTGAGGACATACATGTTTCGACACTCGAAAGTCCGAAACCCCGATGACGAGGTTTGGCTGTGGTCATATAGGGGAAGGTCACATGGACCATGAGCTTATATGGAGGTCTAATTGAAGTTAGAGGCGTCAGATCTGAGCGCAGGGTCCGACCACCGTTGGATCGAGGAAAACCTGCACGATCTTTAAAAGTGCAAGGAGTAGAGGGCTCACAAAAACTCGACGTAATCTGAGCCGTCAAATCAAGATCACATATGAACCATCGACCTGACTCACGTCAACAGACCACGTCAGCTAGGAACACGTGTCACAACCAGGTAATGACAAGTGTCAGACTGATTCAACATTTTAGGCACATGTAAGTCACGAATCAGAGTGACACATGGCAGTATTCAACATGTGTCAATCCACGTATGATGTCAGTAGATGGACACCTTGTCGGAGTTTCAGTGATCGAGAGTTGGACATGTCAAATATTATTGACATCATGAATCCCGATATTGCGATATATGAAATCACGATACAATCTGAGCCGTCAGGATCAAGCTTTGATCTGGACCGTTGATTCCAGTCAATGGAGAGGCATCGGGGATCGAGAGTTGGACATGTCAAAGATTATTGACATCAAGAATCTCGATATCGCAATATATGAAATCATGATGCAATCTGAGCCATCAGATCAAGATTTGATCTGGATCGTTGATTCCAGTCAATGGAGAGGCATCGGGGATCGAGAGTTGGACATGTAAAAAATTATTGACATCAGGAATCCCGATATCGCAATAGGTGAAATTGCGATGTAATCTGAACCGTCAGATCAAGTGTTGATCGGAGGACTACTAATGCACGACACAGTGAAACTGCCAGAAACCATTGATGGCATCTGCTAGAGAATTCGAAGAGACACCTGTGTGATCGCTAGAGGAGATGAAGAGTCTCCAAGATTTGTCCAAGTGAAGGAAGACTATTCTTAGAAGGGATTGACAGATGGATGAGCGTGGAAGCCTGTAACTAAAACATAGAAGGTGAGCTCAACTGTCACAAAGAAGACGAAGAGTCTCAACTGCCAGAGAAGCTGAAGATTCATGATGATGATCAGACAAAACACTCGAGAGGTGGAGGATAACGGCGTGGAGTCACCATGCAGAGTCATTGCGAACATTGCATGCACAAGGTGCACAGAAGCTATAAATACACAGTACAAAGAAGAGAAGGTGGTTGTTGCTGTTGCTATTGGAGGTTGTTGTGATTGTTGTTGATGAAGGTGATTCATGTGTGAAAAAGGAGGAGAGTGCAACAGCTGAATAGTAGAGAAGAGGAATTGTGCAATGAATGGACATGGAGCACAGAGCATAAAAAGCGGAAGAGCAGACAACGCAATTCATGTGTGTAGGACGACAATGAGGCAGACAGAGTAACGAAACGTAGCAGAACAGTGATGAGTCTGGTAAGCCATTGTTGAACATATTATCACTGTAATAAGTTTCAGTAGCAAAGATTTATATTTCAGGGTGGTTGGGAGGTGATCGGGAGGACTGTTGTCCTCAGAGGTTCAAGTGGGTGCTTGAACACAGGGAGTTGTAGCTTCCATCTGGTTGCAGCCAGAGAAACCAGGGTGGTAGGGTGGTGCAAGGGAGAACTATTGTTCTCTGTTATACAGGTTGGTTGC
>ML776949.1:286635-305988 GCA_009831015.1 Picea engelmannii
GCAGGGTGGTGCAAGGGAGAACTATTGTTCTCTGTTATACAGGTTGGTTGCCTGTATGATTGGAAGTTGGTGCTTCCATCCAGTTGGTGCTGGAAACACTCAAGGAGTTGGTGCTTCCTTCTAGTTGGTGCTAGAGAAACCAGCGAGTTGGTGCTTCCTTCTAGATTGGTGCTGGAGAAACCAGGGAGTTGGTGCTTCCTTCTAGTTGGTGCTAGAGAAACCAGGGAGTTGGTGCTTCCTTCTAGTTGGTTCTAGAGAAAACAGGGAGTTGGTGCTTCCTTCTAGTGGGTGCTAGAGAAAACAGAGAGTTGGTGCTCTCAGCAAGTTGCAGCTTGCAAAACAGAGGTTGTAGCCTCATTATGATTTGGTGCTCATATGTATGATAATGTAAAGAATGTAATTATTACTTATCATATAAAGAAAAAGAGGTTTTTACCCTGTGTGGGTTTCCTCGGAAAATATCTGTCTCTATGTTTATCATATATGTGACTGATGCTAAATGTGCCAGTGTTTGTTTCCCTGCATTATTGTGATCATCATTCAATGTTTCTGCAAAGAGTTTTAAAGAAGCATAATTGTTTAAGCTCGGTAACAACTGATTCAACCCCCCCCCCCTCTCAGTTGTCCAACATAAGTTGTGTGGTGTGACTCGAGTTTAGGTTGAACACATTGCTTCAAGTGATACTGCGCGGACTTGTGTTAGAGTAAAACATGCGTAGTGGAATTTAGAGTAATATTGCTCAGTAGTATGTTGGGAATGTTAAGGTTTGGTTGATTCAGAGATAGAAAAGTTGAGGTTGTGTGACGTGGCCAGCTTGGGGCGGTTGGGGACGCTACAAAGTGGTATAAGAGCTATTGGTTCGACACTGGACTTGTATGGGCCAAAATTTAACAAGAAGTTTTAGGGCTTCCGTTTCAACATTGAAGCTTACATGTGTTGATTTATACTTAGGACAAAATTCAGACTGTAAGTGGTTTAATTTGGAATTTTTGTGTGGAAATGGTGCACATCAAGTAAGAATGCACATAAGTGTGTGCTAATTTTTTGATAATGTGGAGTGCGACACTATAATTGTGCAGTAAACAATGGTGCGTAGGTGTGCGCAGTAAAGGGTTGGAACCACACAAAACAAATTTGTGGTGCATGCACATTACTAATACGCGAAGTACAAGTTAAAATTTGACAATGCACATTGGTGTGTGTGGAATATCAGTGCATGCATGAGCTTCAGAATGAAGGATTGTGACAAGATAGTGTATATTTTTCATGGAGTTGTGTGTGTGTTCGTGTGTGTATGTTCAAGGAAATAGATTCTGTGAAGAGCGATATCAAATTTGGCGCATGATGCCAAGATGGTTGTGTGCATGGATGTGTTGTGGGATCAATATTCTAGTGCGAAGTTGTTTGAGTTACTTCCATTGCTTAAGATTGTGTTAAAAAGAGAATGTTGCTTCCACTGTTATAAGTTGTGTGGCGTGACTCAAGTTTGGGTTGAGCAAGTTGCTTCAAGTGATATTGCACGGACTTATGTTAGAGTAAAATATGTGCAGTGAAATTTTAGAGTAATATTGCTTAGTAGTATGTTGGGGATGTTACATTTTGGTTGATTCAGAGCTACACAAGTTGAGGTTGTGTGACATGGCCAACTTGGGGTGGCCGGGGAGGTTACAAAAATGATCTCTTCTTCCTATGTATGGTCCAATGGTAGATTTGTGTGTAGCCATATTTTTGTCTTGAATATGATGAGCAATTTGCATAGATTCCATAATATTTGTAGGATGTCTTAAGAAAATCTCATGTTTAATGCCTTGTTTTAATCCACCCATGTAAGCTTCCAACAAATGTTCATCACTTATTTCATCCACCCTTGTGGCCAATACTTGAAATAATGAGTTATAATCTTCAATATCACCTAAGTGCTTGATTCTTGTCAATTGATTGAAGTAGTATTGTTCCCACACTTTCCCATATTATGCTTCTAAGTATCTTGTAAATAAACCCCAAGTATAATGATAAAGATGGGGCTTCCTTTTAACTATCCATTGATACCATTGATGTGGTTTTATCTCAAAGTTCAAGGTTTCTATGTGAATCCTTTTCTTATCATACGTAATATTATGCATTTTAAAATATTTCTCTATTTGGTTCACCCAGGTAAATACCTTTGTTCCATCAAACTTCTTTAATTCAATCTTGGGAAAGTTGAATTTAGGACCCCCACCATCATTATCTCCACTATTAGAGTTAAATCCATTTGAAAATTTATTATTTTTAGTAGGTTGTTCAACATGAATACTACCTTTATTTTCATGAGTTCCTTTCATTTTGATATTTTCTTTAGAGAGTCTCTCATCTAGAGCATGAAAGATCATGGAAGACATGAAATTTTGCAATTCCTTCATGGATTTTTTTATTTATTCTTTAATGTCATTATTATTTTCAGCCATCTTCTTTTCTATTTCATTCATATTTATTTTCATAGTTTCATCCATCTTGTGTTCCATTTGTTCCCTATTTTCAATGATCCTTTTTTCCATCTGGATATAAATCTCTTTGATTTCATCTCGAGTCATGGTTGATCTCTCTGGAGGTTTAGATGGTAAAGTAAATTTAAGAGGAGCCTTTGGAGACATGTGAGAAAATATTAATTCTCCTCTTTTTCCTCTTTATTAAAAATTTGAATCACCAAAAAAAGATCTTCCAATAAAAAGTTATGCCAATTGTTAGTTATGTACATTAATTTAGATTCTGTCCTCTTGGAAGACCTTCCTTCTGATGTATTTTTGAAATTTCAACCCTTTTGAGACTGGAATTTCTTCCTGTAGTACTCTCAAATGTATTCTCTTCAATTCCACAGGTCTGACCAAAATTGGATGTGCCAAGTGAAAGTTAGGGTAGCTTTCCCAAACCTTGTTGATTTTTGGCCTTTCCGGGAGATCAGTGAAATTGTATAGAATGCCACATGCCCAATATTTAATACCTGATTCTAAAATTTATACCAAAAATACTATGGAATGTCCTCTTTCAAATGAAACATGTCTCACAGAATTTGGATCCTCACTGGAGAAGATATGACTATTTTACCCAAAACACCTGTTTGAGACTAGTTATAGGACTAGTCAACAAACCTTATCTTCCATAGGGTCTATATCTAAACATATAATGACACATAAGATTAAATTTGAACCATAGGTACCTTGATATGTCTTATAAATAACCTCCAAGTTTTTCTATATGAAGCATCTAAAAAAAAACGTTATAGAGAGAATTCCAAGATGAATCTCTTGAAGAAGAAAAACCCTAGGACCGATGCTATGATACCAAATGCCATGATCCAACGCGTTAAAAATGATATAAATTCAATGAATACAGTCCAATTCGAGGAAGAAAAATAATTTTACAATATATCCAATTCAGAATACAATATGATATGAGATAAGATGATCGTAAGACTAGGTCTCCTTCGTATATATATAGGAGACAAAGGGTACAATTATAATGAAATGGTAACATGAAGGGTTCTAGCAAACATACAATTATAATACTATAAATGAAATAATTCAATATCTAGGGCTTAATAAGTGGTTTTACACATAAAATGGGGCTTTGTCTAGGTATTAATATGATCCTTTGATAAGCATTAAATGCCATGATCTGGATTGGATCATTATATTATTTGTTCTCTATCTCGATGCTTTCAAAGTGGAAAAAATTGGAGGAATCATCTTGGAAGGTATTTTGAATGGTAGGTCCCAGTTTGGAAAATTGGGATTTTAAACCTTCTAAATCCAATTTGAGGCAACAAACAACATTTTTTGGGGTCAAAACTTTCCTAGATTTTGCTAAGACCCCTTGACACTATTCTACACATCGACGCCTTTCCAATGGTCCAAAAATCACATCAATCGGAGCTTGTATGCAAAATGTATTCCTCCCAAAAGTTGACCTAGCATGTTGACCACCATGGTACGAGTGGATTCCATGTCAGCCCCCATTGTTCATGCATATGGGGATATCCATGTACGTACTTTCAAGAAGATTCTATAAGTTCCAAAACCTTATCACAATTGAGGGTTGAGGAAGTCAAAACCCTATCTCTAGATGTATATTGGGCAATGTTAAATACTGAGACGTTAGGAGGAGAAGGGGTTCCATTATTTAGCATTGTATTTGTTCCATAGTTGAGAAACAAATCTAGGAGTGGTATTTTGAGGGAGAAAAAGAGGATAGATTCTATAGTAGCCATACATTTCACAATGTCAAAGGCCACTCCACAGAGAGTGGATCTTTCTTTGTACTTGCATTTGAAGAAAAGAGAGCAGAGTGGCCTCACCTTCTAGATGGGTTTTCTCCCATATTGGGTTTATTAGGTTATATCTTGTGTTTATTTCCGTTTGGTGTGTGAACGCTTTATTTCTTTTCTCTTTTTTTCGAATTTCAACTATTTGATACATTTAAAGCAGAAAATCAATAATTAAAGAATCTAAGATCTAAAGGAAATTAACCTTCATAGTAAATATTTTTAGTATTTTATTAGATTTGTTGTGATAAATTGTCCAATGGAATATTTATGACATTTTATAGATCATATTGATATAATAACATGTTTTCTTGGCGTATTTGTGGAAATTTGCAAGGATACAGGAATTGGCTTAAGAAGAAAGTCACAAAACCCTAGCCATGTCTGAAAAGTCTGTTCTTAACAACCCTTGAGATCTAGTAGATGAGAGATTTGCGAGGTTGGAAGAGAAAGATGTTGACATATAACAAAATATGTCCCTCATCATGGTGGATCTAGAAATAAATATTGAACCGTTTATATAAGTTGGAGGCTCTAACTTAGAGATCATATTAAATGGGAAAACAGGAGATACCGAAGACCCAAAAAAGGAGTCATGGAAAGAACTCAAGAAAGAGCAGTCGAGTTCCAGTACCATAAACCCTTCATAGTATTTATGCAATATGGAAGAAAAAGTGGACATAAATTCATACCAAGGTGATATCAATGCATCAAAAATGAATCATTGGTTGCAACAAATAGAATCATATTTCAACGTTCTTCATATAGACGAAGAAACAAAATATCATTTGCTAGACTAAATTTAAAGGGCACTTCTTTAACCTGGTGGTAAATCCATATGGAAACACTTAGGGTGGAGGGTGATCCAACAGTAACTAGGTGGGAGGAATTCAAAACCCTCATCAATTCCCAATTCTACCCTATCAGGTATGTAGAGGACCGATGGATTTGATGGCACTACTTTAGGCAGAATCAAGGGAGGAGTGTACATGAGTATACCACCGAGTTCATAAAGATGACCATCGTGCTAGGTATCTCTCCCAAGAACCCACATGTACTCCTCAAGTATTTTGGGGGTCTACATAGCCATATAAGAAATAAAGTGATGCTTTTCAAGCCAAGGATAGTATATGAGGCATGTGTACATGCACAATATCTAGAAAACATAGGCCACAAGAAAGGGAATCCAAGTGATTCCAAGCAGAAAGAGCACTAGTAAGATTCCAAGGAGGGGAAGAAGAAGTGGAAAGGGGAAAAGGATAAGAATATGATGGCCACTGCAAGGATCCTAGAAACCGTTATAACCATTACAATATTGATGAGCACACTAAGGAAAAGTGTTGGAAACTAAATCTAGAGTTGGACCCGAAGAACTACAAGAAGGATGTAAAGAAAAATAATATCTAGCCATGGATTCAAGAAATCAAGTTGAAATATATTTGATGTGGATGAGAGTATTGTCTCCACATTATTGAATAAGGAGGTGAATATGATTATCCTTCATCACCAAGAATATAAGCAGATGACCAAACTCTTCCACATTAAGATCTAGGTCAAGAAAACCAATATAGACACCCTATTCAAATATGGTTCACAAGATAATTTCATAGCAACATATATGGTCAACAATCTTGTGTTGGAGGTTTGCAATCGTCCTATCCCATATCCATTGGGGTGGTTAAATAAGGATGCATATATCAAGGTAACAAAACAATGTAAGATTAAGTTTGTTGTAAGTGCTAATTTTATTGATGAAGTGGAATTAGATGTAGTACCCCTTGACATATGTGGAGTAGTATTTGGAATCCCCTACATGTATATGAGGGATACAATATCCATGCACATATCCAACCAATAAAAATGAATCAAGGATGGGAAATCCCACATCATAAATGCACATAAAGGTAAGTTAAAGATCTCACAAAAAATCAGACTGAGGATGATTGATAAGAGTAAAGGCATCCCTGGAGGGGTGTACTAAAGAGAAGAAACATCAATTGGAGGAGTTGCTACAAGCATACATAGGAGTGTTCTAGGAGCCTAAAAGGCTACCACCCAAGAGGGAAGTGGAACACAAAATATAGTAATTTCCAGACTCCCTATTTCCAAATATTGGGCTATATAGATATTTCATTCTGGAATTAAATGAAGTTAAGAAGTAGTTGCAATAGTTGTTGGAGCATGGTGTGATTCGACCAAGAATCTCAACTTGTGGGTCAACTATCATAATTGTACCAAAGAAGGATGGGAATTTGCAAATGTCTATCGAATATAGAGCATTGAGCACGATTACACTAAAAAATCGATACCCTCTACCCATGATCGATGATCTATTAGATCAGTTGTAGCACTGAAAATATTTCACCAAGTTGGATATCAAATCAGGATACCACCAAGTACGCATCAAGCAAGAAGGCACCTGGAATACTTCCTTCAAGACAAGGACAGTTTTTTATGAATGGTTGGTCATGAAATTTGGTTTATGTAATGCACCAACTACATTTATGAGACTGATAAATGATGTATTACACCAATATCTAGATTCATTTGTTATAGTCTATTTGGATGATATACTAGTTTATAGTGCTACCTGGGAGGAGAACATCTCACATCTCATGTAGGTGTTTATAGAGACTCTAAACAAGCATCAATTGTTGGATAACCTCAAGAAAGGTGAGTTTGATCAACAATTTTTGGTGTATTTGGGGCATGTGATCGGTGGAGGCGAGATCAAGATAGATCCCACAAATATGGAGGTCATCATGAAATGGCCAGTTCCTACAAATGGCACTAAAGTTAGGAGTTTTTTTTGTTAACATAGTACTTGCAGAAGTTCATAGCTTCATTTTAAGTGATAACTGCACCACTCCACACCATAACAACTAGTGGTAAGAGTATCTAGTGGAGGAAGAATTAACAGAAGGATTTTGATGATTTGAAAATAAATATCATTCAAGAACTAGTTCTTGCATTACCAAACTTGCAAAATCCTTTCGAAGTGAAAAGATGAAAGTGGGTATGCCATGGGATCAATTTTGATGCAAGGAGGAAGACATGTATGCTATCATTATGAAATATTTCATGGGGTAGTTCTCAACTACCCTACCCATGACAAGGAACTCTATGCCCTGGTTCAATTTTCAAGAAGTGGAAGCACTATATGATGGGAAAGGATACCATCATTCACATTTTGGTGTTGGAAATATAGTTGCCAACTAACAGAGGTATGTTTACTGGCCCAAAATTTAAGAACATGTAGTACAATATATTAGAGGATGTATACTTTGTTCTACAAGCAAGACCAATAATAGGAAGCAAGGTCTATACAATCCCTTACATGTACTCACTCAACCTTGGGAAAACATTTCTATGGATTTTGTGGGAGGTTTACCAACAACCAATAAGGGACATGAATATCTATTTGTCGTAGTTGACAGGTTCAACAAGATGTGCATTCTCATGCCTTGTAAAATTATCATCAAAGGAAAAGAAGCAACAAACATGTTCTTTGAACATGTTTGGGTGCACTTTGGGATACCAAGGAGAATCATCTCGGATAGGGATACTAGATTTATCAGTACATTTTGGAATACATTGTGGGAGAAGATGGACACTAAGTTGAAGAGATCTACAAAATTCCATCCACATATAGATGGGAAGACATAAGTAGTCAATAAGACTCTGGTGCAATTTTTGAGGGGTGACAATCATAAGCATCTAAATACCTGGGATGAAAATGCATTCTATATACAACACTCTTATAATAGAGAAGTCCACACTTCTACTGGTAAGTCAAATTTTGAAACTTTCTTTGGATATTTTCCACCTTCACCCTTGAATGTTGTATATGGACAGTACGAATAAGTGAGAGAGGAAATCACATGACATGAATTGAGAGAAGAAAAAATTGTTGAGAATATTAAGAAAATCCATTTGCGGTACATGAAATGTTAAATAAGTCATAGGAAAAATACAAGGCCAAACATGATCAACACAAGATTGATAAGTCATTCAAAGTGGGAGGCATAATTTGGTTACAGTTGAACAAGGAAATACTATAGGGTCATGGTGAGAAGATCAAGGATCTGTGGTATGGAACTTTCTATATAATGGAGAAGGTGGGAGATAAGGCCTATAGAATCAGTCTACCCCCATACATGCACATTTTCTTAGTAGTTAATGTGGATAATCTCAAACTCTATGAGCCTTCCATGTTATATCAAGAGGAGGACCAGTTCCTACCTTGCATATATGAATTAGTACTAGATGCTCATGTAGATTTGAAAGAGGACACAATTTTGCAGAATCGGTCTAGAACTGCAAGACAAGGTTAACATGAACTTTGGTAGATTGGATTGAAAGGAAAAATTCTAGGCAAAGAAAATTGGTACTCTAGGGAGAAGGTAGAGGAAAAATTTCCTCACCTCATTCAATAAATATTTTTGTGACCAAAATCCTCCCTAAATTGGAAGGTATGATCCATATTATATCATTGTATTATTTTTCATCTATCTCGATGGTTTTAGAGTGGAACAATTTGGAGGAATCAACTTGCAAGGTCATTTTAATGGCAGGTCCCAGTTTGGAAAAATGAGGTTTGAAACATTAAAGAGCTATTTTGAGGCATCAAACGACATTTATGTGGTCAAAACTTTACTATCATGAACTAATACCTCTTGATACTATTCTACACATTGATACCTTTCGAATGATGAAAAAATCACATCAATAGGAGCTCGCATCAAAAAATTATACCTCCCACAAGTTGACCTATGATGTTGACCACCATGGTACAAGTGGATGCTACATCAATTCCCATTACTCACACATATGGGGATAAACATTCATGGAATTTCAAGAATATATAGAAGCTCCAAAACCTTATCACAATCGAGGGTTGAGGAAGTCAAACCCTACCCCTATACGGGTGATGTTAAATACTTGGTTGCTAGGAGGATAAAGGGTTCCATTCTTTAGCATTATATGTGTTCCATGATTGAAAAGAGACTCTATGACTGGTATTTTGAGGGCATAAAAGAGGAAGAAATATTTTGTAGTGGCCATATAGGCCACAATGTCAAAGGTAACTCCACAGGGAGTGCATCTTTCTTTGTACTTGCATTTGAAGAAAAGAGAGTAGAGAAACCTCACCTTCTAGCTGGGTTTTCTCCTGTATTGGGTTTCCCAGGTTATATCTTGTGTTTATTTGTGGATGGTGTGTTAGTATTTATTTATGTTCTCTATTTTTTTCATTTAATCTATTTCATACATTTTAAGCATAAAATCAGTAATTAAAGAATTTAAGATATGAAGGAAATTAACCTTCATAGTAAATATTTTCATTATTTTATTAGATGTGTTGTGAGGAGATATCAAATGGAATATCCATGATAGTTAATAGATCATGTCAGTATAGATTGCCTCCTTAAGTGACATAAGAGCTTCAAAGAAAAGGTTTTTTCACTAAAAGAAATTGTGAACTAGGAGATGTCTAAAAATTTGCAATAGAAATGACTCACATGGGAGGAAATTGGATTCAGAGAGGATCTTGCAGATGCTTGGAAGTCATATACAGATTCCCTGAAATAAAATAATGTAAAAGTAGGGGAAGATGAAGACCAATTGTTATGGTCTATTAACCCTTTTAAGGCTTATGCTCCCAAACTGCGATATAAATCTCTGGCTGAGGAAGGTTTGGTGGTGGAGAAACATGTGGAAGTTAAGGTGTCCTTCCAAGAATAAATTATTCATGTGGCTGACATTAAACAACAAGAATCCCACTGGGCAAGTTTTATAGAAAAAACGTTTTTGGCCCCAAATGGTGTAGTTTATGCCAACAAGGAGAGGAAACTATTGATTTCTTACTTTTGAATTTATCCTTTTCCAAAGAAGTTTGGAAATAATTTGGAAGCATTATAGTGCTAAGAAATGCATGGGAAGGAAGAATCATAGAATAATCCTTTAGGTCTTGGTACACAAACAAGGACACAAAGAAGATGAGAGCTTTGCCACTCAATACAATGTGGGGAATTTGTCTTACTAAAAACTTGAATCTTTTCGATGGAAAAGAGATCTTATCCATTAAATGTGTAATTCACTTTATAAATATCCTAAATCATTATATCTAGGTTGAGGAAAAATAAAAAGAGATCGAACAAAAAAGAAGAACTCTTAAATATAGATATTCCTTGGGCATACTTTGATGGTGCCTCTTGTTAGAATATGAATGGATGTGCTCGTTTTACCATAGACAATATCACTATTGTCACCCAACCATAAGCCTAAGCCACCCTCTGAACACCTTAACCTTGACAGAGAATCATTCCGGAAGAAAACCCTAGGCTAGATAGCCAAACAAAGGGTAGTGCATCTTTCTCCAAGGATAGCACACCAAACAAGAGCTGATCAGATAGTCCAAACCATAACCAAGAGATAGTCCAAGCCAAAATGAAATATGCTAGCTCTAGCAGCTACAACATCAACTCTCCTCCATACTTGCGCACAAAACTACCCAACTACAGTGCACACACGTGTGCTCTACAGTTTTGAGAATACTGACTAGAATGAAGACTAGCCTCCTGTATTTATACTAAATTTGGCAGACTGCCAGGGCCGACTTCTCATTCTGGGTACTAATTCTTCGGTATATAAAATTTCTTCTAGCCGACTTCTTCTCTTGGATGCTAATAACCTAATACAAGTTATCCCCCTGAGTTGACTTGTCTTCTAGGGTTATTAGACAACTCATTAGGGTTTCTTCTTGCTTCTTGGAATATTCTATTCTCGTCAGGTTTACACGTGGAGGTAAATACCTCCCGTAGCTACCATAATATCAACACTCCCTCCTAGCTAGGGAGGTATTGAAGGTAATGGTCTTGAGCACAAACATACCATTCACCCGATAGGATCAACATAGTCATATAGACTATCTCATGATTATATCATGAGAACCATCATCATTATCATCATTATCAGTGTTATCAACTGCATCATCTCTCGGAACCATAATCCATCTGAGTAATAAGACATGATGTTGGATAAGTCACTCACTCCATAGAGTGAAACAAGAACCTTTCTTCTAATCCGGACATATGTCCTAGAAGAGTAAATGTCCTGGACCATTTTTCATCTGGGAAATCTCTGTCCATTGATCATCCATCTAGCTGATAATCATTTCCAACACTGTTGATAGTCTTCAAGGAAATCAGAACAATATCATTCAATAGAACAAAATTGTGTCTATCCATAGTAGTACACAACCACAATCCAATGGTACACTACCACACCAAGTAGCACACATATACTTGATCAATGAAATATAATAATAATCAGTGGAACACATCCACCACAGTAGAATGCATCTACTGTCCAGAGACATACAATCTCTATAACAATCATCTGATATCAACCTGCACAGAAAACATTGTTATGATATAAACTGAATCATCTGGGCCATTCTTCCACTCACATCTGTGAGATCTGAAAGATCATCTTCCCTCAGAAATTTGAACATCAATGATGAGCTATTTGGACTATTCTTCTCAAGCAAGGAAGAATAACTGTCTTGATTTATGAGCCTGGACCATTCCCCACCCTGGGCCATTGCTCCGACACTAAACAAAGTGTAACCTGGAGATAATGAGTCTTCCCTAAGGAATGTATGTCGCTGATTGTTGAACCTGGACCATTCCCCACCCTGGGCCATTCCTCCGGCACTAAACAAAGTGCAACCTGGAGAGAATGGATCTTCCCTAAGGAATGACTATCCGGACCATTTCTAAAGGAAATGAATGTCCTGCACCAACCTCCAAAACAGACCATTCCCCATGTTAACCACAATGGGAAATCATTGTCCGACGAGGCGGGCCAGTCTTCTTGAGTAACCCTCAAGAAGAGAGACTTCCCTAGACCATTCCCCATGTTAACCACAATGGGAAATTATTGTCTATGGTACATCAACAATCCATCGAACTATTTTCATTACAAAAATGACTGTTCGATCTGGATCATTTTTCTGAACTATAAAATGTTTGTCCATCAGAAATCTCAAACCACATTCCGAATTGGAAAGGAACTACTCGTCCTGGACCATTTTTCGAACTGAAGAATGATTGTCCATAAATCAATACACATCAGTGCTCCATCCCAACCTATGATTCTTCTCTTCCTTTTTCAATAGGGAAGTTGTCTCCACGAGCTCCATCTTGAGTATGCAAACTCTTCTATCTTGGACAGAGGCTTTACCAAAATGTTTGCTTATTTGCTCATCTGTGGAGATATATATTTGAGAACCACTTTCTCCTTTCTGGACTTCATCACGGAGAGTGTAATGTTTGATCTTAATGTAATTTGGCCTTTCTAGAACATTGGTTTTCTTTGAAGGCTTCATATAGCTCTGATCAATATAGTGTGTTATTATTGGATTATCTCATAACATCGTGGCAAGGATCAAACTGGAACATATCCATGTGTAACTTCTTCTGTCATCATGAGATCTTTGTCATGGATTGGAAATCCATAATCCTGATCTTCTGAAAGTCTTCACCATGCTTCTTTTGTGTATTGGAGGTTCTCCACCAAGTTGTCTTCTTCCATCTGCATACAAGGGTCTCTTTCTGGTATACCTCAAAGCATTGAAGTTGCTCTACATACGCTCTTTGTTCAATTATTCTAGAGAACATTCTTTGCATTCATCTGATGTCAATTCCAACCTATGGATATTTTGGATGATATAATGGCTCATGTAGAGATATATCTGGTTTACTGGAACAAGTAATCATCATAGTCTTGTCCCTCCATTTGGGATAACCTCTAGTTCTGGATCTCGCAATGCTTACATTCATAATTATTTCATACACTGTTCTTCATCAAAACTTTCAGTACCTCTGCTTGATTGCTTTTAGTGAGTTCATATCAGGCTAGTAATCTTTTGATTCTCGATACAATGACTAGTTGTTCTGGCTTTTATTTCTTTCTTGGAATCTTCATGTTCTTCCTCATGTTTCTCTTTAGATATTGGGTCCATGGATTTTTCTATAGATTCCATGCTCTGAAGATTCCAACTTCTTCCTTTCATAGTAGGATCATGGATGTGAATGGATAACAAGGGATACTTTAAGGCTTCTTTTCGAAGAAGACTTCTTCTAAGGTCAAACTGAACACATACTTCTTTTCATGGCTGCTACCATGGATATACTTTATCATATTCAATGGATCATAGGGTTAGCTCCCTCCTAATCCTTGCTTCATGTATGAATGCATACTCTTCTTTTGGTAATATATAATCGGCTCCCTCCATCTAGGAGATTCCACTTTTCCGTCTCCATCCTTATTGCCTTCTGCAAGGTGTTATAGATCTTTTTCCAATTTCATTTTGATTGCTGACTTCTTTCTGTCTTTACTTCTTCTAGGTTTCTTTCTGATTTCGGCTTATCTTGCAACTTGTCTTGTAGTCATAGTGATAGCAGTCCTTATCTTGTTGTTCTTCCATAAGTATAGTTTCTCTTTGAACATATTATTTTCTAAGAAATAGATATGCAAGATATGTACTGAAAAACATGGTATGTACAAGAACTATGAAGAGTATCGTTACCTTGTCTTAGAAGAAGAAGTATGTTTTGTCCTGCTTGGCTTTCTTTGAGGGTCCCCTTTCTTCGGCAACTGATGCTTCGTGTGTTTCCTTCCTTTTCTTTAACTCGGGACAACGATTCTTGTAGTGACCATACTTTTGACAATTGAAGCATTGTATCCTTGACATATCTTTCTCTTGATTTGTTTTCTTCCTGGAGACAAACTTCTTTTTGTTCCTGAAATCCTTGAACCTTGTTGTGAAGGCTTGATCATCGTACTTCTTTTGAGGTTTCTCTTTTGCACTAATCCTTGATTCTTCTTGAACACAACAAGTCCAAAGTTCTTCAAATGTAGGATACTCCTTCCTTGTGTTCATGCTTGCGGCAAATGCATCCCATGTCTTGGAAATACCATTGAGTACTATGTTTACTAGTTCCTTCTCTAAGATGATTTCTTCAATAGCTTGTAGTTGATATCTTAACTGAGAGATCCTCACAAAGTATGATGTTATGTTGTCATCATCATTCATCTTCATGTCACAGAGCTCATTCTTTAGACTCATTACTTGTCCAATGTTTCTGACTGAGAAGAGGTTTGTTAAGGCATTGTACATCTTCTTTGATGAGTCAAGATGGGAGATGTAGGGTATCAAGTGCTCTTTTATAGATTCCACTGTGATACTCATGGCATTGATGTCACCGTCTTTTAACTTCTCCATAACTGCAACGCTCTGTGGTTCCTTCTCTTTTCCTTCGTCAAACTCTAGTTCCACGATCTTTCCCTTCACGATATCCAACACCTTATCCTTGGAAAGGATGAGGTCAATCCTTGTCTTCCACGCTCTGAAGTTAGACGCTCCATCTAACTTGTTTTTTTACTTCATAGAGTAAGTCATGGCTTCTTTGACTTGGTCAACCCTAGATTTGACCAAAAAATCAAACTTGACGTCTTGGCTTGCTGAGAGTACCAGGAGATGCGCTAGGCTAGGGCGCATTGGTCTATCTGGAAACTAGGTCAATCCCTTCACTTAAGGTGCCTCAACGAGAGGGTTAGGATTTCTTCAACTGCACCTGCTAGTAACCCTAGCGACAGTGCTTTGGTGACTGCTCCTGCTAGAAACCCTAGCGACAGTTCTTCAACGAGATTAATATCCTTATGGCTATGCTTCCTTCCAGTGGTTAGACTGAATGAAGGAGGTGTGGGCCCATAACCTATTAGAATATGAATGTATGTGCTTGTTTTACCATAGACAATATCACTATTGTCACCCAACCATAGGCCTAAGCCACCCTCCGAGCACCTTAACCTTGACAGAGAATCATTCCGGAAGAAAACCCTAGGCTAGATAGCCAAACAAAGGGTATCACATCCTCCTCTAAGGATAATGCACCAAACAAGAGCTGATTAGATAGTCCAAACCATAACCAAGAGATAGTCCAAGCCAAAACGAAATCTGCTAGCTGCAGCAGCTGCAACAACATATCTCCTCCAGACTTGCGCACAAAACTACCCAACTGCAATGCGTACAAGTGTGCTTTGTAGTTCTGAGAATACTGGCCAAAATGAAGACTGGCCTCCTGTATTTATACTAAATTTGGCAAACTGCTAGGGATGACTTCTCATTCTGGGTACTAATTCTTTGGTATATAATATTTCTTCTAGTTGACTTCTTCTCATGGAGGCTAATAACCTAATACAAGTTATCCCCTTGAGCTGACTTTTCTTATAAGGTTATTAGCCAACTCATTAGGGTTTCTTCTCGCTTCCCAGAATATTCTATTCTCGTCAGGTTTACACGTGGAGGTAAATACCTCCCCCAGCTACCATAATATCAACACCTCTCAAGGGAATCCTTGAGTAGGAGGCTCAGGAAAGATCTTGTATCCCTCCTCAAATCACAACATATATTTCAAAGTTTCCATTGGGAAGGAAACAAACAACTATTATGAATTGATGGCTTTCAAACTAACCTCCAGTTAGCTCAAGAATATGGTGTTACACAACTTCAATTTTTTGGGGGATTCTTTACTGGTTATCCAATGGATTCGAAAGGAAGCATCTCTCATGAATTTTAATTTACAACTACTTTTTGATCATATACAACAAGAGATGATGTCCTTCTCATGCATATCTTTGTATCGTATATATAGGGATAAGAACAAGGCACCAAATGGATTTTCAAAAGAGGCATTGGGATTGGAGCATGGTACCTAAACCATTTCCATGTTTTAGGATGGTCACATAATTGATATCCCTCATGCACCATGGATATATTTTCCTTTTTGGGGGGAGTGCATAGATTGCATATTTGCTTTATGAAAAATGTATTTATATATATATTTTTCTTTCCAAATCATGGAACAACCATAGTTTGTTTTAGGATGCAACTAAGAGATTCATGATAGTAGACAATTTTTAGATCTTGTCCTTTAAAGATAAGGAACAACTATCTCTTTTTGATATAGCTCACTAATATTTGAAGCAAGTTGTTTCTCCATATGACTACAAAGCATTTAGTTTTGAATTCCTTGAAACAATTGACAATGTAATATTTTTTATATAATAAAATTGTAATTTTTTTTCTTTGAAAAAAATGATACATTGTCTTTGCTCTATTTCGATACAAAGTATTTAGCTTTGAATGCCTTGAGGCATCTGCCAATGTAATTTTGTTTTATATAATAAAATTATAATTTTTGTTTTTTATAAAAAAAGTATACATTTTAGTTAATACCAAAAAATATTTAATTAATTAAAAAAAGTATACATTTTAGTTAATAAACCTCCAGTCTGTAACCGTTACAAATTCTTTCCCATTACCAGGGATGATTTTAAGGATGGAAATTTGTTTTGAAATGTAGAAACCTTGGTGAATCTTACTAATCCTTCATATGTCAACTATAAATGTTTGGCGATATTTTTGCAAAAATATTCAAATTTCTGAGTATTTAATATAGTTTTTATAAATTTTTGGCGATTTTTAAGGTAAAATGATTTTATCCTATAGAATTTGGGCGAATCATTTTTAAAACAATGAAACTCGTTTTTGGAAAAACCATGGAAAATTAGCCCATGAGCGAAATTTAGCCCCTAAAATCATCCCTACCCATTACATCGCATCATCCTCGATCTGGAGCTGGTCAAAAGAGATTAACTGCAATATCAGAGTCAAACAAGGTTGTCCCTTACCCTTTTTGGCATATACATTGACAAGTTAGAAGATTGCTTGGAAAATGCAGGTTATGTTGGCCCTACTCTCGCTGGTATAGTAATCAATATTCTTCTTTATGCCGATGATATCGTTCTTATGGCAAGGATTCCCCATGATCTTGAAAACCAATTAAGAATACTCAAGGATTTTTTCTCCAATATGGGTATGATTGTTAACACTGATAAGACTAAGGTCATGATTATTAAATCCAATAAAATCCCTTATGATACCTTTGTATATGACAACAACAAATTGGAGGAAGTGACATAATACAAATATATTAGAATTGATATTCACCACAAGATTAATTGGAATTATAGCATTGAGAAAAGGATTATTGGGGGATGGAAAGCTTATTATGGGCTTGAAAACAATTGTAAATCAGTTGATCTTTGGAGTTGGGATAAGAAGAAACTCCTCTTCGAGACTCTTGTTACACCTGCTATTCTTTATGGATGTGGATTCTGGGGCTGTAGTATCTCTCGTGAATCCTGGAGAAAGATAGAGCAAATACAAAAGAATTTATAACCTGTAATCTCAAAATTAAAGGAAATACACCCTATCCCATCCTCCTCTTAGAAACAAGCCTCTCCCCCATTGAGAGCATGGCTATGACTAGATACCTAATGTATAATAACAAGTTAAACAACATGGAAGAAAGAGGCTTCCTAAAATTTCTTCAAAATTGAGTCATAACCACCATCGACTCAAGCGAGGATGGCATAAAGATGCTCGGTCTTGGCTAAACTATTGGGGAATCTTGGAAGACAACATTTTGTAGAGTAAAGATACTATTAAAAAAATGTCAAATCAAAATTTAAGGAGAAAATGTGGTGTGATAAAGAGTGAGAGGAAAAAATAAAATTAAGGCATTATAAGGATGTAATCAACCCTAATCTAGAAGATCAAAATTATCTATCTGTTTTTCCAAGTGTAAAGAAAAAAACAAGCATTGCTAAGATAAGAACAAATTCTCACAAGCTCCATAGTGAAACTGGGCATTGGTCAGTTCCTAAAACACCATGGGACGAAAGAGTGTGTCACCTTTGTGACACTAAGAAGGTTGAAGATGGCAATCACTTTCTCTTAGATTGTCCAGGCTATACCCATATTAGATCTCATTTTCAAAATATTTGTCACACTACCAACCTTCCTAACCTCTTAACTCAACAAAAGTATGGTGATCTTGGAAAGCTTCTCTTAATGCTTTTCGAGCACAAAAAAAAAATTCTAAAGAATCGCAAGTAATCACTTACCCTCTTAAGGTCTAATAGACCAATTCGATCTTAGTGGACATTAATCATCATCATCATCATCATATTAACTTTCACATTGTGCTTAATGTAACTATCCATGTCATCACTTGTACTTTGTGTAGAGGCCTCACACTTCACACTTCAAACTCTCATGTGCCAAAAACTGCGGGGGAAAGGATGTTATACGAGGATCACCCATGCACCCACTTAGGGAAAGGGACGATGAGGTGGTAGGGCGGTCTAAATGCACTTGGATGGTCATTAATTCCACATTGGCATCCCATATGAGGAGATTATTTTAACATGCTACATTGTTGATAATACCAACAAATATTTAATTAATTAATTTCTATGACTACATACTAGTTGATTGATTCAATAACATAAAAAAAAAAATTATAATTTGGTCTCCATTAAAAGGTTGAACATTTTAAACTGTAAAATAGTTTTAAAATTAAGGTTGAGGACATTTTAAATGTAAAATAATTTTAAAATTAATTATTTTTACTAAAATAAAAAAATATTCTATTGATTTATTTGTAGACGACATAATAATTAATTGATTTATGCTTTAAATTTAAGTCATCCAAAAAAAATCTAATGACAAATTCAATGGTTGAATTTGTAAAACTTCGTAATTGGACCTTTTAATAATCCAAATGATTTATTGACTTTGTAATTGTACTTTTCAATAATCCGAATCATTGACTTTTCAATAATCCTATCCCATCCTCCTCGTAAAAACTAGCCTCTCCCCTATTGAGAGCATGGCTATGACTAGATACCTAATGTATAAGAACAAGTTAAATAACATGGAAGACAAGAGGCTACCTAAAATTGCTTCCAAATCAAGTCATAATCACCATCGACTTAAGCGAGGATGGCATAAAGATGCCCAATCTTGGCTAAACTATTGGGGAATAATGGAAGAAACCATTTTGCAGAATAAAGATACTGTTAAAAAAAACGTCAAATCAAAATTTAAGGAAAAAATGTGGTGTGATAAAGAGTTAGA
>ML776949.1:308785-323378 GCA_009831015.1 Picea engelmannii
TTGTTTTCAAGCCCATAATAAGCTTTCCATCCCCCAATAATCATTTTCTCAATGCTATAATTCCAATTGAGCTTGTGGTGAATATCAATTCCAAGATATTTTTATGAAGTCACTTCCTCCAAGTTGTTGTTGTCATATACAAATGTATTATAAGAGATCTTATTGGATTTAATAATCATGATTGCTGCGCCTCTTTCGTCACCTTAGTGAGAAAAATAGAGGTGCTTGCAAGTTTAGTTGGGTTTGCTAAGCATGACAGCTGTAAGAAAAGGGGTTAGGGAAAGAAATATAAAAGAAAAACTAAAAACTAAACTAAGAAATAAAATAACAACTAAACTAATGAGCATAGGGACATAAGGACAAAAGAAACAATAAGACCCATGTCACCAATGGTAAGGTTGATATTAGTGAAAGAATACACCAAGAAGAAAGAGGACTATGAGTCCCTTCTTCCTCCAAGGGAGGGCTCTTGGACCCCCACAAATAAGCTCTTCTTACAACTTTGAAAATGAAAATGGTGAAAGAATTCCTTGCTAATCCACTTAAGGGGTGAGATGGATTTCCCAATGCAATGATGCTAGTATACTCTTGATGAGAATAGAGGATTCCTCAAGAGAATAGTGGCAGCATAACTTTGCTATGAAATTCCTTGAAAAATGAAGTGCATCCATGGCCTTTTTATAGCACCTCTTTGAGGTATTGTGCAACCAGCTTGTAGTGTGTAAAGAGGCTAATTAGGGCATTTCTAGGTCTTTGACCAGCCACCCAATCGGATCCAGTCTAGATTTGAGTGTCAAATCAACTTGGAAGCTGAACCAAAAGTGGGTGGGAGGCCAACCACTCTCATAAATGCGTCGTTCTCACAAGTGCGCGGCTTTTTGCGACCACAGTCGCGCATCGGGCGCATGTGTGCTTTTCCTGCGTTTCTATTTTGCGCATGTGTGCGTGCGCCCTGTGTAGTCATAGCGCACTTTAATTTTAGCATTGGTTGCATAGCTTTTGACCCTTTGGAAATGTTTTTGGGGTAATTTTGGTCCATGGGTGACCTCATAATTGTTTGGTGATGTTGAATTCTTGTAACCATTTGCGGATGAAATTTCAGTGATAACATATGCCCCCTGATGGATGAGGTTAGGAGCATACATATAGCCGAAATCCATCAATGTTTCTTCTATTGAGAGTGTTGTTGTAAGAGAGAACGATAGTGGGATTTTCGAGAGTTACCCGTTGGAGGGAGAAGGGAACCTGTAGAACCCAACCTTCCATAAGGTATGTAAAAAATAAACTGTGTACAAACGAGGCGGGCATGCCCCATGCTCGTGTCATGTAACTCAAAAAAGGAATGATGTGTTGATGTAGTCAATTGCAGTGCCCTCAAGGGCGGTCGTGATAAAGGAAGAAGATAATTCTGTGGAGACACATACTCTGACCAGTAGGCAGTGATATCTGTAAGAAATATCATGGATGTTGTAGGCATTCATAGCCCAACCAAGTTTAGAGGTCTTCGGCAAATATAAGAAATAACTGCAATAGTCGCAAAGTAAGACCCACCGTAACATGAGAAAGTGTTGAAGTCGAATGTTACGGGGGTCAACGACAACAGGGAGCAATTGTGGTTCTCCCTGTGTCGTATGAGATCTCTTATTGGATAGGTAATGAGAATCAAGATACTGTCGCCCTTCTGGAAAACTGCGCTGATGTCGACAAAAGGGGGATGCGACTCCCAGAAGCAAAAGGGCTTCGTGAAATCTACTAGGTGAGGGTAGGAATTGGAGGAGGTACATGGTCGAAGTCAAGATGTATGAAGACTCAAGATTGCCCTTGGTTGGGGGTATATGCGAAGTATAAGTGGCCGCAACCGTTCAACTAAGTCGAGTGTCAGGGGGACAACAAGATGTGGGATAAGTTGTGCCAGAGGCGGGACAAAGTGAACAAACTTAGAGGGCAGAGGTAAGTGGCATGTGGGATACTTGGAGTATATGGATGATGTCAACAAGGGTAGATGATAGGGAGTGCCCCAACCAAGGGTGGCATGGGTTGCATTTGCCAAAAAAGGGAAGAAGGTCGGCAAAGGTGACGACAAAAATGTATGGAAATGCCGGAAATAAAGGCTTTTGTACAATAAATAAAGAATAATTGGGGATGAGTGTACAAATACAGAAACAATTGCCCCAGTGGAATATGGGCGGGCCGGTGAGGTCTCCATGAGTTTGGAGAATTGGTGGAAGGGCAGGGCCCTATGGGTGGGTTTTTGTATGAGGTAGATGAAATGGACGGAAATTTGCAGACGGACAAACTGATTGTGGATGAAATGGAGGGTTCATGATACTGCAGAGGTGCAATAAAAAATAGAACCTTGAAGAGATAATCTGGGAGTCTGGTGGTAAAGCTAGCAAAATGAGGACAAGGAGTATGTGGTTGATTCGCGACATGATGTAAGACTATCGGGACTCCCATCCCTAAAGGGTTTGAAAAACAACATGAGTGTCAAAGGCGCAAAAGGGTACTATGAATGGGACAACTCATTTGGGTAAGAGTGCTACCGGGTGACAGTACCGAAGATACAAATGGAGGTGTCGGTACTGCAAAGCCAAAGATTGAGATCCTATAGGCAAATGTTAGAGGGTGTGATTGGAGATGCAATTGAGATTCAGAGGGAATGATTACATGCCAGTGTTGATTATATAACTTAAGGGGTTGCATTGATGTATGATGACCAAGTACTCGACGTGAACAATATCTGAAGAGAATCGAACATACGGGCATTTATTTGATAATTTTGAACATGAGCATGTGTACCTGGATGGGGTATGAAAAAAAATGGCACCCCAGGGTCTAAGGATGAAAAGTGGCCCAGGGACTGTCTTGATGTAGATGATGGGATGTTGATCCCATGGCTGAAGATGGATCGAAGAACGGACACCTGGAGCTCCCGTAATGGTGATTTGAAGTTTGGCGGAAAGGCCTATATATAGCTGTAGGGCCCACATTGCCACCTCATTTGTACTTGCTGCCAGAGTGACTGGATGAGAGGTATTCAGAGGAGACTTGGATATTTCAGGAGAGTGAGGCGGTTGAGTCAAGATTAGTGAGCTTCAGGTTAGTGGTTTGATCGTCCTGCATAGAATTAGATTTTTCATTTCTGGGCAGGGCCTGTACGAAGGGCCATACAGGGGGTGTTATGGGTATGGGCCCCCAAGTGCGCGGGTGATCCGGAAATAGGTGCGCACAAGTGCGTGCCTTCCGTTTGGATAACCACGCATGGGGGCGCCCATAAAGGGGACAAAGGCGCGCATGATGTGCACGCCTATTTGCGACACAGCCGCACATGGATGCACGACTGTGTAGTCGACAGGCGTGCTTTGATGCGGGCATGTGTTCGTGACAGGGGCGCATAGAGGTGCCCCTGTAGGGTGAGCAGCCGCACACGCATGCATGCCTGTGGGATGGACAGGCGTGCCTGTGGGGTGAACAGGTACGCATACGTGCGCGCTTGTTGGGTGAACAGGCGCACATGTGTCTGCGCCTGTGGGTTAAACAACTGCGCCTTGGGGGCAAGGTTAACGGGTGTAAAACTTATCTTTTTAATGTTTTTTAAGGTCAATGTGGCTGACCTAGGACTGTTTTATGTGGCTGCAGGTGATCATTTGGGATGATGCTAGTCAGTTGGCGAGAGCGGGATTGGTCCCAGTTGAGGGATGCCGTGGCGATTGAGGAGCCCGGGGTTCGTGCTACTTTGGCAGCCTGTGGGCTGCTGAAGTTCTTTGAGTGCCCGTTGATATGGGTGCAGGAGTATCTCCTGCAGTTTCTTATCCGGATGTGGAGTCCGGACCTGCATTTTTTTATGGTGCGAGGAGAGAAGATTGCCTTCACTGCAGTGGAGGATATATATCTTTTGTTGGGCTCTCGTTTCGGGGAACGCCCCTACCAACGGAGCCAGTATTACCTGTGGACGTGGAGTTAGTGAAAGTGGGTCGAAGGTATTGTTCCAGGGCAAACTTTATGTTGGGTTTTGTCATGAGCATCGGGGCGATGGATGCTCTAGCGCATCGTTGTATAGCAACGATGATTGTGAGGGTGTATGGGTCCCTCGCGACTCAACGGATCAGTGGTGGTCAGCTGAGTATTATGGAGAGGGTACTGGCCGGTGAGCACTTTGCTTGGGGGATTACATTACATGCCAGGATGGTAGGGCAGCTGGACCGTTGTCGGTCCACTGATACAGGGGACTTTGCTTTTGGGTCCATCCTAGTGTCCTGGTTCTTGGAGAGGGTGCCTATGTTGCACCCTAGGATTTTATTCGGTGCTCCTGGGGCACGAGAGCCACAATTGAGGCGGTGGTTGACTATTTTGGTTCGTCACGATGGTGGTGAGGGCGGCCACTTCTTTACGGCTGAGGTGACGCAGGTGTGGTGGTAGATGTCGCAGGTGATTTTGCAGTACCCATATGCTGGTGTTGACTTCTGGGGTGATGCGAACATGGTGTTACCTCCAGGGGAGGTTTTTGATCACCGAGGTATGGTTATGAGGTTTGATATGTTGATTTTTTGAGATAGCATGACATGTGTATTTGGTATGGATGCTGATACTATCTTTTGGTTGTTTGTATGTGCATATGTGGCACCTCGCGGGCGCGAGGTTGAGTTGTTGAGGGCGTCGGCTCGCCAGGATCCGGGGAGACTACCGCGGGGAGGGCCACGGGTAGGAGAGAGACGTCGGCGTGAGGACGTCGGGGCGAGACCAGCTGAGGATGAGAGAGCAGCAAGGAGATGTCGGTTTGATGACCTAGGTGTCGGGCCATCACATGCTCCTCCCGCGGATGCCGGAGAAGATTTTGAGGATATTCGTCGCCGCCTGGAGGCAGTGCTACAGGGCATGCCTGAGGGCATGTGGTCACGTATCCAGGATGAGGGAATCTTGGAACAGTGTATGGGGGTTCTGCCACCGTGGTGGGCCATGGTACGACGAGAAGCAGTAGCAGGTGCTGCTATGACCGGATGGTTACCTCCCAGTCTGGAGGGACCAGTAGTGGGTGGGGGACCACCGCCTGAGGGAGGGGCAAGAGGTGGTGCTCTAGAGGCACCTTGAGTGGTGCTCTATGTATTTTTGTATTGTTGTATATAGGCTGGTGAGCCCATTTTGTACTGAGGTGCTTCATTGGCCTGCGGATTCTGTATATGATGTTTTGTATGTAAACATTTTGATGGCACTGGTGACCAATTTATATATATATATGAGTATACATTTTGGGGTCTATGTGATGTTTACATGGGTTTTTTTATGTTTGATGATGTCTAATCTAGATATGCCGTGACAGGTTTTTATGTATGTGTAGAGGTATCTTGATGTGATATATGCCAATCTAACACAATGTTAGCTAAGTTATCTGTAATTTGATTCAATTGTCTTGGAATGTGTGTAAAGGTAATGAAATCAAAATGTCGAGATAAAAGTCTAACCTGCAAGTATTTGCGAAAGAGGCAAGGATCGTGGACGCGGTACACATTGTTGAGTTGGAGAACGACTAGTTGAGAGTCGAGAAAGACGCTAAGGTGACGAATATGATGATGTTGGGCATCGGTGAGAAGGCCAATGATGACAGTGTATTCATCTTGGTTGTTGGTGGCTAAACCCAAACATATGTCACTCGAATGGAGAATTTCATGTGAGGGGGTATAGAGGGCCCAAGCTGCCGAAGCGAGGTTTTGTGTCCAATGGCTGGCGTCGTTGGCGTGACCGATGTGGTAGGCCGGTGGAGGAAGCATCTGTCAATAACACAAATGATAGTTTAGACGTGAGGGATGGAAAAAAGATTAAAAACGCTATAAAAGAAATAACCTAAAGTAGAATGGCTACGCTTAGGCATAAAATTTCTTTAAGTATAACCCGTTGACGGGTTCTTTGCGGGAGAGGCCTTCGGGAGAGGCCAGGATGTATGCGCCTTTGGTGAGGCAATGTTGGATAATGTAGGGGCCATGCCATAGTGACTTGAATTTTCCATGGCCGAAGGTATCATGAGCAATATCGTAAGCAAGAACGAGGTCGCCTTCATGAAATGAGCGAAGGTTGACATGGCGGTCAAAGGTGGCCTTTGACCGTGTTTTAGCTACCTCATTGTTCTGTAATGAATATCGACGATCTTCATCCAGGGACTCTAAGTTCAGCAAGCGCTGCTCCATTGGAGCAGTGTCGGGTAATAGCTCAATTGCGGTGTGTAAGGTGGGAATTTCACACTCGATGGGAAGAGTGGCCTCAACCCCATGGACTAGATGAAATGGTGTGAAACCCGTGGCCATTTTCATGGCCTTACGGTAAGCCCATAGCGCGGAAAATAACATATGATGCCAATTGGTCTTATGTTTATTAATTGTGCGCTATAAAATGGTCTTGAGGACGTTGTTAACTGCTTCGACCTGTCCGTTAGACTGAGGGTAATATGGTGAGGAAAACTCATGGGAGAATCCTAACTGAGATGAGAGTTTGACAAAAATCTCATTCTCGAAGTGTTTCCCGTGATCGGAAACTAGTTGGAGTGGTACACCAAATCAGGATATGACGTGGTTAAAGAAAAAACATGCTGCAGTGTCAGCGGTATTGTTGAAGGTGGGCATAGCTTCCACCCATTTCATGAAGTAATCGACTGCGACAACAATGTATTTATGGCCATTGTTGGAGGGGGGATTACAAGTCATGAAGTCAATGCACCATTTACAAAATGGGCCAGCAGTAATGACTGGGTGAAGAAGAGCAGGTGGTGCTCGTGCTTTGTTGGCGTAAAGCTGACATTTCTCGCATCGCTTCACGGCGTGAATGCAATCGTGAAACAATGTAGGCCAAAAATAACCTGCTCGGATGATTTTTTGAGCAATGTACATTCTCGAAAGATGGCCCCCACATGCGCCGCCGTGGAAGTCGTTCAAGACTCTATCGGCCTCGTCAATGGTCAAGCATCAACGGAGTATGGTGTCGACCCCACGTCGATATAAGATATCTTTGATGAGGAGATAGCGGGGGGCCTGGTGGCGAATACAATGACGATCATCTCGTGAGAGGTGGTTACCGAACTTTTGGGTTCGGAAGTAGACGAGGAGGTTGCCGTACCAAGGATCATCTGAAGTGATGGAAAAGAGATGTTCGTCGGGGAAGTCGGTATTGACGGGGGTACTGGTAGTATCAGAGGGGAAGGCCGTGACAAGTTCGGCGAGGACGAGATATTTCTTGCTCTTGGGTGTTGAGAATTCAAGATCATACTCCTGAAGGATAACAATCCATCAGGCAAATTTTCCATTAATTTGTCGACAACTGAGCAAGTATTGCATAGGGTTGGAATCTGCTATGACCTTAGTCGTGCGAAGCAGAATGTAATGATGCATTTTCTAGACTGCGAGGATGACTGCAAGGGCTAGTTTCTCTTCGTGTTTGTACTTCAAGGCTGGCCCAGAGAGGTTTTTACTAATGTAGTAAATGACGTGCTCATGATCATCAGCACCGATTTGTACGAGAAATCCTGCTACTAAGACAGTTGATGCTGATATGTAGAGGATATAGTCACGATTATAGTCGGGTGAACTAATTAAAGGGGCATTAGATAGCACCATTTTAAGATCATCAAATGATTTTTGGGCATGTTCATCCCAGTGAAATGGGATGTCATGGCATAGTAAGTGAAGGAAACCATGTGCGCGAGTGGCGTAGTCAGGGACAAATCGCCGTAAAAAGTTAGTTTTTCCTTGTAGGCTCTGGAGTTGACGTAAGTTCCGGGGAGGTGGAATTTCTGTGATGGCTTGGACTTTGAGGGGGTCCACGGTAATACCGCTTTGGGAAACGATGAATCCGAGGAGGCGCCCTGTAGTGACGCAGAACACGCACTTGAGGGGGTTCAAGCGGATGTTGTACTGATGACACCGTTGAAAGATGATCCGTAAATCATCAAGATGTTGGGTGCATTTCTTGGATCGAGCTATGAGGTCGTCCAAGTATGCAAGAATGATATGAGCCAGATCGTGAAAAATGTATGTCATAGCTCGTTGAAAAGTTGTGCCAACGTTCTTTAAGCCAAAAGTTATGACACGATATGAAAAGGTACCCCAAGGGGTAGTGAATGCGGTTTTGTATTGATCGGCTGGGTGAATTTGGATTTGGTTATAACTAGAGAAATCGTCCATGAAGGATAGAGCCTCGTGGCCTGTGTAGTCATCGATGATTTGATCGATGAAAGGCATTGGAAATTTGTCTTTGGGACATGCGTGATTGAGATTGCGAAAGTTCGTGAAAATGTGGATAGTGCCTTGTTTTTTGTTAACGGGTACAGGGTTGGAAACCCATAATGTATAGGCGATGGGGCATATGAACTCGGCTGCGCATAGTTTGTCAATATCATCTTTGATGGCTGCGTAGTCTTCGAGTATGTCCTCGTCATAGTGGAATTGATGGGAATACAAGGGTTCGTAAGACGTGATATCGGTGACTATCATTGTGTGGATGTCTTCAGGTGAAGAAGCAGCAGGGGGGACAATGCAATGAGATTGCGATGGTTCACTCGACATAAACCAAATATCGAAGTACTGAGGAGTACTAGTGGTAGTTGGGTGTAATATTTCCGTAGGGAAATGAATGGGAGAATTGGGGGGATTTGGGGGTGAATCCTCGGACAAGTCATCCAAGAACCATGGAGGCGTCGGGAGTGCCTCGGGTTCGGGAGAAATGATATGAAGAATCTCTAGTGATGAGGTAAGGTCAACCATTGATTCTGTAGGGGGCGTAGGGGTTTGAATTAGGGTCAATTGGCGTTGCCTGTATTCAATGATCATAGGACATTGGTATGTAAAATGATCTAAGGATTCACATAGAGAGTAAGGGCACCTCATACATTCATTGACTGAAGTTGTGACATAATGGATGTCAGTGATTTTTGGTAGGGATGATGTAGCTGGATTGGGTTCGTTTTGGAAGCTTTGGCGTACTGTAGCTAATGTCTGTCGGAAGCGTGGCAGTGCTGGGCAATGGTGTGTATAATGGTCATATTCTGAACATATAGTGCAAGCGAATTTGGTTCGCAGCCCTTTACTACTTGAGTGAGGGGCGGTAGTGGCAGTACTTGCCACAGTGGCGAGTGGTGATGGAGTTTGATTGAGTGGAATCAAGTTCCGTAACTCCGGTAGAGATGGGAAGTTGTTGGTTTGGTGTCCATCTTTCTCACATAGCGCGCAAGGGGGTTGGATGCATGGGGGAAGTGGAGTTGTGGGCTCCTTCTTATTTCTCCTGCCCCTAGCTGTGGCAGGGAGAGTAGTGAGTGGGGGTGTAGAGGGTATGGTGGGAGTGAGTATGGGAATCGTCATTGGGATTCCTTCCATTTTGGGGGGAAGGGATGGTCAAGGGACCATCTCAGGTGGATGTAAATACCAAACTAGAATTGCTAACACCATATTAGGGAGGGTAAGCGTTGCAGCTACTTGGAAATCTTGTACACCTGGTGGAGGGTAAAAGAAGGGGATTTGAGTTATGGTTTGGGGAACTGTCTCCCACATGGGGATATGGCCTTGGGGGGAGGTGAAATCGTGGACTAGTGGAGTTGACGAGTTCACAGGAGGCTCGTGAGGGGGGAGCTATGCGACTAGTGGGATGTCATATATGATAGATGCCTCCTGTGGAGGAAGAGTATCTTCTATGTTAGTTCCGTTGGATGACACGATGCATACTTGATTGGAAGGATGAAGGAGTGGTGGTGCACCATGGTAAGTGCCTAACAATGATGGGTCTTTGAAAATCCCGGGACCCATTTCTATGAGTGGGTATGCGTCATTACTTGTGTGGATGAAGGGGAGAATGTTATCGATGTTGGCAGAAGGGTTAGGCTCGTAATGTGAGACTTGGTCAATGGTAATGATCTTCCCGTTATGGGGGAACATCATCGTTCGAAAGACGGAAGAGGCAACTGCCTTCATAGCATACATGTAGCTACGAACAAACAGGATATTATAATCAAGTGGGGCATCGATAACTTCGATGTCGATAAGAATAGTCTTGCCCCCGAGTTCTACGGGGACATTTTGGAAGAGTCCTTCAGGAGACAATGGTCTCCCGTCATAAGCTCATAAGGTAATGGCAGATGGTATGAGTTCAGGGGAACCAAGTTTCTTCCATACAGATTTGGACATAATGCATGTGGATGCACCTTCATCGATGATGCACCGATGAACTGTGATGTTCCAAATTTTGACTAGGATTTGAAATGTGGATGCACCTTCATCGATGATGCACCGATGAACTGTGATGTTCCAAATTTTGACTAGGATTTGAAAAGCGATCAGAGAGGGAAGACGAGGTTCTCCGTTGTCGAGATCAAATGTAATGAGTCGAGTATCTGCGGGGTCGACTGCCCCCAAGGTAGAAAGTAATTCTTTCCGCTGAGTGGGACAAGTCTGAAGGACTTCTAAAACTGGCATGGCAACCGGGGATTGTGCTAAGTCATCAACCAAACTGTAATTATGAGTTTCCCTAGCTTGTGGGTTGTGGACATTCCTATGAAATGGGATGTGAGGGATGCGAAGAGGTGGTTCCACGTTAGGGAAAGGGATCATCAATGGGGGTCGCGTTGGTGTGGGGATCGTTTATGGAGGAATGGGAGGAGACTCAATGGGTGCATGGTACTGACGATTACGTGTTTGCAGAAGGATTTCTTCCTCACTAGTGAGGAGGATCGTGTGATTTGCGGGATTGTTTGGGTTGAGATATTGTCCTAACTGAGGTGGGGTAGGCTACATGTTATGTTGAGTGTTCATCACACCTTGGTGTGGAATGGGGTTCTGCAGCACGGCTGGGGGGGTTGTTGCACGTATTGTTGTGGGGCTTGCTGAGGGGCAGGCGGTGCTGGAGGATGTGGTAGATTTCCTGAGTCTTTCAGCCATTTAAAATCAGCAATTTGGGGGCAATGATGATTATAATGACCGAACTCATCGCAAAGGGCACAAGGGAAGTTGGTTTTGATGGTATTGTTATTTCTCCCTTGACGTGTAACGACCCTAGTTGGATAAATGTTTAAGAAATTATAAAGTAAAACTAACTAGGGGATTAATTGTGTTAACAAAGTATTAATTAAACAAAGATGATTTAATGATATTAATTAAGTGAGTTATTAATTAATTAAATGACATAATTGTAATTAATTAATTAATAATTTAACTACAAACTACATTAATAACTTACGTAATGGATTTAATAGATTAATGGTATATATTATAAAATGGTTGCGTATACAACAAGGGATAACATAAGAATCTCGAGAAGATAAAAGAATTAATGGGAATGGATAAGGGTAATAATGGGTTAGGTAGGGAGTTAATGGGGGAGGAGTGTCGGTGAAGGAGGGATAAGGAAGGAAAGGAGTTGGAGGGGAGGATTATTCTACGGGAGTTTGCGATGGATTTTGAGAGCTGGGGATTGGCAGAGTGAAATTTTGAGTGGAATTGACACAGTGCACCGGGGGTTGCTGGGGGTTTTGGGCACGGAGGGCCAGGATATCCGTTGATATCCTGGGGCTAGGGAGCTACCTAGTCGACATGGAGGACGGTTTTGGGTAGTGTTTTCCAGAAGCGGGAAGGAAGCAAGCGACGGGAAAACACAGGTTGATAGCATCAGGTTCAGGTATTTACCAAGAATTATGCATTGTTTTGTATAAAAATTTGTTATTAAATTTTATTATTATGATGAATTTGATTGTGAATGTGCCAATGAAGTAACTTTTAAATTTTACTGTTGTGTTGTAATTCAATGGTTGTTTAAATTAATTCAGCCATTACATGACGCTTGTTGTTATTGCCCCCCTAGGGGTTCTGATTCCCTTGGTCCTGGTTGCCCCCAGTAGGTTGGTTTTGTTGGGGTTGATTCCCGCCTTGGCCTAGGTTGTTATTGTTCCTGTTTCTTCCTTTCTTTTTGGCATTATTCGACGGATGGGTTGGATTTTCTGTATTCAGTTGTTCAAAATTTTGATATTGCTGAACGGGAGAGGGTTGAACAAAATTTACCCCAGTGTGGGGGTGTGGGGGGACCATAGGTTGTGGTGGACCAGGAAATGGAAAGTACGGATTATGTGGGATTTGTGATCCGTAAGGTACGTAGGAAGGCGTGGCGCTTTCACTAGTACTCAAAGTATAAGCTGAGGTAGAGGGGGTACCAGAACTTGTCTGGATAGGTGGGTGTATTGGGGGTGTCGGTGGTGGCCCACTGATGGGCAAAGGAGTAGAAACAGGGTATGGTTATTGATAAGGGGGTGGTGGGTAATAAGGGGTTCCCCCATACACCGACGGATATTGAGGTGTGCCATACATTGGTGGTGGTTGGGGTTGAGGACTGTGATGTGTGGTATTACCAATCAATCCGTCTACTGAGTGAGACATCCCGGGTTTGTCTTGACCGAATGGCATGGGTTTGGGGAGATCAGGAAGTACCATGTATAAGTACCCTGATTGTGAATAGATGAGGTTGTATTGTTGAGCCTTACTGATGGATTCCTCTTCGGATTGAGGGAAGGTGGAAGCTACATCTTTACCGAGGAGAGATACAAGTGATCTGAGAAACCAGTCAAGACACTGTTGTTTGGTGGTTTCGGCTTTGCACAAACTACGTCATCTACGCCACTCGTGAATGTGATCGACGATATGTGTAGCTGAGGTTTGTTTGAAATTAGAGAGTAGTTCAAGACCATTGTCATGGCAGATTGGTAATTGGAAGAAGGTAAAAAATGCTTTGGCCAAGGACTCGAAAGTCGCATGGGACCCCGATTTTTCATCTACAGACCATTTGGATAATGGGCCAGTGAGTGTGCGTTGAAATAATCGTAGTTTGATGGAATCATCCATGATGTTGTTGGAAGAGCACCATAGGTGGAAATTCATGACATGATTGGCAGGGTCGTCCCCTGCCTTTCCTTCAAACTTGGGGATGTCTGAAGGTAGTTTGGTGGGCATTGCAGGCCACGTGGGGTCATGAAATATAGGTTCATTGGTGAGTTTTCTTAGATCTGGTATGTTAAGAGAGGCCAAATATGGCATCTACAGTGGGGGGGGAGGATTAGCTCCAGCCATGGTGTGAGTGTGTTGTGAACCTGACCCTTGAGGGGGACTAGGTGGGTTGGTACTTCCCCCTTGAGAGGAAGTTGGCCCCCCGCTTCCATGTAAAGGAGAGCGAGTGGACGGAGAGACTTGGGAAGTGGAACCAAGTCATGTGGAACCAAGCAAAGCTGATCCGAGAACAGTGGCACTCACAAGAGTGTGTGAAGGTGGTGCCGATGAGTTGGCAAGACTGGGAACTCCCCCTAAAATAGGAGGGAGGTTTAGTAAGCATCTGGAATGATGGGGGTTCTGTGGGTCCACTATGATGTCCAACTAGCTAAGTGGATGTGTGCAAAATGTGATGAGAGAAAAATAAACAAGAGCCTTTGTTGCGAATTTTGAACTTTACACAATATATATATCTAAATCAAAATGTAATCAGAAGTGCATCATACATAAAGTGTTTTGAAAAAGAAGCATATATGTGGATAAGTGGGTTTTTTCTGTGTGGGGAATCAAAGAAAGAAAATGCTCATGTCCTAAAAGATGTAACGTCCTTCCTCTCAAATAGCACTGGACCTTCCAATAGTACTCAACAGTGGGGTCTGAAGTCACCGAAAGAGAAACTAGTGAAGGATGAAATAATCAGTTATAATGAGGGGTAAAGGGGGCATATACCAAAAGAGCTGGCAATATTTCCCAATAGCCACACAAAATCTGATCAAGGTGCAATTGCAGCCCACAATTTCCACCTGGGTAGATGTCCTAAAATTTGGTCACTAGGTACCTCGATCAAAGTGCGACATTTAGATTTTCGTCCTCAGAAATGGGTCACGGGCTGGATCCCTTCCAAGAGGTGGGTACCTCAAGGGGGGACACACAGAACAACCGGACCTTGGCCTTCAGCCCTTCACAGGTATCTCCCTACCTTATGGTGTTAGGAACACTTGACTTGGAGGATTTTCAGTTCCCTATTCGACAACCTCTATTGTTTTGATAATGAGAGAACCAGATAATGAGGAGTTATTTGGATGCCTATCCTCGAAATCCTACCTAGACTAAAAAATTTCTTTTGGCACCTCCTGTGGAGGAAAACTTAGTGAGTTTTTAGAAAAAATTTAGATGTGGTTTGTTTGAGAGATTGGGGGTGTGAACCAACCTCGTTGAAATTAAATGGGAGTGGATAGTTTCGTTAAGAAAAGGGTGGGGTGTTTCAGAATCCCTTTACAGGAAACTTACTTTGACCTCCACGTTTCAAGAAGAAACTATGTGAGTGATAAGTGACTTTTGTGTATTAATGGGTGAAAGTGTGCCAATGTTTTAATGAATTAGGTGTCACCTTGCTACATGTGGACTTCGCTTGGTCCTTACAAGTTTTGATTACCTAATTAACTAAGTGCATTTGGTACAACCTTGCGTAATTCAAAAGTCCCTAGGAAGCTAGCATGTGGACATGTGGGTCCGTTACTATTCCTTTAACTCCCTATTGTGATTTAATCTAAGAAAAGATTTGAAACTATCCTAGATTGTGATCATGTGGGCAT
>ML776949.1:329413-373698 GCA_009831015.1 Picea engelmannii
CCTTGTCAAGAGTTGTAACTAAAGTCTTGAGTCTAGTTCTATGTTAGAACTAAAGTGTAATGTTGAGTTGTAACTAAAGTCTTGAGTCTAGTTCTATTTTAGTAATGTTGAGTTGCAACTAAAGTCTTGAGTCTAGTTCTATTTTAGAACTAAAGTGTAATGTTGAGCTGCAACTAAAGTATTGAGTCTAGTTCTATTTTAGAACTAAAGTGTAATGTTGACTTGCAACTAAAGTCTTAAGTCTAGTTCTAAGTTCGAACTAAAGCATGTCAGTCTCAAGTCTAGTTCTAAGTTCGAACTAAAGTGTAATGCTGAGTTGTAATCAATCTCAAGTCTAGTTCTAAGTTCAAGCTAAAGTGTAAAGATGAGTTGTAACTAATCTCAAGTCTAGTTCTAAGCTCGAACTAAAGAATGAAGATGAGTTATGTTTAATGCATGCAATCAGGTTACTATTTCAAGCCTCTCCTCTACCCCTCTTCAGCCTATATAAGAAGAGGTTGAATCCTCTCTTCAACACAGTTTTGCAATACAGTTTTGAACACAATTTTGAAATAGAGTTTTCATATGCAGGTTGAGGGTGAAGTAATAGAGGAACACATCAATGATAAAGAGGCAACATATCAAAGGTGTATTTCAACAAGGTTTTGTAAGTCTTTGTCAAGTCAGAGTCATCTTGGCAATCTCTTTGAGAGAAGTACATTCATGGTGGATATTTGTAAGAGATCTTACATTATTAATGCAATAAAGGAATATTGTTTGTTGGGGTTTTTCTCCCTATACAGGGTTTCCCCAGGGTATATGTGTTGTTGATATGCATGTTTTCTTATCTACATAATTATTGCTATTCGATTATGATTTGAAATTGTTGAAGTGTATTAAGCTGGAATCAAAGCGTTGAATAAAATAAAAGAATTAATCCGCATAAGAAATCAAGCTCATAATTTAACAGGGAAGGCATATTCACAATGTTGTTGGAGTGGCCCAAGAGGGAATACACATTATAAAAACTAAAATACTATCAACTATGGTGTTGAAATTGAATTTGTCTAAGTCCCATGACTTAGCTAATTGATTGTAGTTGAGAATTATTTTGATTCATCTTAGGTTTGATGTGCACTTTGTGAATTGGGTAATGAGTTGCTTAACATTAATGTCTTTTGTTGTTTTGATAAATCCCTCATCTTCTAATTTTCTAGGCCATTTGGAGGAACTAGATAGGGGTGCCCACTATCTCCATCATTATTCTTGATTGTAGTAGAGGGTGTTAACAAGGATATATTGGATGAAAGAATATTTGGAGCTTTAAAATGTATTAAGTTGGGAATAACCCTCAATTTGACACATTTTATTCCATAGATGATGCTCTATTATTTTGTGATGGCTGAAGAAGAGATTCTAGGAAATTAAAATACATCTTATAATGGTACGTTCAACCACTAGTATGATGGTTAACTTGAAAAATCGTTTGTATATTTAATGGGGTGGTGGATGATTTAATTAGGGAATTCATTTAGATCCTTCCTTATCAACAAATTGATGTTTAAGTAGGTTTCAAGTACTTGTGGTTTTTTATTAAGACAAATGACTATGGGATGAATGATTGGAGTTGGTTAATATCCAAAGTAGAAAGGAGAATTTTGTTATGGTGCAACAAATGGTTTTCTAGGGGTGGGAGGCCCATTTTGGTAAAATTAGTTCTTGAGGTAATTCCAATGTTTTGGAACTTCTTGTCATTTATTCCAAAAGGGGTTATAGAGAAAACCAAAAGGCTTAACTTTATATTCTTGTGGGTAGGAAAAATGAGAGTGAGGCTATTCCTTTAGTTAAGTGGTATTCTATAGAAAAACCTAAGAAAGCTGGTGGATGGGGCCTTAAAAAAAGCCATCACTTTTGGAAGGCTCTAGTAGCCAAGTGTTTATGGAGTGTTGGCACAGGGGCAGACCCAAGGTTCAACGCTTCAACAACGCACCGACAAAACCCTAACTACCGACCCTTTCGAAAACACCTGCGAAGCAGATGAAGTCTCACTCGAGGTAGAGGTAGGGGTGGTTGCATGACTCAGATGTCTACAACCTAGATGGGACACATATCTGTGATTTCAACACCCTAACAAAGCACTTAGCAGTTGTCATTCATTAGTACTTATCCTTTGTCGACAACGCATATGAACCCTAATTACAGTGCATCGTAGTATTCGAAAAGATCCAACACATTCAAGCACTAAGCACATCAAAATAGATCATATCTGGTACTCATTTACATCACTAGGATATCATATCATATACATCTAACATACATTACTAAGCATAAATCATATGAACAATAAAAAAACCATAATGCACAAAGAAACCACAACACAAGATATACGTGGTTCACCCCCAGCCTGGGGCTACGTCCACCAACTCTTCTTCTCTTTATTGTCTTCTGACAATCATCTACATGAAAAGGGACACAAGATCCTACTCCGCATAGGACAGGAGATCTGTGCGCACTCTGTCAGATCCTCCTTCCTCGAGTTAGGTTACAACACAAAGACTTTACACAGTCTCTTACAATCACTTGCACTTAGCCTTGCAAGCCTCACACGGTATACACAAAGCATTTACAACTATCACTTGCACTTAGCATAACATCACACATATGCACATATTGTCTCTTCTTACATCGCCTAGACATCTATTTATACATTACAAAATGGGCCCAAACATGGGTAAAACCATGGGCCGACATCCCCATACCCGTTACATAAGCCCAAAACCCAAAAATCCCTAAACAAGGGGCCAAGATCCCGCGATCTCTGCTTCGACTTGCGATCCACCTTCGACAGCCTGTTGAAGTCCCAAAATAGGTCAAACCTAACCAAAGATCTCCATAACTTGGTCAAGAGCCAACAGGCCCCCAACACTCACCTGTGACTCATCCCGAGTCACTCTGGTCTGGGTAGCTCCACCTCAAAATCCTCGATCCTGGCTCGAGCTACTTCAACCTGCTGCTTCGTCAAGGCCTCCTGCTCGGTGAACTCTTGAATAAATGCCTCATTCATAGGTCCCTCTAAGAGTTGTTCTACTGAAGTGACTACTTGTTCCAGCTCTGCTCCTCGACCTTCAATCTCCTCAAGCAGTTGGAAAGCTTCGTCCTGGACTGGTTGGAGCCTCTGAGTCACTTCCATGACTTTGCATTGTATGGTATGGACCTGTTGTTGAGAAGTGTGTTGTTCCTGGGATATTTTCATTCTTTCAACTACTGACAGGAGCTTCAACCATGCCTGTACTGTCGTCGCTTGTTGCTTTTCTTCCTGGAGCTGTGACTCCAGTGTCTTCAGTTCAGGGTCCTCAGTAAGTCGCTCATAAGTCTGTGCACTTCTACTTCTAAGTTGCTTACATTCCAAAGCTAATGCTCTGATCCTCTTAACTGCGCTCCGGGCAGTGGCTTCTCTTTGGTATCGCACGTCCTACAGAGTACTTGGTACTGTTTGTAACTCTAGATCTACTAGTCTCTGTTGAAGCTACTGGATGGCTTCAACAAGTTGCGCTACTTGATGCTCCACTGGGTCTTTCACCTTTTTCTCTAAGCCCGTCACAGAGAGAAGTGCTTTGTTGACTACTTCTTTTACTCCAACCTGCTCTGCGAGAAGTTGTTCTTTCTCATGCTGGATCTGCGCTTTCTCCTCTTCGAACTTTGTTTGGAGGTCGTTCTTCTCCTGCTGCGCAACTCGATGTTGCTCCATCACTTCCTCTTGTGCTTGCTTCAGGGCCACTGTGGCCTATTCCGTTTCTTCCTGTGCGCGATGAAGGCGAGCTTTGGTCGCATCGGCTAGTCTGCGGAGTTGGGTAGGCTCGTCTCTCAACTCTATTTCTTCTGATGGTGGGGGTGCAATGGACACTGTGCGGCTGGAGTGAAGGGCCTGTTGTACCCCTCGTAGTTCTGCTTCAATTATTTCATACATGGTCTCTTGCTTAGATTCATTTCTCTGCAAAAGATCTTCCGAGGCATCTGATATAGCTACAATGATGAAGTTGAAGTCATCGAGCATGAGCATAGTCTGCAGCTTGGTCTTACTAGATTTTGACTTCTTCCATGATGTGGGTTTCATGGGAGAAACCTTTCTTTTGTTAGATGGCTCTGCGTCATCAAGGGGATTTTGTGGTGGTGTTACTTCGCCTTGCTTCTGTTGATCTTCTTTTCCATTGTTCTCTTCTTTGTCTACTTCGTCATCACCTCCTTCGCTAGGTGATTCTGAAGAAGTCTCTTTGGATGTGTTGTTCATCTTCTGTACCTCTTCTGTCTTCTTCCTTCTGCTAGTTCCAGGTGTATCATAACCTTCACGAGTGACCATCAAGCTTCCGATTAGTTTGGGGTTGGAAAATTATGCGGGGTCAACAGGGATAAGGAGCTCTACAGGCCATTCCTTAGTTATTTCTTATAGGTCCTCCTTTGTGAGTTTGTAATAACTTTGTAGTACTTATTTGTGTTCGTCTCCGCGCACAGTGATATAGATAAAATGTCTGTCTGTGTGGAACGTCACAAATGGCCCAAACCTGTGCAAGGTGTTCATCGTCATACGAGGGACAGCCTCAATACCCCTCCTTAACTGCAAGTAGTAGGTTTGGAACACCGCGTTTGATTTCCATTGTTTTCCCATATCGCTCGAATACCAGAGCGTGGTGAACTTCGTGGCTAAGGGTTCAGATGGCTCTATTTCAGGGAAGGTCGCACCTTTCGGCATCTCCCAAGCTATGAACGCGATGAGGATCAACAACCAACTAAAATGGAACTCATAGCCCTGATCTTGAGATTCGCGGTAATCTTGGTCTAACTGGTTCACTAAGTACTTTGCCTAGTTAATCTATAGCCCCTCCACGCATTTCCCTGTGAGGTCAACAACAAACCCTATGACCTGCGTGGGTCGGTTCTTCCAGACTAGCTTACTAGAAATCAACTGGCAATCAAGGCGCACTACACCATTCTGAATGGAGGCTACCTTGTAGCCTCACTTCCCCTTCTGCACATCGTCGTATGTATCTTTAATCTTCTACGCCAGGGCACGGTCTGCAACCTTCCCTGGGTAAAATTCTTGTGAGTCTGGCCCCTGCATGCTCAGTTCGGTGATCTGATGGATCAACGTCGGGTCGATGGTGATGCATCTCTCTAGCCATAGGTAGCCGCCATGGAAGCTCGACAGCAAGAGGTTAAATCTTAACACATGAGTTAACCTCTTGGTGCCTTCCAAAGTGGTGTATTTTCATCATGTTCAGAATAGTGGACTGCGCGAGTTCCATAGTCCATGGTTGGGGGATTATCCTTGACTTCTTCCCCTTCGTCCTAGTCAAATACCTGTGAGGGGAGAGCATGTTGAAGTTCTTGTGATCCCCTAGGTTGAAGTCATTGATATTTAGTGTCATGATATTATTCGGTTGAGGCTTGCTTGTGCATATCCCCTTCAGGAGGTATGTAGCGACCAAGGTGTAGTCGAAGTCCTTGGGGACACTGTCACAATTCACCGCGCCAACCAGAGGCGGTATGTAGTCGGGCAGGATGGATGGGATTAACTTCGCATTTGCCAAGTCATCTCGATGCCTGGTTCTTTTCTCGACTGCAGCTCAGGATGGTTCGGATCCGTGAGTAGTCGACGGGGAGGCTTGCACTCCTCTCATCGACGAAGCTTGAATTCCAACGAACATGACCTTCTCAGCCATAAGTTTGATTAGAATTTCTTCAACAGACTTTTCTACGGCGTTGATTTCGTCTGACATGCACGCTTGAGATCAGATAACTCAGGTCGATGAACAAATGCTCAATGCAATAGAACATGTAGCGAAGTCTTAGTAAGCACAACACAGTAACAATGAGTTCTCCTGTTGGCTCGGATACAATTCGCGAAAGTGTGCTGAACACAACAATCGATGGAATAAGTAGACAATGATGTAACAGATCCCTCCAATGGACAAGAGGCCTTCATCAATGTAGTTTTTTCCACTACGACACAGTCCCAACGATCCGATGGTGAGCTTTGTGATCATAATTGTTGTTCTAATCGTTCAGGAACGTCAATCTAATGGTTATAATGCCTCCAATGGTCATATATCTCTGCCATGGAGAAGTGCCAATCTGAGCTGCTCTGATATTTTGGCGAAGTTCAAATTCTGGAGACCTTCCTTCTGCGAAGTCTTCTCTGGAACTTCCTGTAATTTCTCTAACTTTTCTTTCTTCTTGCTGAGCTTTCTAGCCTTCTTCACTATGATCTGTGTTTCGATATTCCTCTTTCCATTCTGATTCTTATCTCCTCTTGGCATAGTAACTTTTCACCGGTGATGGTATTTACTAGGGTTCAACGAAAATACTTCTTCTCTGTCTGGGGTAGGTGCTCTACTCTCTTGTACAAACAGGTGTTTCAAGTCTTCTTATGTTCTTTCAACTTCGACATCCAAGTTTCTGGTTCTGAATAGCTTCAACTTGTTCTCTTGTTCTTCGATCAAGTGCGATATCCTCCTAGTCATGAAATATTTTAATTCTTTCGTTTTATGTTCTAGAGCTTCCTCTTCTTTTCTTCGGGTTTGATCTTTCTCAATCCAGGGTTTTCCTAGTAACATAGAAAATGGGGCATTGTTCTCAATAAATTTAACAACCTCAAATTCTTCCTCTGGCGAAGTTCCATGAGCACTCATAGAGGTTTGGGTAAGTCTTCCACATAGGGTTATCAACTTTCCTCTAAATAATCCTATTCCTCCCAATGAAGGAATCAGAGCAGGCTTTCTTAAAATTTCCCAAGTTCTTTCTGTCATAATATTCACCCGTGTTTCCTCATCCAGAACACAGTCTATGTTGAAGTCTCCTATTCTTGTTTCTATGCACTCTTTCTCTTTGAAGATCTTTGATAAGTTGATATCTTTGTGGTCATTCAGGGTTTCTTTCATTTGTAGTAATACAGTCTCTGATTCTTTCTGGGGTTCTTCCATGGTCTAAGTTTCTTGGCCTTCCTCAAGGTTTTTTTGTCTCATATCCATTCTTTCAACCTTAGCAATTATTCTAGGGAAATCCAGAATGTCATGGTCCATAGCTTTACAAAAAAAACAACTAGGTCTTCTACCAGGGCATTCCTTTGCAAGGTGTCCCGGTCTTCTGCAACTGTAACAAAGAGTTAATCCTCTATTTCTCTTAAATGATCCCCAACCTTTCTTGTACTGCGCACTAGGATCATAGTAGCTAACCTACAAAAATTTATTTTTAGGATCCTGCATCCATTTGTTAGTCCAAACATTCTTTCGATGCATAGGAATAACATATCTTTCATTATTTCTATCAGATCTACTCATATCAAACCTTGTTTCTTCTAGCTGTGCCCTAGCTTTTAGACAAGGACAAAATTTATCAAACATACCTAGATCCATACTTTTGAAACAAAAATTTCCACTTATATTGCCTTTGTCAGAGCACAAAGCTTTTAGATCTTACCTCTTTTTGACAAAAAATTTCACTGATTTTACCTCTTTTTCTTCAGACCTGATTCCTTTCTTAGCACAGAGCTTCGCAGTCAAGTAGAATATTGCACACTTAAAGCAACAGATCTACGCACAGAGATTTATTTATTTTCCTCAGTTCCCAGCAATCACAGTTTTAGTCCCGACAACGAAACCATTTGTTGGCACAGGGGCAGACCCAGGGTTCAACGCTTCAACAGTGCACCAATAAAACCCTAACTACCGGCCCTTTCGGCAACACCTGCGAAGAAGATGAAGTTTCACCCGAGGTAGAGGCAGGGGTGGTTGCAGCACTCAGATGTCTACAACCTAGCTGGGACACATATATGTGATTACAACACCCTAACATAACACTTAGCAGTTGTCATTCATTAGTATTTAGCCTTTGTCTACAATGCAGATGAACCCTAATTACAGCGCAACACAATATTCGACAAGATCCAACACATTCAAGCACTAAGCACATCAAAATAGATCAGATCTGGTACTCATTTACAACACTAGGCTATCATATCAGATACATCTAACATACATTACTAAGCATAAATCATATGAATAATAAAACAACCATAATGCACAAAGCAACCACAACACAGGATATGCGTGGTTCACCCCCAGCCTCGGGCTATGTCCACCAACTCTTCTTCTCTTTATTGTCTTTTGTCAATCATCTACATGCACAGGGCCACAAGATCCTACTCCGTATAGGACAAGAGATCTGCGCGCACTCCACCAGATCCTCCTTCCTCAAGCTAGGTTACAACACAAACCCTTTACACAGTCACTTGCACTTAGCCTTGCAAGCCTCACACAGTATGCACAAAGCATTTACAACTATCACTTTCACTTAGCATAAAATCACACATATGCACATATTGTCTCTTCTTACATTGCCTAGACATCTATTTATACATTACAAAATGGGCCCAAACATGGGTAAACCCATGGGCCGACATCCCCATACCCGTTACATAAGCCCAAAACCAAAAAATCCCTAAACAAGGGGCCGAGATCCCACGATATCCACTTCGACTTGTGCTCCACCTTCAAGTCGAAGTCCCAAAATAGGTCAAACCTGACCAAGGATCTCCAAAACTTGGTTAAGGGCCAATATGGAGGATAATATTCAACAAAGTTCTTTCGAGTATGGTAATAATTAAAAAATATATAGAAATTGATTCATTATTATATTGGATTAGGAAGCCATGCAAATACATTCATAATCCTACACTTAAATGGAAGGAAATGGTCCTAGAATTACATTTAGTACACAATTGGCTTACATGGTAAGTGGGGAATTGTGAGAGTGTTAGGATAGGAACATACCCTTTGGTTGGTTGTGAGGAAGATTTTAGGTTGGTTGGAAACATAATTACTCTACTTCACGAGAAAGACATTTATAATATAGCATAGGATGCTTCTCCAAAATTGACTTCTATTTGGAAATAAGAGTGGAAAAGTGCATCCCTTCTTGTGTTGGAAGGCAATTCCAGATTAAAGGGAAGTCATGCCATAGTTAAAGAGGAATACAATGATTTAATGTGGACCAAAAACCCTATTCTAGGTTTTTATATTCCTATAGTAGGGTATAAAGCAATGTTTGGCAATGAGATACCTAAAGATATCGAATGGTGATGAAAACTACTATAGAATATTAGGTCTCCAATGAAAGAAATAATATTCATGTGGTTAGCATTCATGAACAATGTTCTTACTTGGGAACTTCTCCAAAAAAAAAAAAAGGAACAAGCAAGGACTTAGCATAAATGTGTTGTTTAAAGAAAGTGATGAATGAATCATTTCTTAATCTCTTGTGAGTGTGCTAAATAAGTATGGGTTGAAATTGAAAATACATCAAGGTTTAGAGAAGGGTGGAAGGGATATTCAATAGTAGACTATCTTAAGCATTGGTTTTTGAAGAAAAAGTTGGAAGAATTCAAGGCTCTCCCTATAATATCTCTTTGGGGCATTCAAATTTCTAAGAGCACATGTATATTCAAAGGAAAATCAATCCCAATGCCAATCAAAGAAAGGTTATATTGAAGCTCAGATTAAGCTTCCCCGTGTATGGCATGGAGCATGTTGAACGCTGCTGCCAGTGCTGGCGTCAGCATTCAATCACTCTACTTGTCCTTTCTGTGCTATTCAAAACAACCTACAACACTCCGTTTGTCTTGTGCCAATGATCCCAGACAAGCTGTTATCATCTTGGTCAGCATAGTCTGTAAACTCTTTTGCGTGGTCCCAAGGCAATTCTACAATTATTTTTCTCCAACATAGAGTTGCAGGCCGTGGTCGTGGAAATTTCGCTGATAATTATTTAATTCAGATCGTTCGACCATTTCTCATGCATATTGGAATCTTTGGCAGAATTAGTAAAACTAGCATAGTCACATTATTGTGGTTGATAGTCTTTTATTGAAGCAATGTAATTTGAACGGAACTTGATAATGAGGTGTTTTATACATCTTTGTTAATTAGGTAAATAAGGAAAGATAAGTATTAAAAAATGTAAGAAAGTTATGAACATGAAATCTTATTCATTAAAATAAGAAGATGATTAAGAATATGCCAGCATCTTCGATTAAAAATATACTAGCATCTTCAATTACTAACGATAAAATTAGTTTTTATAATTAAAAAATCATTAATTGTGTCCATCTTCAATAGGTATATGCCTTGGTGTAACCAACCACAATATTTACAAAATACACATACACGGTCTTCCTATAAATGTACACGAATTCTCGTCATTGAAGCACCAGAAATCAAGCGTTAATTTGTTGGCAATATCATCCAACTGTATCAAGCCTTTGACAGTACTTGGTATGGCGAATACCAAGGTTTGTTATGCACTCATTTTCTTGATTGTTGCTTTAGCGTTACAGGTGCTGAGTTCAGACTCTTTGGCTACGACTGATCATGAGGCCATGGAAGTTAGTAGGGAGACTGCAAGACAGTCCTACATCGTTTACATGGATAAAACCCTGAAACCCGACCATTTCAGTCTCCACCAGCATTGGTACAGTTCATTGTTAGATGAGGTTTCAGGGTCCAATTCGGATCCCACTGCATTTCTATATACGTATGGTACAGTAATGGATGGCTTTGCTGCCTTGTTGATAAGCACGGAGGCTCAAGCTATGGAGAATATGGATGGATGCTTGGCTGTATATCGAGATACCGTCTATCAACTCCACACTACTCGAACCCCGAAATTTCTAGGGTTGAACTCTAGTCATGGGCTATGGCCACTGTCAGATTTCGGTGATGATGTTATCATTGGCGTCGTGGATACAGGAATATGGCCGGAGAGCAAGAGCTTCAGAGATCACGGCCTTACGCCGGTGCCCGCCAGATGGAAGGGAGAATGTGAAGTGGGTACCGAGCTCAATGCTTCCTACTGCAACAACAAGATCATTGGGGCACGTTACTTTCTCAAAGGATTTGAAGCCATGTACGGCCGTATCAACGAAACGGAGGAATACAGATCACCTCGAGGTGCCAACGGCCATGGTACGCATACTTCGTCAACTGCGGCCGGATCAGAGGTGCATAGGTCGAGTTTTTTTGGCTTTGCTAGAGGAACTGCTAGAGGCATCGCTCCCAAGGCTAGATTGGCCATCTACAAAGCATGCTGGCTACAGGGTTACTGTATCGTGTCTGACGTGCTTGCCGGCATGGAGGCGGCTGTTTCGGACGGGGTCGATTTGCTATCCCTGTCGCTTGGATTCTCCCCTTTTTCCCCTTATTATTCCGATCCTATAGCAATTGGAGCTCTCAGAGCCATTGAGAAGGGTGTTTTTGTGTCGTGCTCGGCAGCTAATAACGGGCCAACTCCTTCTTTGATTTCCAACACGGCACCATGGATAACAACCGTAGGCGCCAGCAGCATCGACAGAGAGTTCCCGGCTCCGGTCGTGCTTGGGAACGGCAAACACTACAGGGGCTCCTCGCTTTACAAAGGTAAGACGTTAGGGAACGAGCAATTTCCCTTGGTATACGGAAAAACCGCGTCCAGTAACAAGACCTCAAATTTCTCAGATTTCTCGAATTTCTGCGTGGCCGGAAGCCTTGATCTCAATATGGTTAGTGGAAAAGTTGTGCTCTGCGATATTGGATTAGCGGGTCTAGATGAGATGGAACTGGAAGTGAAACGAGCTGGCGGTGCGGGAATGATTCTGGTCAACGATCCTTTTCTCGGAGAGGATTTGTGGACGTTTACTTATTTCATACCGGCAACCTGCGTCGATTCCAAGTCCGGGGAAGCCATTAAAGCTTATATGAACAGCTCGAGAAATCCTACAGCAGCCATCAAAGCCGAGGGACTGACCGTGGTTGGTAAAGCACGAGCACCGGTGGTAGCTGCGTTCTCTTCCAGAGGGCCGAATCCAATGGTTCCGGAGATCCTTAAACCCGACCTGATTGCTCCAGGTGTGAACATATTGGCGGCTTGGATGGGCCGGCCCGTCGGGCCAACCGGCTTGCAATCCGATAAGAGAATAATACATTACAATATAGAATCTGGGACATCCATGTCCTGCCCTCATGTCGCCGGCATCGCCGCGCTTCTACGCGCGGCGCATCCGGAGTGGACACCCGCTGTAATAAAATCGGCTCTCATGACATCTTCAGTCCTATTTGATAATTCTAAACGCGTTATTCGCGACTCCGGCACGGGGCTACCTGCGAACGCCTTTGCACTAGGCGCGGGTCATGTGAATCCCGATGGCGCCTTGGATCCCGGTCTCGTCTATGATGTGGGATTTGATGACTACGTTAGCTTTCTGTGTGGTTTAAATTACAACAAAACCCAAATTCAGATTCTCACAGGCAAGAAGATTTCCTGCAACAAGTCAAGCTCGCAGCAGCCGGGAGATCTGAACTACCCATCATTCTCCGTGGTGTTTAAGCCGCTTGATGTAGTTCGTGTTACGAGGAGAACTCTGACGAACGTTGGAGGAGCCCCCTCTGTGTATGAGATTGCAGTTGAGAGCCCCCCGAGCGTAAATATAACCGTGGAGCCGACGACCCTCGTCTTCAACGAACAGAATGAGAAGGCCAGTTTTACGGTGAGATTTGAAAGCAAAATAGCATCTGATAACACATCTAGCGGACTCCAAAACTTCGGGCAAATTTGGTGGAAATGCGTGAAGGGTGGAACACAGGTGGTTCGTAGTCCGGTAGCCATTACCTGGGAATGAAGATGATAATATTGTCGAGTATGTGACGCTTTTGGTCTCATCTAAATAATCGATAATTACAGTTAAAATAAAAATAAAGATAATGCCCGAGTTATAGTTGGGTATAAGTTTTCAGTTTCAAGATTAACATGGTGTTTTTTAGATTATAAATCTCTTTGTTTTAAAATAGCAATGTTGTTTAAATTGCATTTTTGAATGTATAAATGGATTAACATCCTGAAAATCTCTAGAAGGTATTAGAATTATATAGACTCAATCATTCAAATATGGGGTTCCAACAATTTTGGTTTGATTTTAGTAAAAATTGATCCCCAAAATAAATTAAATGATTTCAATAATGACACAGTGAAAAATAATGCAATGCATTGATTTTAGTTGCATTGATTTCAATAATAACATAATGCAAATAAACATGCATTTAGTTAAGTGATGATACAATGAAAAATGATTTAGCATAATAGTTGTATTCATTTTAACAATGATCTAACATATAAAACAATAGAGTGCATTGATTTAAGTAATAATGATATAACACAAAACACTATTGTGCATTGATTTAAGTGATAATTCTATAAAAAATGATTCACTACATTAATTAATTGAAGACATGGTATGAAGATAATTAATCCTCTATATTGATTTCAACTATGAGATAGTGCAAATTATCAAGTGTAATGAATTTAGCAATAACACACTTAAAACCAATTTCAAAGAACTAGTTAGTTTTTGAATTACATTCTTAGATTCTTTGGTTTTTGAATTACATTTTTGGTGTCCTTCTTAGATTCTTTGGTTCATATATCAAACATCCACATTTGGCATTAACCCTAGATAGATCTTTAACCTAGGGTTTGCATCACTCTTATCTTCAGTATTTACACTCTATCATAACATCTGCGTCTCCATGGCTCCCCACAATAATTGTTCATCTGATTACAAAGAGCCCAATCTCTCTAGCATGGTGTAAGAATTTGATAGCACTCTTATTGAAGCTCTGATACTACAATATAGAGCTTCCACATCTACTTTCCAACTAGACACTGAAATTTCCTTACCTAAATATGATGGCTAGATGAATGGAGATGTTTCATTTTCCTAGATTTGTAGTCTTGCTGCCTACTTCCAAACTTGCTCAGGCATGACAAAAGAAAAATTCCTCCTTGTATGTAACCATTTAAAGGGCCTCACTCAATCCTGATGGTAGTCTCACCAAACTTATATAGAGATGTATGTGGAACTCAATGAAGAACATGCTACCAATGACACTCTTACTCATATCACCACATGGGATGCCTTGTGCCAAGTCTTGAGAAGGAATTTTTACCCTTTAGGTTATTTATCTAACTTAATGTTTTGATGGTTGTAGTTATTTTAAGATATAGGTCAAAGTGTCCAAGAATTTGTCAAGGTATTCACTAAAAATCCATATCCAACTTCAGATCAGAGATCCTAAATAGGTACTTGTACTCAAATTCATTTATATTTTTCTTACTATTTTTCATAATGAGGTAACCTTTCTTGAAAGCACGACCCTAGACTAAGAATTTCTCCATGCCCTAGTTGTTGAACACAAGTTTGAAAAAATACCATGCCTCACTCCCTTTCGTAACCCTAACCCTAACCCTAACACTAGATCTAGTCTTAACAACTTCACTTCCATCAACCTTTGTGTTCCTTTGTCCTGTAATTAAAGTATATATAGCATCCACCCTACCTCTTCTTGTCCTGCACGATGGTGCTACTATCACAAAACCCCAAATCACGATGCTATCAATTATCAATTATAATAGTGGAAAGACACATCTAAGACCTTATATTCCAATGAGAAAAATAATGACTTTGTTAATTCCCCTTCCTTTCCAAAACCTTTTCCCCTTCTTGAAAGTGTTTCTCTTCCCAACCATATTACCACCACCCCCCCTCCTTAATCCTAATGTCAAATGCCAATTGTACATACTCTAAAAGATTCCATTTCACTTAAAATTTTCAAATAAAGGATCAACTAGCTATTATGGTCCTCAACAATGAAAGAAAAAAAACCCTAATTTCTCAAACATGTGTCAATCATGTAATAAATCCAGTTTTGATCCATAGACCAATAATTTATATGTGTGCATGATGAATGGCTAAAATATAATTGATGTAACATATAAAATAGTAAATTTAATGATAATAGTAAAAACGCAGATCACATGATATATATTGAGAAGGAAAAAATAATGGGGAGATATGACTCCACAAGAGATGAATGAAAGGGGGCTTAGGGGCTAAGGGGAAGAAGAATACTATTTTTTTTCTATCCTATGTTCTTTAACCTTGGACTATTAAGCCTTTTATTTATTTTTATCCTAATTTCTTAACCTTGGGATTAGTTGCCAAAAGAGAGATGCATGGGCTTATTATGAAGGCATGTGGCCTCTCCCATGCATGCACATATAATCTGTGATTTGGGCATGCAAGGGGGATTCGATTTCCAATCTTCCCTAGAAGTTTTTTTCACTAAAATTAAGCTTCCATATTACTGTTGTAATGAAAATATGGAAAATGGTTGCCATGAAACTATGTGGAGACTCTGATTATGTGTAAGGGAAATCATTGGCATTACAGAAACTTAATTATAGTTAATTATCCCTTGAGTCTCCAACAATGAGATTTTCTAGTTTTTATGTGCTAGATCCCTAGAGGGAAGCGAGATAGCTTGAGGCACTGCATGGAAAAGAAGGGGATCCCAATGGGGAAAGAGGGCTAGTGGTTTGGGATAGGTGTAAGAGTTTATTGACTGTGAATTATGGGAACTGGGCTATGTGAAGAGAGTTAGAGCCAACCATAGGTAGAATCTCCCTTGTGGATTCATTGCCTCAACTCAGTGGTGGTGTTTATTTCAAAGAGAATTATGTGAAAAAAAGAGCCTAGGGTTGGGAGGAATGACCTTTGTCTACAACTAGTTGGTGGTTAATTCTCAACAAGATAAGTGTTCATGATTTATATATGATTTTGTTGCATTAATGTTGTTTATTTTACATATTGAATTGGTTTTTAGTCATTTAGTTTTGTTTGCCTGTTAAGCATGCATGTGTAAATATGGTATCATTATCCATTTGATAATTTAATTATATTTGTAACAGCTTGCATTGTCATGTTTACATGCATTAATTAATTAATACCAGGACAATGAGGAATGTGGTATCAAAGAAAGAAGTTGGTGGAATTTTGTGGTTTTAAGAAGTACTCCTTATCTTTAATAGAGTATAGATGGTATTGAGTATGTTATATAGGGGTATTAGAGCTATTTGTTACAACACTAGGGTTGTATGGGCCAAGAATTAGGCTATAATGGAATAAATTATAGTTTTCTTGTCAAGTTTTGACAAAATTCCTCACAAAGAATAAACGGGGAAAATAGTGTTTGAAGCTTGCAATTGTTAAACTGATTTCTCCAATTACCAAAACATAATGCTACTAGATAGTTGGAAATGTTATGGAGAAATTATTAAATCTCAAATTCAATTCTATGTAAAATTTGGTTAAAATCATGGATTAAATTTCTTATAATGGCATCCAATTGACACGTAATGGGGTCAAATTTAGTTAGAGGAGAAAATGAACATATAGAGTGAATGAGGTGTTTAAATCCAAGTGTGTGTGTCTGTGCACAAACACACACACGTGGATTTCATCACCTCCTATGCCTATGAAAACCACTTATATATATATATAACCCAAGTTTTGTCTCTCCACAATTGTTTTCAGGGTGATGCATGTCCCCTAGGTGGTAAGAATTTTGTGGAGGTAAAGGGCCATTTTAATGACCGATAACTTTACCCTCTAAAATTGATCTAATTCATTGATCTAGATTGTGTGTGCTAGGACATGTGCGCCAAGGGTGGGATGGTAAAATATGGGACCCTTTCACATCCATCAATGAAATTATGTCAGATGGAGGATAAAGGATAGAGAGGTACATGTGGCCCATAGTAAATTATTATTAATAATAAAATTTATGAAGTAAAGTGGATAGAAGGGTAGATGGTGCCACATAGACTTGACATTGTAGATATAGGTGTTGACATGTGAGACCATATTTTCACATTAACATCCATGTGTCATGCCACATTAGTAAAGATTCCATTTCAACAAAATAAAATTTTGTTTTAAAAAAATAATTAAAAAAAATAAAATATGGAGCCAAATCCTTATTTTTCCCATGATAGGAGAAGACAAGATCAGAATTAGGTGAAAATTTAGGTGTAAGTCTATGATGATGAGGAATATAAAAGTTCTAATGAGGATCATTGGTTGATTTAACTCTAGAATTCCAAAAAATGGAAATTAGTGGTTTTCAAAGAACAAGGTGGCACTCATTTCCGATAGCTCTGTTGATGCTGAAATTTGTACAGTAAGGAACAAGAGTAGGCATGAAGAAAGACAATAGAGAATTTAAAAAAATCCTAAATGATTTGGAGTGGAGATGTAGAAACATGCCAAAATCCATTATTTCAGGAGACTTTTTGGTGATTTTTGAAATTTTTAATGGAGGAAAAGGGACCTAAGATCACAAATTTGGAAAAAAATTATGATTCAACATTTGATTTCCTCAACAACCTAGACAAATTTGACATTTTAAAGTTTCTTCAGTTCTGTTCCACTTGAAAGATAGTAATTTTGGTCAAAAAATTCTAAGTAGGTGCAAAAAAGGAAAAGTCGACAATTCAAGATTAATGCAAAAATTGACTAGAACATATATTGTTCGGAATATTGTTTTCAATGATGTCAAAGAGAGGGGGAGAATATGAATGTCCAAGATAAATATTGCAAGATGGAGATTGTTGGAAATATTTGTTTTGGACTTTTGATGCTCATTTTAGATACCCTATCTTTGAAGGCATTTTTACCCTAGATAACTAGCTCAGAAATGTTATCGTTGAAGGGGAGTATCGTTTATATGGTTGGAAATGTTATTATGAGATATTTCAAATGGTATATGGAATTCCTTCTAACTCCTTAGGAATGAGGAGATATGAATTTTTCCATGCGACAACCCAACAAAAAAATTTAGCTTGGCTCAACTAGTCTTTACAAGTTGGTCCTAAAAGTGAGGAAAAAAATACTATAAATACAGGATAACAGTATCCAAGAAAGAGATGAGGCATAAGGTGCGCTAGAGGATCCGGGGAGTCTTTTTGGGATCTAAAAGTGTACAAGAGAAGTATGAGGATTTTTGTTGGGTTTTCTTGTTCTTAAGGTGCACTTTGAAGGACTGAAGGTCTGTGATGTTGCAAAGTGCATTTTTTGAGGTTGTGATGCTACATTCTATGATCATATTATGGGAATGATGCTATGAGTCTCACTAGGGAATGAAGGATAAATATGACTAGGGTTTGAAGCTACGTCTAAAGTATGAAGCATGCAAGTGAAGTCAAAAGTACTTTGTGTATGATGATGTTATATTGGTGTCTATACAGGTTTTACTGAGTTGGTGCTCAACCGAGGATATTGGTGTCCTTAGTAGGTTGGTGCTTATAGGTGCTTCTGAGTTGGTGCTCAGGTGAGGGGATTGGTGTCTCTAGTAGGTTGGTGCCTACAAATATTGTAATAGTGGGTTGGTTCCTACATTTTTCTGAGTTGGTTATCAATTAAGGAGATTGGTGTCTCTAGTAGGTTGGTGCCTACAAGATTTGTAATAGATGGTTGGTGCCTATAGACATTTATAAAGATAAGTTTTATGGTTTTCTCTCGATTGGGTTTCTATGTTAAACTCAATGCATTGTGATTTGAGTTTCTATGCGATTATGGTTTCTCAACTAATGAATGATTGATGAATGGTTAAATAAAGTAAAAAGTATATTATATTGATTCACCCCCCTAACCCTCTTAGTATAAGCATAAGTTCAACACATATCACTAAGCTAAAATCTATTTAGTAATCACAATTATAATTATTATCTATACTCAATACAAAATTTTATTGATTCTAACTATATTTTCATCTACAAATGGTAGAAGATGGTCTTCGACCTTGATTGTACTAGTTAGAAAAGTGCAAAAAATGGGCAAAAACAATGATTTATGAGAGCTATAAATTGTATCTCTAAAATTAGATTGGAGCATGATTATAGTCATCAGAAAGATAATTTAGAGGGGGAAGTTATTAAGAATTATATTTTGGATAAGATATTCATATTTCTTTATAAATTGGGAAGAAAAATATTTGTGTCAAAAAATTGCTAATGCACATATTTTCTAGAATTTGAAAGGAAGTTATACAGATCTAGAAATGAGGTGTATCTAATAGTTTTATTTGTATGCACACTTTTTGTAGAATTAGTGCTACAACAAGGACAATTAAATATCCGAATTAAAGAGAACCATTGAGGATGAGATATGGAAGATAGACATTGAAGACATGTTAAGAATGTATGTGATGGATAAGCCATCCAAGTGAGAGGACTACTTGCATTTGATTGGATTTTCTTACAATAATGGATATAAATTTTCACTAAATATGAGTCCATTTGAAGCTTTATATGGTAGAAAGTGCAATACTATAGTTAGTTGGGACAATCCAACAAACATAGTAGTACTTGGGGAAAATGTGTTCAGAGAAATGGAAGAGAAACTGGTTAAGATAAATTCCACTTTAAAGGTAGCACATCATAGGAAAAAGAGTTATGCAAATAAAGGTAGAATACAAAGGGAATTTAAAGTTGGGGAGCATGTATTTTTTAAAGTAAAACCAAATAAATTTCTTTGAAGTTGGGAATTTGCACTATGATAGTAGCCAAGTATTGTGGTCCATTTGAGATATTGGATAGGACAAAACCTATTGCATACATGATTTCTTTTCCAGCTGCCATAAAAGTGCATAATGTGTTTCGTGTGTCATTATTGAAAATCTGTGTGCATGAACCTAACCATGTCGTTGATTAGAATTTGATTAAGGTAGAATCAGAAGGATACTTCCAGGTGTAGCCAATGTGTATACTTGACATGAAGGTCACATTACTTAGGAATAGAGTCATAAAGTAGGTGTTGATGTTTGGACAACATCGGGAAGACATTATCCTAGATTAATAATTAATTATATAATTATTGATTATTAAATAATATATAATAAGTAATAATAATAATAAATAGTTATTGATTATCCAAGGGACACATCCTTTCATGGATGGTCACCATATTTTCTCTGTATATGGAACAATCATCATTGTAATATGTTGGCACAGGGGTAGACCCAGGGTTCAACGCTTCAACAACTCACCAACAAAACCCTAACTACTGACCCTTTTGGCAACACCTGCGAAGAAGATGCAGTCTCACCTAAGGTAGAGGCAGGGGGGTTACATGAATCAAGTGTCTGTAACCAAGCTGGGACATAGATCTATGATTATAACACTTCGCAGAGTACTTAGGAACAACACAAATTAATTCATTAGCTTTATTCACATCATAGATCCAAACCTAAGTACAGATCGACGCAGTAACAATGAAAAAATATACATCTCACTTAGTATCAGTGATGCAGGAGCATCTCACAGTTCAAGCGAGTCAGTGTGGAATGCGAGTGGACAACTGGACAAGCCAGCACAAATTTTTGAAAACACCTTGAAACCGTTGCGCGAACATTAATGAGGAGATTTAATGAAGCACACTTGTAAATGTAATTGGGACCTTGAGCGGATAGCTCTCATCCTTTAGTAGATAGACGACATTTAAGATAGTTAATGCAGGTAGATAGGATTCTAATTCTAGACTAGACAGTTTTAGAAAGAAGGAGGGAAAACGGATATAGACACCCTCATTGTACATTGTAACATTATTCAGGAAGAGTTGAAGCAAGAAGAGCATAGAAGAGAAGCAGAGAGCTGTAGAAGAACACCCATGTACAGATCTTGAATTAATAGAAGAAATTGATTCAGATTCATGTTTTTTGTGTTATTCTCTGTGTATGTGTGCTGAATGCTATGTTCATGAATGTTTGCTTCCTATTATACACTTGCTTTGATATGCTATGTATATGATTTCATGTATGAATTGAAGTCTGAGAGGATAAGGGAATGAGTTTCAATTGTTTCTCTATCTGAGCCAGAGATTCCTACAAGGAGTGAAGTTGAAGTCGTCCGTAAGGAGTGCATTGACAGAGGCTCATATAGTTTAACTCTTGCTCTCATTCACCCCAATAGGTGCAGTTGGGCATAGGAGCCATGCAAGGAGTGCGCAGGCCAAGTGAAGTTCAGGGTTGTGAACCTGAGCGCCAACTGAAAGACTGCTGCTGCAGGTGTGCGTAGAGTCGAAAGGGACTTCAACACTTAGACACGGTTGAAGGTTTACCACAAGGAGTGCATGCAGAAGTTTTCCAAAGGACTTGAAGGTTGTAGGAAAAGCTCAGGAAGGATAGGTATTAAAATTCGTTGAAGGACAACGGAGAGGAGTCGTGCCTTGAGGATTGGCAAGAACCGTCGCAAGTTGCACGTGGGTTGGACAAGTTCCACAAAAGGAACACAATCATTTCACAGAATCATCAAAGGAGGAGCGGACGGTCGAAATTCTCTGAGAAGAATTCGCGACATCCCGTGAGCCGTTAGATCTCACGAAGGTACAGGGAAGACACCGCAGAAGTTTCCAGGAGGTATAAAGCTTAGGAGGGGTAGAGCAATCGATCCGAATCTTGAGGATCGTTGGATCAACACGTGTATCGTGTATCGAGGTTTTGTAGATTGAAACTCCAAAACATTTCAACGGAAACTGCGAAATCGCAAAACGCGATATCTCGACGAGCTCAAAACTGTCCATCATTTGGGACGTGTGTCAGAATATCCAAAGAAGTAGGGGTTTGGAGCATCGAGGGTTTCAAGGACAGGATACTCTTGCAGCTTGGAATCACAAAACACGACATCCCGACGGGGTAGAGCAGTGTGGGACCACAAGAGTCGGAGTGGAAGACAGGTGGCACAAGTTATCGGGGTTTTGCAGCGAGAAGTGTCGAAACATTGACATCAGGACTCGCGATCCTGCGAAGTCCGAAATCTCGATAGAAGTGATGGGAAGTTGAAGAGACAACTCACACGTGCATCGACACCAGGAGTCGGAGAATCAAGTTTCTTGGCATCGCGAGTAACGAAATCGCGATAGCAGAAGTTCCGACAGGGAAAGGTAAGGGTTAGCATTGACTTGTATCGGATTTTGGAGATCCGAAATACCAGTGCTCGACCATTGACCTCGCGATCCCGTGAAGTCCAATTCCCTAATAAATAAAGAGGGGAATCGCGCGAAGAGTTCTGTTGGTGAAGATTTCCCGATAGGGAAATAGAAGGACCGGTTAGTGTTCTTCGTGTCGAGGAAGGAGGAGATCCTGTGAGCAGATGTGCACTAGGGAAGCGCGACTGCGTCAAAGTGGTATCAGAGCCAGATTCTTGTCTGTATATTTCAGGCGAGAGAAGTAAGGGATAAAGAGCACTCTGATACACACATCAAAGTGGTATCAGAGAAAGAAAATTTGTTTGCTTCGGTAGCAGAGAAGAAGAAAATTCACCATGCCGCCAAGGAGAGACAGACAGTCACCCGATCCAGAGGATAGGGAAATGCCGCGATGAAGAGGCAGGCAGATGGCAGATCCAAGCATAGAGAGACAAATGCGTGATCTCCGAGCTAGACTCAAAGACATGGAGACAACGCAAAGACACAAAACTAGTGCAGGGGATCAGAGTGATTCTGAGAGCGAAATTGAGGTTGAATGAGAAGAAGAAGTTGCAACCAAGGATGTAGCCAATGAACGTCTAATCAAAGCTATTGCCCGGATGGGTGCAAAAATGAAGATGGACATTCCAGTTTATAAGGGGAATTTGGATGCGGAAGAGCTTCTAGATTGGATTAGAGATCTGGATACATACTTCGATTATGAATATTTCGAAGAGGATAAGAAAGTCAGGCATGCTATCACGAGGTTGAAGGGACACGCAAAATTATGGTGGGACAAGATACAAGAAGATAGACGCTGCAAGGGCAAGCAGAAAATTAAAAGTTGGGATTGAATGATTGCAAAGATGAAGGAAAATTTCATCCCGAGAGATTATCAAATCACTCTGTTCAGGAGGATGCGGAACCTGAGATAGAAGTTGATGACAGTAAAAGAATACACGAAGGAATTCTATCGACTAAACATCAGGGCAGGTCATCGGGAGAGTGATGATGAGAAATTTGCCAGGTATATGAATGGTATGAGATACGATATCCAGGATGAGATGAGCATGGAAACCATCCGAACGGTGGAGGATGCTTATCAAATGGCCCTAAAGGCTGAAGAGAAGCTGAGCCAAAAGCAGAGTCAGCGAGGCCGAGGCAGGAGTCAGCCCAAAGGCAAGGCAGTTGCCTAGGATAGAAACCAGAAGCCCAAGGATGAATGGAAGAAACCTCAAACTAGAACCGAGAGAGGTGGAACCTCACAGTGAGGCCAACATGCTGAACAAAGAGGGAAATATACAGAGCAGAGCAGAGGATACATCGATAATAGTATGTTTCCTCATACCAGAGGTAGAGGAAGAGGAATAGGTGGAGTAATCACATGCTTCACGTGTGGAAAAAATGGGTACAAGTCGTTCGAGTGTCCAAAGAAAAATAAATACAGTGGAGAGGCTCACATCGCCGAGGCACAGAGATGAGATGTTGAAGTAGAAGATGCAGAAGGCGGAAGGTCATTGATGATGTGTAAAGTTCTCTTAACACCCAAGAAGGAGGTGGAGGATTCAGCTCAAAGAAACAAACTTTTCAGAACTTCTTGCAAAACTAAGGATAGGGTATGCAAGGTTATCATGGAAAACGATAGAACAGATAATATCGTTTCAACCAAGATGGTAGAGAACCTGGAGCTGGAGATGACTGATCACCCAAGTCCATACAAAGTTTCATGGCTACAGAAGAGACATTAGGTACATGTCACTAAAAAATGTTTAGTTGAATTTAAAATAGGAGGGTATAATGATAAAATACTCTATGATGTTATTCCTATGGATGTCTATCATTTATTGTTGGGAAGACCATGGAAATATGATAGGAATGTAATTCATGATGGGAAGATGAATACGTATACTCTAGAGAAGAATGGGAGGACACACATGTTGCTTCTGATAAAGGATAAGAAGGTGAGGCCAGAAGTAAGCAACACTGTAATTCTCATGAGTGGGAAGGAGCTTCTTATGGAGGTGAAGAAGAAAGAAGATCCACAATTCTTTGTGGTCAGGAAACCAAGGATCGTTTTGACTAGCACGAGAGTAGACGATTTGCCAGATGAAATTCAGGAACTACTGGAAGAGTTCGCTGACATCATGGTGGACGAATTACCTCGTTCGTTACCACCAATGAGAAGTGTGAGTCATCATATTGACCTCATACCAGGAGCTAGTTTTCCAAATAAAGCCATGTACAGATTGATGCTACAAGAAAATGAAGAGGTTAAAAGACAGGTCCAGGATTTATTGGATAAAGGATTGGGAAAGCTTGAGTCCATGTGTTGTTCCAACAGTACTCAGTCCAAAAAAAGACGGAGGCTGGAGTATGTGCACTGATTCAAGGATGATTAACAAGATAACCATCAGGTACCAGTTTCCATTGCCGAGGATGGACGATTTAATGGATTTCTTGAGCGGGGAAAAATACTTTTCAAAGATTGATCTAAAAAGAGGATATCACCAGATTCGCATGAGGGAAGGCGATGAGTGGAAGACGGCCTTCAAAACCAATGAAGGACTGTATGAATGGCTTGTCATGCCATTTGGTTTGACAAATGCCCCGAGGACCTTTATGAGGTTAATGAATGAAGTCCTGAGGGAATTCATCGGGAAGTTTGTCATTGTGTATCTGGATGACATATTAATTTTCAGCAAGACAAAGGCAGAACATCTGAAGCATTTAGCTACAGTAATGAAGAAGCTACAGTAGGAGAAGCTGTTGATAAACATGAGGAAATCTTCATTTATGAAGAAAGAGCTCATTTATCTAGGTTTTGTTATATCTGAGAATGAATTGAATATGGATCCAGATAAGGTGGAGGTAATTAAAAATTGGCCATCACCGAGAAATGTTTTTGAGGTGAGGAGTTTTCATGGACTGGCTAGTTTCTACTAGAAGTTCATCAGAAATTTCAGTGGAATCAGCGCAGTGATGATGGACACAGTGAAGAAAAGACATAAATCTTTTCACTGGACTGATGAGGTGGAGAAAAGTTTCAAATTGTTGAAACGGAAGATCACAGAACAACCGGTTATGGTGTTGCCATATTTCTAAAAGATGTTTCAAGTGAAATGTGACGCAAGTGGGTTTTCCATAGGAGTGGTCTTGAGTTAGGAGGACAGACCGATTGCATATTTCAGTGTGAAGATGAATGAGGCAAAAGAAAAGTACTCCACGTATGATAAGGAATTCTATGCCATCATTCAGGCATTGAAAAAATGGAGGCACTATTTGATTCCAAAGGAATTTGTTTTATATAGTGATAACCATGCATTACAATTTGTGACTCAACAGGAGAAGTTGAATCAGAGGCATGTTAAGTGGGTTGAATACATGCAAAATTTCACTTTTGTAATTAAGCATATTTCGGGTACTGCTAACAAAGTGGCTGATGCTTTGAGCAGGAAGTGTTTGTTGATGCAGGAGTTTAAAGTCAGGACGTTAGGCTTTGATGATCTCAGGGACATGTATGCAGATGATCCAAAATTTAAGGAGGTGTATGAAGCAGCTGAGAATATAGTTCTCAGATACAAAAGCCAGTGGATAGAGTACGTGATCCAGGAAGGATTGTTGTTCAAAGGCAATCAACTGTGTATTCCAAATTGCTCCATGAGGGAGAATCTGCTAAAGGAGAAACATAGCAGAGGCTTGGCAGGGCATTTTGGTCATGATAAGACATTTGCAAGGTTGAGCGAGTCATACTTTTGGCAAGGGATGCGGTCATAGGTCAAGCGGTTTGTAAACAGATGCAGAATTTTCCAGCATTCAAAGGGAAGAAAGAAGAATGCAAGATTCTATCAACCATTACCCATACCCGAGAAGCCGTGGGATGAAATTAGCATGGATTTCGTATTGGGATTGCCAAGGACACAAAGAGGATTTGATTCAGTCTTTGTGGTAGTGGATAGGTTTTCCAAGATGTCACATTTTATCCCATGCCAGAAAACCAGTGATACGACTCACATCGCAAATCTGTTTTTCAAAGAGGTCATTCGATTTCATGTCTTACCCAGAAGCATAGTTTTGGACAGAGATACAGAAGCATGGATATACCATGCAAGAGCTCATGGACAGGAGCCCATGAAATTTTTCAAGCGAGGGAGTATGATGCAGGAGCATCTCACAGTTCAAGCGAGCCAACGCGAAATGCGAGTGGACAGCTGGACAAGCCAGCACAAATTTTTGAAAACACCTTGAAACTGTTGCGTGAACATTAATGAGGAGATTTAATGAAGTGCACTTGTAAATGTAATTGGGACCTTGAGCGTATAGATCTCGTCCTTTAGTAGATAGACGACATTTAAGATAGTTAATGCAAGTAGATAGGATTTTAATTCTAGACTAGACAGTTTTAGAAAGAAGGAGGGAAAACGGATATAGACACCCTCATTGTACATTGTAACATTATTCAGGAAGAGTTGAAGCAGGAAGAGCATAGACGAGAAGCAGAGAGTTGTAGAAGAACACTAATGTACAGATCTTGAATTAATAGAAGAAATTGATTCAGATTCATGGTTTTTGTGTTATTCTCTATGTATGTGTGCTGAATGCTATGTTCATGAATGTTTGCTTCCTATTATACACTTGCTTTGATATGCTATGTATATGATTTCATGTCTGAATTGAAGTCTGAGAGGATAAGGGAATGAGTTTCAATTGTTTCTCTATCTGAGCCAGAGATTCCTGCAAGGAGTGCAGTTGAATTCGTCCGCAAGGAGTGCGTTGATGGAGGCTCAAATAGTTTAACTCTTTCTCTCATTCACCCCAATAGGTGCAGTTCGACATAGGATCTGTGCAAGGAGTGCGTAGGCCAAGTGAATTTCAGGGTTGTGAACCTAAGCGCCAGCTGAAAGACTGTTGCTGCAGGTGTGCACAGAGTCGAAAGGGACTTCAACACTTAGATGCGGTTGAAGGTTTTACTGCAAGGAGTGCATGAAGGAGTTTTAAAAAGGACTTGAAGGTCATAGGAAAAGCTCAGGAAGGATAGGTCTTCAAATTCATTGAAGGACAATGCAGAGGAGTCGTTCCTTGAGGATTGGCAAGAACCGTCGCAAGTTGCATGTGGGTCGGACAAGTTCCACGAAAGGAACGCAATCATTTCGCAGAATCATCAAAGGAGGAGTGGACGGTCAAAATTCTCCAAGGAGAATTCACGACATCCCATGAGCTGTCAGATCTCATGGAGGTGCAGGGAATACACCACAAAAGTTTTCAGGAGGTATAAAGCTTAGGAGGGGTAGAGCAGTCGATACGAGTCTTGAAGATCGTTGGATCAACATGTGTATCGCGTATCAGGGTTCTGTAGGTTGAAACTCCAAAACATTTCAACGGAAACCACGAAATCGTGAAATGCGATATCCCGACGAGCTCAGAACTGCCCATCATTTGGGACGTGTGTCAGAAGATCCAAAGAAGTCGGGGTTTGGAGCATCGAGGGTTTCGAGGACAGGATACTCTTGCAACTTGGAATCATGAAACGCGATATCCCGACGGGGTAGAGAAGTGTGGGACCAAAAGAGTCAGAGTGGAAGACAGGTGGCACAAGTTATCGGGGTTTTGCAGCGAGAAGTGTTGAAACATTGACATCAGGACTCACGATCCCGCAAAGTCCGAAATCCCGATAGAAGTGATGGGAAGTTGAAGAGACAGCTCACGCGTGCATCGACATCGGGAGTCAGAGAATCGAGTTGCTTGGCATCACGAGTAACGAAATCGCGATAGCATAAATTCTGACAAGGAAAGGTAAGGGTCAGTGTTGACTTGTATCAGATTTCGGAGATCCGAAATACCAGCGCTCGACCATTGACCTCGTGATCCCGCGAAGTCTGATTCCCCGATAAATAAAGAGGGGAATCGCGTGAAGAGTTATGTGGGTGAATATTTCCTGATAGGGAAATAGAAGGACCGGTTAGTGTTCTTCGGGCCGAGGAAGGAGGAGATTCTGTGAGCGGACGTGCACTGGGGAAGCACGACTGCGTCAATCAGTAGTTAGATCTAACACATTCAACATAGACAAAGAACTAATCATTCATAGATCTATCTATCATTCATAATAATTAATGCACTAAGCAGATCTACAGTATAAATATCACCACACAAAGCAAACCATCAACACATGATATACGTGGTTCACCCCAGTGTGGGGCTACGTCCACCAACGACTTATTCTTACTTATTAGTCTTCAATCTCTTACATTCGCCTGCTCCTATGCAGTAAGACATAGAGCCAAACTTCGCATTGGACAGGTGATCTTTGCATTGCGCACTAGATCCACCTTCCCAAAATCAGGTCAAGGCACAGAGCCAACTCCTCTACGAGGCATAGAGCCTTACATAAATGGTATGTTGCACAAAGAAACCCAGAACTACTTGCCTCCTACATAACTAGATACTACTACTTTGCTACTTCTACCTTACAATATTTACTTATTTATACATTTACAAAAAGGCCTAATCATGGGTAAACCCATGGGCTGACATCCCATAACCCATTACAAAACCCTAAGAACCCCATTTTGGATTCACAAAGTGCACAAAAAAAGTGAGATCCCGTGATCTCAGCTCCGCTTGCATGCTCCATCTTTGACCAGCCTGTCGATGTCCAAAAAGTGGCCAAACCCGACCAATGTTTCCTCAAAACTTGGTTGAGGGCCAACAAGCCCCCAACACTCACCTGTGACTCATCCCAAGGCACTCATATCTGGGAAAAGCTACTTCGAAGGCCTCGAGATTAGATTGAGTTTCCTCGACTTGTTTCTTTTCCTGAGCTTCCTGCTCAGTGAACTCCTAGATCAATTTATCTGTAACAAGCCCTTCCAGGCACTGTTCTACTGTCACAACCACTTGGTCCAGTTGTGATCCTTTTCCTTCGATCTATTCAAACACTGCACATGATTCCTCCTACACCAGTTGTAGCCTCTGTGTGACCTCTATGAATCTTCCCTAGATGGAAATAATATGTTGCTGGGTCGTGCGTTGTTCTTGTGATATCTTCATTTTCTCGACCATAGTGAGTGATTTCATCTGTTCTTGAATTGTGAGTGCCTGCTTCTGTGCCTCATGTAGCTTCACTTCCAAATTCCTAAGCTTTGGATCTTCCATGAGGTGTTTGTAGGTCTGTGCACTTCTTTTGCTTAGATTATTTCATTCTGAGGCGAGGACTTTGATCCTTTCCATTGCATCTTAGTGGCTTCCTCTCTCTGATCACACACTTCCTACAGAGTGCTTGGTACTTCTTGAAGCTCCAGCTCCTTTACCCTTTCTTGAAGTTGCTGGATGGCCTCAACGAGCTTCGTCACTTAGACCTAAACTACCTCATGTTTATCCTGTGCCGAGCCTGACATAGAGTGAAGTGATTTTCTCACCACTTCCTTGACTACAGTATACTCTGTGAGTAACTGGTCCTTTTCCTTTTGTATCTTTTCTTTGTCTCCATCAAGCATTTCTTGGAACTCATCTCTCTCATTTTCATACGCAGTTACATAGTACCACACAACTCGTAGTTGGTCCAAGATCTCCTCTTTCTCTTTCTTCAGGGCTTCTGTAGTCTATTCCTTTTCTTCTTGGATTTCCTGAAGCTGAGCCTCTGTTGCATCTGCCAATATTCAAAGTTGGGTTGACTCACCCCCCAAATATACAATCTCTGACAAGGAGGGTGCAGTAGGTACCGTGCGACTAACTTGAATAGTTCGTTGTATCTCCTTCAGCTCCTTTTCAAATCTTACATACAAATCTTCTTTCTTCTCGCCACATCTCTGTAATAGGTCCTCGGACACATTCTCCATCGCTCCATAGACTAGACTAATTTCATCCTCCATGAGCGTACCCTCTAGATGGGGATTACTTGCACGGGTCTTCTTTCTTGCCGAGGGTTTCTGCAGGGAACCCTTCCTCTTCTTTTATGTTTCTGTCTTGGTAGGGGGATCCTTCGGTGGTGTAGATTCACCTTCTCCTTTTTTTTCTCCTTCTTCCCATCCTCCTTATTGATTTACTTTGTCTCCTCCTCGTCCTGCAGGAAAGCTAGGTCTACTGTCTTCTGATGCACTGTCCTCCTCATGAGTCTCTATGTCTTGGAATTCCTCCTTTTTCTTCTTTGTATTCACGTTGGTCTGTCTGACATGCTCAACTCAGGTGACCAAGGGGCTTCCTATGATGTCGGGGTCAGAGAGTTATACATCATCAATCGGTGCAAGGAACTCTTCCGACTACTCCTTTGTGACATGTTCCATATATTTGTCTGTCAGCTTATAGTAATACTGTAATTTATCCTTGCTCTCATCCCTGTGCACAGTGATATAAATGAAATGTCGATATGCGTGGAACTTAGCTAATGGTCTATATTGGTGCAATGTTCATGGAATCATGCATGGGAATGACTCAATAACAACCTTCAGCTACTGGTAGTAGGCATGGAACACTGCGTTCGACTTCCATTGATTTGAAATGTCATTCATGTACCATAGAGTGGAGAACTTCATGGAAAATGACTCCAAAGGTTCAATCTCTGGGAAGGCATCTCCTTCCAGCATTTTCCAAGTGACAAATGCAATCAACACAAGAAACCAGCTAAAATGGAAATCGTATCCTTAATCTTGCGTTTCGTGACAGTCTTTCTCGAGCTCGTTGATGAGGTAGCTCACCCAATTCATTTTCATCCCCTCCATGCATTTCCCTATGAGGTCCACCATGAACGCGGTGACCTGCGTGGGGCAGTTCTTTTTAACGAGCTTGCCAACTATGAGCTGACAATCTAGGAACACTACACCATCTTGGATAGAGGATACCTTGTAGCCTCACTTTCCCTTTTCTACTTCATCGTATGCCTCCTTAATGTGTTGTGCCAGGGAGCGATCCGAGGTCTTCCCTAGGTATAAATGTTGAGGGTCGGGTCCCTGCATGCTCAGTCTTGTTATCATGTGAATCAACGTCAGATCCACAGTAATGTGCTTGTCGAGCCATAGGTATCCTCCATGATAGAACAAAAAGAGGAGTTTAACACAAGCGTTAACCTCCTGATGTCGGCCAAAGTGAGGAATCTTCATGACATTGAGTATCATGGACTATGCGAGCTCCTTTATCCAAGGCTAGGAGATGATGCAAGGATTCTTCCTAGTCGTCTTCATCAAATATCTATGAGGTGTGAGCATTGCATAGTTCTTTCTATCACCAAGGTTGAAATCGTTGTTCTTCAATCCTGGGATCTATCCTAACTGGATTCCTTCTATGTGTATCCCCTTCGAGATGTACGTGATGATCAATGTATACTTGAAGTCCTGTGGAATTATGTTGTAGTTAATCGTGCCAGCCAAAGGCAGAATGTAATCAAGTAAGATAGATGGGATATGCTTCGCGTTAGCCAGATATTTGTGATGCTTACTTTGCTTCTTGTTCCCAGGGTTATTACAGCCTGAACGTCATCTAGTCGAGGGGGAAGCTTGTAGTCCTCTGGTCGACGATGCCTGTACTCCCTCCGAAATAACTTTATCATCCATAAACTTATTCAAAACTTCTTCAACAAATTTCTCTAGCTCGGTGCACTTGACCAACATTCTCACGGTGAACAAATAATTCAGGGTAGGTGAATGGATAGCGGCATAAAAAATAGATGGCGATGTCTGATAGCATAGCTTGACACACACAATCACTTTTTTTCTTGTCTCAGATAATAATGGGTAGCAAAAAGTGGCCTTGGCACAGCGTCTGACGGGTTAAATAAGAAAGTGTCATAATGGATTCCTCCAATGGGAAAGAATGCCTCAATCAATATGAATCGGTCCATTATGGTGCAGTATCAACATCCCAAACACAGTCTAGTCATCCATAAATGAATTTCCTAGTCATTCGTAGCATCATTTTAATGGTCGAGGTGCCTCCAATGGTCATATAGCTTCGCCACAACGAAGTCCCATTCTTCATGGTTCTGCTATTTCAGTGAGGTTCAGGGCCTGCAAGCCTGCCTCCTGCAAAGTCTTCTCTGTAAATTCCTTTCAATTTTCCAACTTGGATTTCTTCTTATTGAGATTCCTTGCCTTATGTCCTATGATCCGAGTCTCTAGATTCCTCTTTTCATTCTTATTCTTATCTTCTCTTAGCATAGTATATTTGTGCCACTGATGTTCTCTCGAAGGGTTCAAAGGTAATGCCTCTTTTTTTATTAACTCCAGGGTGGGTATTCTTCTCTCTTGTATGGATAGGTCCTTCAAACCTTCTTGTGTTCTTTCAACCTTGATAGCTAATTATCTTTCCTTCTTTTGCTTTGACTTAACTTCTCATTCTTATATTAATCAATCTATTTTCCTAGCTATGAAATCCCTTAGTTCTTTCTTTTTCTTTTCTGTAGCTTCTTCCTTTGCTTTCCTTCTGACCTGATCCTTCTTGATCCAAGTCATTCCTAACAAAAGTGGAAAAGGGGCTTTGTTCTGAACAAACCTAGTAACTTCAAATTCCTCTTCTGTCGATGTTCCATGGATGATAATAGGTACATTAGTAACTCTTCCACATAGGGTTATCATCTTTCCTTTAAATAAACCTATTCTTCCCAATGAATGTACCACAATAGGCTTTCCCAAAATTTCCTAAGTGCTTTGTGGCATAATATTCACTGGTGTCTCTTCATCCAAGACACAGTCTAAGTCGAAGTCTCCTATTCTTGTATTTATGTGATGTTGTTCCTTCAATATTTTTGATAAACTAACATCTTTGTGATCATCCATTACTTCTTTTAACTCTACTAACATAGTCTTGTCAGAAATTTGGATTAGGTTGATGGATAGTTGGTATGTATTGTTGGTTTTCATTGATTTCAACCATTGGAGAGTGATATTGTAGATTGATGTCAACCCTTAGTGATTGATGCCAATCCTTGGAGAAAGTCCAGTAGAGAATTTCGGTAGCACAAAGGTTTGGGTAATGGACCTAAGGTTGTTTCATGTATAAAGGTATGCATTTTAATATATTCGAAGGTAATACTATTCTAGATGGATATTACATGTCATTCCATTTCTGGTGGTATGTGGAATGCCACATAACTCCTCACGGTTCGAGAGTTATGGCCATGAGAAGTTGGAGAACCCAGGTTTGGGTAATGGACCCAAATTTGTTTGATGGATAATGGTATGCGTTTTGATATATTTGTAGGTAATACTATTCTATATGGATATTACATGTCATTCCATTTCTGGTGGTATGTGGAACGTCACATAACTCCTCACGGTTTGAGAGTTATGGCCTTACAAAGTTGGAGGACCCTTATATGTCATCTAGAAGCCCCAAAAGGTCAAAGTAGTCAAAGTGGTTTAAGAGATTTTAGAAGGTAAATAATAAATTGAAGTGATGAGTGTACTATAATTCAAAGTGAATACAAAATAATTTATTTAAATAATAAATTTAATGGAGAAATTAGAAGTGGGTTAACCCTAAAATAAGGAAAGTTGGCAAAGTGACCTAGAATATGTTTTTAAGGAAGCTACTTGGAGAGTATAAATAAGAGGAAAGGCTCTCTCATTTTAGATTACACTTGAGAATATTGAATATCTATAGGTTTCTGAGATAACCAAAGGATATATAAGCCAAATTTCTGAGGGAAGGTGAAGAAAAGAAGGCCGGAATTCAAGGAAGGACAAATTATTTTGATGATGCATTCTAAGGTATGTTATTTATAAGTCATCTCACCATTTTCGAAATAAACTTTTTTATAGAATGATTCAGACTGTGAAATTGCTATGAAATTGAGGAAACATATCCAAGTATCTGTGGTGAAAAATTCATCTTTTGGGTCGTTGTATTTTTGGAGTTACACTCCGTGGAAAATAGGGTTTGTGGCTAGTCCTGAAACTAGTCTAAAACATGTGTTTCAGGTAAAAACGTCATAACTTATTCATAACAGATCCAAATTTAATAAGACCAAATGTTTTTGTTAGCGTACATTCTTTAGTATTCTTTTTAATATTTTCAGATCGATTCAACAAATATTACATGTGGGGCATGCTCTACAAGGTCGCTCTCTAGAATAAGCCAGAATTAAGCAAGGTATGCCACTTTTTCTATAACTCTTTTTATGAGAGGTTCCAAGTAGTGAAACCTAGAGGAATTTCATAAAACACACTAAATAAAATTGTGTATCAGTTTCATATCTTTATTCATTACAGGTACAAAGTTATGATTATTTCAAGTTAGGGTTGTTTACTAATCCAAAACTAGTCATGTGAGACTAAAGAAAAGTTTGATGAAAATGTTAGTCTCTTGTTGTTAAAGTTAAGGAAGGTTTGCAGGTATGTTATAATATACACTAGGTCTATTACAAAGTTACAAATCAGATTTGGATGATGAAATTGATGAGGGAATTTGGTTGAGGTAGATGTTAGGTACATGGTTGAGACAAGTAGTTGATGAGTTGGCACATACATGAGGTGTATAGTTGATGATGTTGGTACATATTGATGAGTCATAGTTGATGAGTAGTTGATACATGATTGGTACATACTTGGTACATGGTTGGAGGCACTTGTTAGTAGTATTGTTGACAGATGGTTTATGGATGATGTAGCATACTTGTATTATTAGAAGCACATATTGATTTTGGTGATGATTATGAGTTGTTGTGTTATTCTTGGTTGATGCACATATTTGAGATTTTTCTTGGTGATTGATATTGGTGAGTAGATCTGATTTGGTTGATAATATTGATGAGACAGGTTGTTGTGATAGGTTGTTTGGACAAGTTGTTGTAATAGGTTGTTGTGACAGGTTATTTGTACAGGTTTGGTGCATGGTACGGGTTGAGGTACAGGTTGGTGTATGGTTGATGCACTTGTTCATGGTATGGGTTGAGGTATAGGTTGTTGCATGGTTGATGCAATTGTTTATGGTACAATTTGATTACAAGTTGAGGTAGAGGTTGATGCATTGTTGATGCATGGTTCAGGTTATTGGTACAGGTTATTTGGTGCATGTTTATTAGTACAGGTTTACAATAGTATATCTCATGGTGATAGTGTGACAATGGTTCCATCATTCTACTTATACATCAGGGCGGTTGGACGGGGAAAGGACAAGTGGTTGTATCCACCTTCTGATTGTAGCTGGATAACATAGGGGGTTGTAGCCTCCTTCTGGTTGTATCCAGAGAATTGGGGAGTTTGAGCTTCCCTTAGGTTGTAGCCTAAGAAACTAGGGGTTTGGAGCCTCCTTCCAGTTGCAGCTGGAAAACAGAGGAAGTTGGTGCTTCCAATGAATGTAATTATTCAAGACATATAAGAAAAAACATTCCGTGGTTTTCTCCCGCTTTGGGTTTCCACTTAAAACATTGGTGTATTGTGTATGTGTATGATTGTTCATTTGTTCATTACTTATTTAATCTACAGTTATTGGATGATAATGACACATTGATATAGCACTTGGATTATATGGTTAAAAAATGATTAAATTGCTCTATTACTGATTCACCCCACCTCTCTGTAATCCAACAATTGGTATCAGAGACGGTTCCTTAAGGAAATAGTTTAACCACTGGAAGGAGATCATGGATTATTCTAAGAATGAAGTACCAATGTTTAATGGTCAGAATGGTTTTAAGTATGAGATGTGGAGCATAATTATGAAAGTATTTTTACATGCACAGGGACATTATATTTGGCTAACAGTTGTTACAGGATATGATAGTTCAAAAATGGAAAAGATTACAACCAAGAAGGAATTGAGGAAGAATAACAAAATAGCAATGGATTTCATCTTGGAAGGATTACCTAATCCAATAAGATAAAATGTTGGTAAATTTTTATCAACAAAAGAACTTTGGGATAAGTTACATGACATATATTCTTCACCCATAGCAGATTCAGAAAATGTCAAAGAACATGCAAATACAAATCAAGAAGAATTATGTTCATCATGTCAAGCAGATTCAGAAGATGAAGAGTACATAATCACTAGAGTTACGTTGTTTTGTTTTAATTGTAAAAAATGTGGACATCTTGAAATAGAATGCCATGAAAGAAATGAGACAAAAAAACTAATTGAAAAGGAATAAAATTATGAAGAAGAATTGATTAGTGCTTTAGATGAACTAAGAGAAGAAAACAATTCACTCAAGAAAGAATTGATGAAACAAAAGGAATTTTTTCACATTTTTGAAGAAGCCCAACAGGTCATCAAGAACTTAAGAACTCATCTAGAAGAAGCCAGAAAGATTGAAGAAAATCTTGAATATCAAAAGCAGTGTTTGGAAAGAAACATAGAAGCACATAAGGAAGAAGAATAAATGAGAGAGAAGATATTGACAGATCATCTTAAGGAAATAACTAACGATCTAAACTAGCTTGAGGCAGAGTTTGGTCAAGAAGAGAAAGGACTTGAAGAAGAAATGATCACATTAACAATTCAGCTTGAAGAAACGAAAAGAACAAAAGAAATCATGAAGTCTCAAATAATGAAGAAAGAAGAAAACAGGTTGAGAAGCTTTAAGAAGAAGTTGTCACATTGAGAAGTAAAATCGCCAAGCTCAACAAGAACGTTGAAGAGATAGAAACCTACACATAAGTTATAGAGAATAAAGAGAAACACTCCAAGTTTCTAGAAAAGAAGAATGAAGAAAATAGAAAGAGTTATGCAGAAGTACTCAAAGGAAGGAATCATGGTAAACCAGAATCTAAGAAAACTATTGAAGATACATCTTCAAGAATACCATCCATGTTCAAGCCATAAAGAAGCTTCAATCATGATCATGATCAATCAAGACAAAAATTCAGAAGGACTACGCCACAAAGGAGATCATTCAATCCTAGGCATGCAAATTTATTTTATGGTAATTTTTTTTATTGTACTAACTTTGGACATAAGGTTGCAGATTGTAGGGATTATAAAAGAAATGTCCAAGAAAGAAGTGCTTATGTGGTTGCACATAACATTGAGTGTTACAAATGTCACAACTATGGACACATAGCCAGTGATTGTAGAAGCATGATCGATACTTCCATGAAAGAGAGTATTGATATCAGATATAAGAAAGTATGGACAAGAAAACATAAAGAACAGGTGAACAAAGACCAGGTACCAGAGATCGCAATATTGTAAATAAAATGAGATGAAGAAAATTCTATAGAGAAAAGGAAATATGTCAGATACAGAAAGGTTTTGAAAATAACTGAAAGAAAGGAAGGACAGGTAAATAAGGAATAGGTTCAAGAGATTTTACTTTTAGGCATTGTAGTGAAAGATGAATCCACAGATAAATAAAGAAATCAAATCTCAGAGAGATAATGAATCTACCAATGAAGATGATGATGAATACACATCAGAGCAGGAATTGTTTTGAGCCATCCGTCTTAGAGACTCCCAAGTAATATGAATATTAGACAGGGGGAGTCTATGCGATAGCTGTGACAGACCAAAGAACCATCCTTCGAGCAGCTTGTATAATTTGAGAAGAAAGATTCAGAGCAATCAATTAGTAGAAATACAGTTTGATAGATTAATCAAGACTTCATGATAGTATAGTGATAAATGGGTTAACATTATGGACAGTTGCGCAAGTAGAGTCTTGGATAGTATGGACATAGATGGATTCGTAAGAACACTTAGTAGGTTTGGAAAGATATATGATAGTGGACAAGAGCATGGATTCATAGATTGGTTCAGAGAGTCGTTTAGAGACAAAGGAACATTATCATAATGGATGATTATTACATAGGATATGGATTGAACAATGCTAATAGATTCCAAATTGACAGATATTTTTTGGACACATGCAGTGCATACATTAGTTTACATTCAAAACATAGTAATTCTCATAAACAGCAATGACAAAACTCCCTATGAACTATGGAAATGAAGCACAGACAACAACCTATACATCAAGGTAACTCAAGGTAATATTTTATTAAGTGAAATTTATGTTGATGATATTTTTTTGGAAGTACTAATGACAGGTTAGGCCATAAATTTGCAAAGGATATGCAGAATGAATTTGAAATGTCATTACTTGGAGGACTATCCTTATTTTTGGGTCTTCATATATGTCAAATAAACTAAGGAATTTTTATTTCTCAAACTAAGTACATCAGAGAAATGCTAAAGAGGTTCGGAATGGAAGATTGCAAACTAGTAACCACTCCTATGCAAACCAATTGCAAGTTGAGAAAAGATGATGATTCAAAGTATAAACACTAGAGGAAATACAAGTCAATGATTGGTATCTTACTACATGTGACATCATGCAGACTAGATGTAATGTAGGCAGTTGGATAGGTGGCACGATTTCATGTAGCACCAAAGGAATCACATGTATTAGCAGTGAAGAGGATTTTCAGATATCTCAAAGGAATAGAAGAGTTTGGATTATGGTATCCAAAAGGAAATGATCTATCACTTATTGCCTACACAGATGCAGATTGGGAAGGTTGCATTGATGACCGCTGAAGCACCAGTGGAGCAACGTTCTACTTGGGTGAGTGTTTAGTATCTTGGCTAAGCAAGAAACAATCATCAATATCCTTATCTATCGCTGAGGCAGAGTATATTGTAGCATCAAAATGTTGAACACAGGTTCTATGGATGAAAAAAACTTTGATAGATATGCAGGTTGAGTATGATGAGCCCATTTCAATCTATTGTGATAATACATCCGGCATCAGTATCTCAAAAAACCCGGTGACGCACTCCAAGATGATGCACATTCCAATCAAGTATCACTTTCTATGGGAATAGGTTGCAAAGAAGAACATCAGAGTTGAATATATGGGAACAAAAGAACAAGTGGCATACATATTTACAAAACCACTTCCACAGGAAGCCCTTGAGTATCTTTGCCAGAGACTAGGAGTAATTTCTACTCCAAAATGAATGCTTTTGAATGCTTATCTTATATGTCTTATATGTACACGAGAAAGCACCATAAATAGGAGAAAGGGGGAGAGATTTATCAGATGCAAAGGTAAATGCTTGGAGAGAGAGCATAGAGGCATGTTTCCAAGGGGAGCGATTGTTACAAGGGAAGAATGAGTGATATGACTTCATAGTGATAGCCTTTTTCAAAGGGAGATATTATTCATATGAAGGGAAAGAGAGTAATTAGTGGCTTATAAACACAAAGAAAAATCAAAGGCAGGTAGATAGGGGGAGCAACCCTAAGGAGAGTTTAGTCAGGGGAAGCAGCCCCAAAGGGAGATACCCTTTTCCATTGATGTCAAAGGGGGAGAGATAGAAACATTGATGAAGATTATAAGCATGAATGTTATCATGACTAAGTGTTGCCATCAATGTTGGTGTTTCCATCAATGCCAAAGGGGGAGATTGTCAAACAGTTGGCTTAGGTTGATGAATAGTTGGTATGGATTGTTGGTTTTCATTGATGTCAACCATTGGAGAGTGATATTGTATACTGATGTCAACCCTTAGTGATTGATGTCAACCCTTGGAGAAAGTCCGGTAGCAAATTTTGGTAGCACAAAGGTTTGGGTAATGGACCCAAGTTTGTTTCATGTATAATGTTATGAGTTTTAATATATTTTAAGGTAATACTATTCTATATGTATAGTACATTTCATTCCATTTTCGGTGGTATGTGGAACATCACATAACTTCTCACAGTTAGAGAGTTATGGCCATGAGAAGTTGGAGAACCTGGGTTTGGGTAATGGACCCAAGTTTGTTTGATAGATAATGACATGAGTTTTGATATATTTTCAGGTAATACTATTATATATGGATAGTACATGTCATTCCATTTCTGGTGGTATGTGGAACGTCACATCACTCCTCACAGTTTGAGAGTTATGGCCTTACAAAGTTGGAGGACCCTCATATGTCATCTAGAAGCCCCAAAAGGTCAAAGTAGTCAAAGTGGTTTAAGAGTTTTTAGAAGGTAAATAATAAATTTAAGTGATGAGTGTACTATAATTCAAAGTGAATAAAAAATAATTTATTTAAATAATAAATTTAATGGAGAAATTCGAAGTGGGTTAACCCTAAAATAAGGAAAGTGGGAAAAGTGACCTAGAAGATGTTTTTAAGGAAGCTAACAGGAGAGTATAAATAAGAGGAAAGTCTCTCTCATTTTAGATTACACTTGAGAATATTGAATATCTATAGGTGTATGAGGTAACCAAAGGATATAAGAGCTGAATTTATGAGGGAAGGTGAAGAAAATAAGGTTAGAATTCAAGGAAGGACAAATTATTTTGATGATGCTTTCTAAGGTATGTTATTTACAGATCATCTCACCATTTTTTCAATAACGTTTTTTATAGAATTATTAACACCATCACATTTATATGACATTGAGAAAACATATCCAAGTATCCATGGTAAAAACTTCATCTTTTGGGTCGTTGTATTTTTGGAGTTACACTCCGTGGAAAATAGGGTATGTGGCTAGTCCTGAAACTAGTCTAAAATAGGTGTTTCAGGTAAAAACATCATAAATTCTTCATAACCAATCAAAATTAAGTAAGACCAAATGTGTTGGTTAGAGAAAATTATGTATTATGGTTTGTAATAGATTCATATCGATTCAACAAATATTATGTGTGGAGCACACTCTACAAGGTCGCTCTCTAGAATAAGCCAGAATTCAACAAGGTATGCCATTTTTTCTATAACTCCTTGTTTGAGAGGTTACAAGTAGTGAAACCTGGAGGAATTGCATAAAACACATTGAAGAACATTGTGTATCAGTTTTAGATATTTATTCATTACAGGTATAAAGTTATGATTATTTAAAGTTAGGGTTGTTGACTAATCCAAAACTAGTCATGTGAGACTAAAGAAAAGTTTGATGAAAATGCTAGTCTCTTGTTGTTCAAGTTAAGGTTTGCAGGTATGTGATCATATACACCAGGTCTATTACAGAGTTACAAATTATATTTGGATGATGAAATTGATGAGGTCATTTGGTTGAGGTACATGTCGGGTACATGGTTGAGACAAGTAGTTCATGAGTTGACACATACATGAGGTATATAGTTGATGCTTTTGGTACATATTTATGAGTCATAGTTGATGAGTAGTTGATACATGATTGGTACATACTTGGTACATGGTTGGAGGCACTTGTTAGTAGTATTGTTGACACATGGTTTATGGTTTATGTATCATACTTGTATTATTAGAAGCACATACTGATATTAGTGATGATTATGAGTTGAGTTATGCTTGGTTGATGCACATATTTGAGAGTTGTCTTGGTGATTGATATTGGTGAGTAAATATTATTTGGTTGATAAGATTGATGAGACAGGTTGTTGTGATAGGTTTTTTGGACAAGTTGTTGTGATAGGCTATTTGTACAGGTTTGGTGCATGGTTGATGCACTTGTTCATGGTACAGGTTGAGGTTCAGGTTGAGGTACAGGTTGGTGCATGGTTGATGCACTTGTTTATGGTACAGGTTGATTACAGGTTGTTTGGTATAGGTTGGTGCATGGTTGATGCACTTGTTTATGGTACATGTTGATTATAGGTTGACGTAGAGGTTGATGCATGGTTAAGGTTATTGGTACAGGTTATTTGGTGCAGGTTGATTGGTACAGGTTTACAACAGTATATCTCACAATGATAGTGTGACAATGGTTCCATAATTCTACTTATATGTCAGGGTAGTTGGACGAGGCAAGGACAGGTGGTTGTAGCCAAAGAACATAGGGGGTTGTAGCCTCCTTCTGGTTGTAGCCAAAGAATTGGGGAGTTGGATCTTCCCTAAGGTTGTAGCCTGAGAAACTAGGGGGTTGGAGCCTCCTTCTAGTTGCAACTGGAAAACAAAGGAAGTTGGTGCTTCCAATGAATGTAATTCTTCAAGACATATAAGAAAAATCATTCCATGGTTTTCTTCCTCTTTGGGTTTCCACATAAAACATTGGTGTATTGTGTATGTGTATGATTGTTCATTTGTTCATTTCTTATTTACTCTGTAGTTATTGGATTATAATGACACATTGATATAACACTTGGATTATATGCTTAAAAAATGATTAAATTTCTCTATTACTGATTCACCCCCCCTCTCAGTAATACAACAAGTTTGAGCTTTCTCTGATTCTTTCTCTTTATAATTCTCTAACATGCTCTTATTCTCTTGATTCATATTCATTTGTTCAACTTTATAAATCATCCTTGGGAAGTCTTCAACTTCATGACCAATAGTTTTACAACATAAACAAATAGGACCTGCACCAGGGAATTCCTTCGTAAGATGTCCTGGTCTTCTGCAGTTATAAAATAGTGTCAATCCTCTCTTTGTCTTAACAGTTCCCCAACCTCTCCTATACTGCGCACTAGGATCACAGTGATGGATCTGCAATCTGCAAAAATTCTTTCTAGGTTCCTGCATCCATTTATTAGTCCAAATTTTTTGTCTATGCATAGGAATAACATATCTTTCTCTATTTATATCAATTTATTCAGATCAATTCTTTCTTCTAATTGTACCCTAGCTTTCAGGATAGGACAAAATCTATCAAACATACTTAGATTCATGCTTTTGAAACAAATATTTCCACTTATCTTAGTCTTATCAAATCATAAAGCTATACCTCTTTCAAGATCTTACCTCTTTTCTTCAGATCAAGTTTATTTCTTAGCACAGAGCTTCGCAAGTCAAGTAGAATACTGTGCACTACAACAATAGATATACACACAAAGCTTCTGTTTTCTTTCAGTTCCCAACAATCACAGTTTTAGGTCTCGACAATGGAACCATTTGTTGGCACAGGGGCAGACCCAGGGTTTAACGCTTCAACAACGCACCAAAAAGACCCTAACTACTGGCCCTTTCGACAACACCTATGAAGCAGACGCAGTCTCACCTGAGGTAGAGGCAGGGGGGGTTATAGGACTCAAGTGTCTGTAAGCAAGCTGGGACACGGATATGTGATTATAACACTTTGCAGAGTACTTAGGAATAACACACATTAATTCATTAGATTTATTCACATCACAGATCCAACCCTAAGTACATATTGACATAGTAACAATGAAAAAGTATACATCACGCTTAGCATCAGGAGTTAGATCTAACACATTAAACATAGACAAAGCACTAAGAATTCATAGATCTATCTATCATTCATAATAGTCAATGCACTAAGAAGATATACAACATAAATATCACCACACAAAGCAAACCATCAACACATGATATACGTGGTTCACCCCAGTGTGGGGATACATCCACCAATGAATTCTTCTTCTTTATTAGTCTTCAATCTCTTACATTTGTCTGCTCCTGTGCACTAAGCCACAAAGCTAAGCTTCACAATGGACATGTGATTTGCACACTATGCACTAGATCCACCTTCCCAAAATCAGGTCAAGGCACAGAGCCAACTCCTCTATGAGGCATAGAGCCTTACATACATAGTCTGTTTCACAAAGCAACCCATAACTACTTGCCTTATGCACTTAGCTAGATACTACTACTTCGCTACTTCTACCTTACAATCTTTACTTATTTATACATTTACAAAAAATCCTAATCATGGGTAAACCCATGGGCTGACATCCCATAACCTGTTACAAAACCCTAAGAACCCCGTGTTGGGTCCAAAAATAACACAAAACAAGTGAGATCCCGCAATCTCAGCTCCACCTGGGCGCTCCATCTTCGACCACCCTATCGATGTCCAAAAAGTGGTCAAACCCGACTAATGTTTCCTCAAAACTTGGTCCAGGGACAATATAATAACATATCAAATATATATCACCTCATATGAAAAATAAACATGGTATCTGTTGGTTGTGGAGCCTAATTATCTTCCTGATTTATAGGTCTTTTACTTTCAGCCGTGTTTATACCCCATGAAGTATTTACACCCCAGAAGTGTGTACACTCTTCCACACAGGGGAGTGCAGAGGGGGGGTACCCCTTTTGCAGGGTCCAGGGGGCCTATCCCCTCGGCTGGGGGGTTTGGGGGCGAAGCCCCCGAAGAAAAAAACTGCCTTATAAAAGTATATTGTAATTTCATTGTAAATATGGACCATTCATTATAAGGTCGTAGATCTAATGGCAGAGATTATGTTAGGGTTTTTTTCCCTAGAAGGCAACCCTCTTTTATGAGGGAAATGTATTGTGGCTATGGATGATGGTGAATATTGTATTATGAGAGAGGAGAATGTGAGAGAAAGAAGAGGATGTTACAACGGATTTTGCTGTAGGTTATATCCCTACATTTGCTGGATAATAATAAAGGAAGGACCTAAAAATTTCTTTGGTGGACATAGCCCACACTGGGTGAACCACATAAATCTGTGTCTCTCTTGTATTGTGTATCTTCTGTGTTTTATTTCGGCATTTTTTTTATTTTATTGCTCCATGGTCCTATTTTTCTAACAACTGTTGAATATTGTATTCTGAGAGAGGAGACTGTGAGAGAAAGAAGAGGAAGTTACAA
>ML776949.1:376719-388528 GCA_009831015.1 Picea engelmannii
CAATTCATTTGCAATGAAGGATTTGGGTGCTGCAAAGAAAATCCTTGGTATGAGAATAACAAGAGACATGAAAAATCGCAAACTGACATTGTCTCAGGGTGAGTACACAGAGAAGGTGTTGGAGAGGTTTAGAATGCAGAATGCAAAACTATTTAGTACACCTTTGGCCAACCATTTCAAATTAACTAAGGAAATGTGTCCCAAGACACAGGAGGAGATAGAATACATGTCTAGGGTCCCATATTCATCAGCAGTTGGCAGCTTGATGTATGCAATGGTTTTCATAAGACCAAATATTGCACATGCAGTGGGAGTTGTGAGAAGGTATATGAACAATCTAGGGAAAGAACATTGGGAGGTAGTAAAGTGGATTCTCAGGTATTTGAGAGGTACTACTACACATGCATTATGTTTTGGAGGTTCAGAAACTATTCTACAGGGATATGTTGATTTAGATATGGCAGGTGATAAAGACAGCAGGAGGAGCACCATAGGGTATGTTTTTACTATAGGCGGAACAACAGTAAGTTGGATTTCAAAAATGCAAAAGGTTGTTGCACTTTCAACAATAGAGGTAGAGTATGTTGTTGCTACAGAGGCTAGTAAAGAGATGATTTGGTTACAAAGGTTTATGAAGGAATTGGGAAAGAAGCAGGAGAACAACATGTTGTACTGTGACAGTTAGAGTGTCATTCACCTTGAAAAGAACTCATCCTTCCATTCGAAGACTAAGCATATACAGTTGAGGTACCACTTCATAATATCCGCCTTGGAAGATGGACAATTGAAGCTGGAAAAGATACACACTAGCCAGAATCCTGCAGACATGTTAACAAAGGGAGTAACCAGGGAGAAACTGAGTTCTTGCTCAGTTTCAGTTGGTCTTCAAGAATGAAGATGAAAATGAGAAATTTTCTAGGTCCAAGAAGGTTCAGAGTCCAGCATATACAACAGTGGTGGAGTTGGTGAGATCAGTCTCCAAGTGGGAGATTGTTGGTTATGGAGCCTGATTATCTTCCTGATTTATAAGTCTTTTACTTTCAGCCGTGTTTATACCCCATGAAGTATTTACACCCCAAAAGTATGTACACTCTTCCACGCGGGGGAGTGCAGAGGGGGGGTAGCCCCTCTGCGGGGTCCGGGGGGCCTATCCCCCCGACTGAGGGGGTCTGGGGGAAAGCAAGCCCCCAGCGGGGGTTCGAGGGTAGCATCCCTCGATGGGGGTTCGGGGGAGAAGCCCCCGAAGTAAAAGTTTCCTTGTAAAAGTATATTGTAATTTCATTGTAAATCTGGACCATTCATTATAAGGTCATAGATCTAACGGTAGAGATTATGTTAGGGTTTTTTTCCCTAGAAGGAAACCCTCTTTTGTGAGGGAAATGTATTGCGGCTATGGATGATGGTGAATATTGTATTCTAAGAGAGGAGACTGTGAGAGAAAGAAGAGGAAGTTACAGTGGATTTTGCTGTAGGTTGTATCCCTTCATTTGCTGGATAATAATAAAGGAAGGACCTGGCAATTTCTCTGGTGGACATAGCCCACACTGGGTGAACCATGTAAATCTGTGTCTCTCTTGTATTTTGTGTCTTCTGTGTTTTGTTTCTGCATTTGTTTTATTTTATTGCTCCATGGTCCTGTTTTTATAACAGTATCAGAGTAGGAATGGGCTTGACTCCCTCACAGGAGGGTCCAAGAATCAGTGAGAAAGAGATTCGAGTCACTGAGGAAACTATTTTTGCTCGGACTAGAGATTATATATAGATGGAAGTCAAGAATAGAGAGTCGTCAGTGAAGGAAGAGAGGTAGTAATCGAGTTTCTCTCCACTTGCTCCTATCAATTTGGTGGAGGTCGAGGAAAACCCATCGGAGTAAATGGCTAGCTGGTTGGTGGCTAGCTAGAGGGCGTGACCTGATAAGCCAAATTCCAGTTTGTAGCATGAGTGACAATTTCAAGAGGTGGATTTTGTTGCTTGTATGAGAAAAGGGTTTCTTCGCTGAGGGATATTCCTGATGCGTTGATATAGCTATTGCAGTGAGGGACCAAGTTCTTGGAAGGATATGGGTATGATCCCTTAAAGAATTGATATGCAAATCACAAAGAACTGGAGGAAGCATCCATTTCAATCGGGTAAGGAAACAATATGGAGCAAGTGAGCATGGGTTCCAACATCACACATCATGCACTGGCATGGTTGTCAAAAAGAAAGTTTGAGGAGCCTTCCATTTGTCAGTAGATCATTGGAGCTTGGTTGGATTGGAAGAGAAGAGGCTAAAGCCACCATATCATAGAGCATTTTGAAGAAAGTGATATAGTGTGTGTTGTTTTTGTAGAGTAGAATGTAATGGTTGTGGTGGACTATGTAGCTCCCACTGACACAAAATAATATACCCGATCTAGAAAAACCAGTCCAGTTGATCCATTTATGAATTAAATGAGTGTGGGAGTTTCTACATAAAACTTCTATAACACAATCCTTGGAGCGAGTGGACAGTGAGATCACATGGAAGGTAGCGTGATATATTTTGAAGTCAAGACTCAAGGGGAGTCATCTATATCATGCAAGGAATAAAAAATGGAGGGAAATACCTTGCAACATGATGTCATGTAGTGACATCACCAACAATGATACTCAGAGACATGTAGTCTCTAGGAGCAATGTACCTCCCAGGATGGGACTAAGCCAAATAGTAGAGACATTTATAGTGACCATAAATGCAAGATACGGTGATGGAGGAAGATACAATATGAGATCCAGAGAGAGAAATTATTGAGCCACTCTTAGTTCTAGATAAAGAAACTACAGAGGAAGCAATTGTAGAGAGAGAGTGGAGGATCTAGCTCCACAGAGAGCAGCCCCAAAAGAGGGAAATTGCTGATAGAGTAGAGAATATACTCTAAATATCACTTTTTAGAAATCAAAAAATCCTAGAGGAAGTAGTTGTAGAGAGAGTGGAGGACTTACTCCCAAGAAAAGAGCCAGATAGTGCTTTTCAATAACCACCCCGATCCAACTCATGATTTGAGCATATTAAGTTTCAACAGAGAAGGTGTACCAGTGTGGTACAGTTGGATATGTCTTAAGAGATGAAGAGAGGCTGAAAATATATATAGTTATGACCAGGAAGAGAGTGCATTTAAAAAAAAGGGAACTAAAGGGTGTTTCTTCATCTTGAGATCAGTTAGGATTTGTGGAAGCAGACTTTTATAGAACTCAATACTGTAGAGGCATAATCTATCGTAGCCAGTGATGCGAGTCATGGAAGAAGTGGGGCTTCAGAGTCTTCTCGCAGTATTTCATTTGAGACATGGTGCAGATGAAGTATCCATGCTTCAACACACAGACAAGCATATCGATGAAATTTAGGACATCTGACAAATTTTTACCATCAACTAGTTGGCTAGTTGGTGAAATGATCTGTTGATGCAAATGTATTCCCTCGTTAAGAGGGAATGTTGATATGATTACATCATGAGACTTTCTCCTCGAAGGGTCATGTGTGGACTAGTAGGGGGGAATGTAGACTTCATACTAACATTCCTTAGGTGATCAGATGAAGGAACCAAGACATTGGTTCTAGAGGAAACCTCGATATGTCTTGGGGGACATTGGCTCCATGAGGGAGCCTCTATGTGTCCTAGAGAAAACATTGGTTCCATGAGGGAACCTCAATATGTCTTAGAAATGTGTTCCACATGGGAACCACGAGATTTCTAGTATGGAAAAATTTCATGAGTGAATCCTAAGGCTGGACACTTCAACATATTTGGGTGATGAGTATATATTCATGTACCCAAGGGGGAAAGGACCAAGCTAGAACCTTCAGGCATAAAGGGTACCTTTGTGGGGTATAATGAGTCTTTGAAGACATAACAGATCTAGATCCTTGGTCAAAGATAGATTGAGGTGAGAAAATATTTTACCTTTGAGTAGGAGGTAGCCTTCAGGACATCTAGAGGATCTCACATGGATATTGATAGTGAGAGACATGAAGATACAGTGCCTTTTCCTCCTCACCCTCCAACAGTTCAGAGGGAGATAATTGAGCTTATTGATCCTGTAGCTCTAGTTGATGTTTCCAGAGATATTGAAGTAGGTTAGAAGAGACCTACATGGGCTCATCAAACTCTGTAGGAGGAAGAAGGATATGTGTATCCTCATGGTACCTTCCGAGAGAGAAATATACCTCATAGGTATTTGTGCTATGCCACAACTATGATCCACATCATTGATTCTGATCCTTCCTGTTATGAGGAGGAATCTAGTCAGCCGATATGGAGAGATATTATGATGGAGGAGTACCATTCCATCATGAAGAATGATGTGTGGGATATTGTTTCGATACCTGAGGGTAAGTCTAGTAAGCCCTAAATAGTGGCACATTACCCCTTAGTTAGGGCATATTACATTAGTAATTTATTTTATTTATGTCGGCTTGGGTCCATTAGTTGTAATTATAGCTCCTAGTCTCCTATATATACCAAGGATACCTTTTCATTTGGAATCATATTATATTTGGAAATCTGTGTGGTGTATAAGGAGGTTGCCCCCTCGAAGAGGATTATTATATGAAATTCTCTCTTTTTCAAGGTGTTGAGTACTTATTCTGAGGTTTTTCTATGTTATCTTGGTATTTAGTTCCTAACATTTGGTATCAGAGCTCAAGGTCTTAGGGTTTCACTGCTACATCTGAGATACCTTGGTGTTTTCTCTATAACTTATTTTCTATGGTGTTTTAGAAGGAATCCCTTGGAGGATATTTAGTAGACAAATCAAGACCCTGAAATCCAGAGGTTATTCATAGAAGTTATCAAGTCTCAAACAAGTCTTCTGGGTAAAACAATGATATCTTCTTCAATGAGTATCCAAATTAAGTGAGACCAGTTGCATTGGATAGTGGAAAGTTTTTAGTATTTATGGTACATGTTTCAGAATAAAATATCATATATTGTGATCTTGGAACACTTTAAAAGTACGCTCTCCTGGAAGGGACAAAATTCAACAGGGTGTGGGGAAGTTACCATAACTTCCACTTGTCACATCCAATTTTGATCAGACTCGTGGAATTGCAAAGAAGACGTATTAGAGAGCTACAAAAATAATTTTTCAGACCCAGAAGGGCCAAAATTTTGGAGATACAATAGAGGAAATATCATCTAGCAGAACCACCTCGAAATCAAGGTTTAAAAGTGATACTTGGCCAACATGCCAGCAAAAAAGGGAAATTCTACACCAATTAAGCCTCCACACAATCGTACTTGGACTCTTGATGAAGGTAAAGAAATGCGCAAATACATAAATGATTTACAAAATAAGATAGTAACAAAAGATGAACTACAAGGGATGATGGATTCAACTGAAGCTAAGTTGGAGGCAATAATGGATACTAAGATGGAGGATTTAACAAGGGATATCATGGAAGGATTGAAAATTTTTCTAATAGAGAGGACACCTAAAAGTGAAAATGTTTCCCATGAAATTCATGATGAGGAAAAAAGGAATATGAATCAAGAATGGAGAAACACTAACTTTGGGTTGAAGACCAACCTCTTTCCTAAGATCGATATGAGGAAGTTTGATGGAAAGGATCTAATCACATGGATACTTCAGATGGAGAAATTATTTGATCTACATGATGTGCCACATACACAAAAGGTACAAATTGCTTCTTTATATTTAGAACCCAATCAATTTGTGTGGTATTGATGGCTTTGTTCTCACAAATCACTCATCACTTGGACAATTTTCACGAAAGAAATGATAGCACACTATGAGGATACAAAGAGAAATACCTTCTTTAGCCAACTGATGAATCTCAAGCAAAAGGGTTCAGTTGTAGAGCACATTGAGAGCTTCCAAAGATTGAATATAAAGGTAACGAATATTCTAGATGATCACCTAATTGATGTCTTCATAGGAACTTTAAAGAATAACATTCAACATGAGGTTCTCCTTTGGGAACCCAAATCATTGGAGAATGCATTCAAGGTGGAAAGAAATGTTGAAAGTAAAAATATGGCTATGGCTACTAGAAGGACCACTCCTAACATCTATCGATAGAATAATGTTCAATATTCTAAAACACCTCAACCTACAAGGTTGACACCTCAACAATTGGAGGAAAGAAAAGAAAAAGGTTTATGATTTAATTGTGACAACATGTACAGTAAGGGACATAAGTGTGGTGAGAAGAAATTATTCTACATAGATTGTGAAGAGTTAGAAGAAAAATAACAAGAACCATCTCAAGATGAAAATGTAGAAGCGATTTGTTTTGAAGATTTGAATCCCATGATATCATGTAATGCATTAGCTAGAATTATCACTCCTAAAACCCTTAATATCGAAGGTTGTATCAAAAATAAAAAGGTAATAATACTAATTGATTATGGTAGTACTCATAATTTCATTCACTACAAATTATCCAAAGATCTCAATTGCTTTGTATATCCAATGCCAAAGTTTCAAGTAATGATTGCAGATGGAGGAACTATCAATTGCTCAGGAAAATGAAATAATATCAATCTTTGATCCGGATTATTTTCAGCACAAAATGAGATCGGAGATATAATAAAGAAGTGCACAGAGATATCGCAGATATTCAATAATATAATATAAATGTATCAGAGATGCAACCATAAACACAAATATACAGTAATACACGATTTCTATTAATGAAGAAATGTACAGAGACTGTAAAAATACATAGTGAAAGACTCGCTAGAATGGTGGAAGCTTATCTCTGAGAAGAGATGTGACAGCTACTCGCATTCGCAAGAAGATGATTACAATGAGGCTCTAAAGGAATTTTTACAATAATCAAGAATGACAAAAACCCTAGACAACCAAAAACCTAACCCTAGGAGATGAAGCACCAAAAGTCATGTGGGCCCTATTTGGGTAAGTGAGTAACTCAACTTACCGGGGTTGTAACTTTTGCATACGATCTCCGTTTTAGGCATGTGATAGCTTGTTGGAAAGGTATCATCAAGGAGATTAATTTTGGGGGATAAATCATTCCTTTGGCTATAATTTAGAACCTTGATCTCAAAAAACCTTCATTTGGGCCCTCAAAATGGCCCTAGATGTTAAAAACTGCTAAAAATAGTAAATTGCCAAAATTGCCAGAAAACTATTTTGAGCCAGCCGAAAAAGGTGGGTGGCCACCGATATCCACCTAGATCAATCCTCCCTCCTTAGGAATAAATGGTCTCCATTTCATTGAGTTCTCGGGGTAGAGGGAAAAGTGTTTACTGAATCTGCATCTTGGTGAGTTGCTTGCCTTACTGGAGACGTCGCACTGCTCAGTTTGTGGAAATCTATCACGAACCTGTTGAGTATGAGGCTATTCAACAAGTCAGGATACATGAGAGGATGGTGTTCAGAAGTAATATTTGCACTTTGTTGCAACCTTTCGAACCTGCTTTTGTTGGATAGAAGGTGCTTGGGGTGAGGTTGTAGTGGTTCCAATGTCCTTTTGTTCCCCTTTTGAACAGACTGTGAAGAAGCTGAATTTTGCAGTATGAGATACTACCTTGCGGCACCTTTTTGGTGGAACAATAGTCGAAACTACCTCTGGTATTCTATAGAGATGACCCCCCAAAGTAACAATGACACTGCGGGGTCGAGACTCATAAACAACATGACACTTCCACATATATGGTTGGCCCAAGAGAACATCACAGATATCCAGTGGGGAAACATCAAATAATACCTCATCCTTGAAGGGTTGGATATCGTATGACAATTGACACTGCTAGCTGACATGAAGATCTCATCCTTGGCGAAGCCACCCAATGTTGTATGGCTGCAAGTATGGTGTTGTCAACAATCCCAACTGTTTGACGACCTCTACTGAGATGAGGTTATTCTAGCTTCTGCTGTCAACAATAAAATGTAGTGGGGTCCCCTTCACCCACATATTTGAATGAAAAAGGTGCTCCTCCTCTTCAGGATCTATTGGTTCTTTAGGTTGAATTTTTGCGGTCGCGATAATAGCAGTGGGGTCTGCGTCAATGATCTGTCCTTTACCAACATTTTCAGAATTAGATTCTGAATTAGGGTTCGATTCCTTGTCTTTGATCTCAACCACCAAGGACTATTTTGAGAGACATTCATCGATGTTGTGCCAAGGGATTTTGTGGAAATCACACCATTTTCCAGTGTCCTTCTTTGTCTTCCCACGACCCTTCTTTTCCTGTGTCTTGGGCTAGTTTTCGGGATACTGTTTGTTAGGGCCATCTTTGTCATACTTTGGTTGTTGCAGATTTGTAGACCTAAACTCCCGTTTGTTCTGGTGCTTAAATTTCTACTCAATTTTAACATCATATCAATAAGCAGCACCGAGTGATGAGATGTCCAAAAAATTCATTTCAGTCTGGATGTATCTATGTAGAGCCCCACGGTATTTTAAAACCAAATGTTGCTCGGAGTCTTTGATACCCAGCTTGGTACGAAAGGTATGGAAGGTATTGGTGAACTCTGAAACTTCTTGGCCCCTCTCTTACCACAGTGTGGTCCATCTCATGTACTGGTCCTTATAGTTACCAACAGGGTAATACTATTCTTTTACCGCATCCACAAAAAAATACTAAGTGGGATCGACTGCATATATTCCAGACTCCTTTGTGGAACTTTGCTCCCAGTAAGTTTCCCACCAATGTTTGACATGAGGGAGATATTTAAGGAGTGCGAAGGTGATCTTTTCTTTGTCAGAAAAATTGTGAAGAGAGAAATAACCTTCTAGCAGAGTTAACCATTTTTCTAGGGATTCTGCATCTATCTATCCTTCAAATACAGGAATATCATAATTAAATTGTACCTTGAAATGAGAGGTGCCTCCAAAGTGGCCACTTGATGAATATGCGTATGATTCTATCGACAGGCATTGAAGGATGTGGGAAAAATTCTCCATCATTTCGTCCCTCTTTTGCGTGAGAGCTTGCTCAAGCAACAAATTGATAGGATCGTCTGCTCTGTCATTTTTCTTTTCTTCCACCATTGAGGGTTTCTTGGGTGTGCGAGAGTGATTTTCTTCAAGAGATACAAGCTCGAGACCCAACTTTCTATACTCGGACCTCGTCGAGGACATGCACTGAAAAAAAAAACGATCAAGAATAGCCTACTCTGATACCACTAATCTAGATTATTTTCGGCATGAAATGAGATCGGAGATATAATAAAAAAATGCATAGAGATATCACAGATATTCAATAATATAACAGAAATGTATCAAAGATGCAACCATAAACACATATATATAGTAATACACAATTTCTATTAATGAAATAAATGTACAGAGATTGTAAAAATACAGAGTGAAAGACTCGCTAGAATGGTGGCAACTTATCTTTGAGAAGAGATTAGACGGCTACTTGCATTCGCAAGAAGATGATTACAATGAGGCTTTGAAGGCCTTTTTAAAATAATAAGGAATTCCAAAAACCCTAGACATCCAAAAACCTAACCTTAGGAGATGAAGCACCAAAAGTCATGTGGGCCCCGTTTGGGTAAGTGAGTACATCAACTTCTCGGGGTCGTAACTTTTGCATACGATCTCCATTTTAGGCATGTTATAGCTCATTGGAAAGATATCGTCGAGGAGATTCATTTTTGGGGCTAAATAATTCCTTAAACTATAATTTAGAACATATATCTATAAAACCCTTCATTTGGTCCCTCAAAATGGCCCTGGAAGTTAAAAACAACTAAAAATAGTAAATTGCCAAAATTGCCAAAAAACTGTTTTGAGTCAGCTGGAAAAGGTGGGTGGCCACCGATATACACCTAGATCAATATTAATATGGGGGAATATGTAATGAATATTCCAATGATTGCTATACCCATGGGTGGTGTCGATGTCGTACTAGAAATCCAATGGTTATAATCATTAGGAACAATGGCTTTTAATTTTCAAGAGCTTTTCATGAAATTTTCATTGGAAGGAAAAGAAATTGAGTTAAGGGGTATCATAGGGAAACCTATTAAGGTGATAATATCTAATGGAATGAAAAAATTATTGAAAAAGGGGCATCAGGGTGTAATTGCACAACTATTCTCACTAGATGTTCAAACATCTAAGCCATCTATTCCCCTAGATCTCCAAATGATCATTGATAATCATTCCAAAGTATTTGAAGATATTCCCAAAGGTCTTCCACCCACTCGAAATCATGATCATGTTATTCACCTAATTCCTGGGAGTGTTCCTACTAACATCAGGCCTTACATATACCCTTATTCCCAAAAGAGTGAAATTGATCATATGGTTGAAGAAATGTTAGAGGTTGGAATTATTAGACCTAGAAAAAGTTATTACTCTACACCAGTGGTAATGGTACTCAATAAATATGGCTCATGGCATATGTGTCCAGATTATAGAGAGATCAACAAGATCACTATTAAAGATAAGTTTCCCATTCCCATCATTGATGAATTATTAGATGAACTACATCGATCAATCTATTCCAGAAAGTTGGATGTTCATTCAGGGTATCATCAAATTAGAATGAAGGAAGCAGTTATCCCAAAAACAACATTGCGAAATCATGAAGTCCATTATGAATTTTTGGTCATGTCTTTTGGCCTTACAAATGCACCTTCCACATTCCAAGGATTGATGAATTCCATTTTCAATCCCTTCCTTCGAAAATTTGTGTTAGTATTTTTTGATGATATACTAATCTATAGAAAGTCTTGGGAGGATCATGTGAAACATGTTGACCAGGTGCTAAAACTACTAAAGGAGCAACAAATATATGTCAAACCATCCAAATATTTCTATGGGGTGAAGGAGGTAGAGTATTTGGGTCATATTGTATCTCATGAAGGTGTCAAGGTATGCCCTAAGAAGATTAAGGCCATGATGGACTGGCTGATTCCCAAAACATTGAGGAATCTTAGAGGACTTTTGGGTTTGATAGGTTGCTACCACAAGTTTGTTCGGAACTATGGAAGAATAACAACACCTTTAACGACATTAACTAAGAAGGATGCATTTTCATGGACTCTAATGGAAACTCAAGATTTTGAACAACTTAAAGAGGCGATGTGAAAAACTACTATCTTGATCACACCAGACTTCACAAAAACCTTTATTGTGAAATGTGATGCCTCAAGAAATGGAATTGGTGTTGTTATAATGCAATAAGGAAGGCCCCTTTCTTTTGAAAGTCAACCACTGAAGGGAAATGACTTACACAAACCCATTTATGAGAAGGAAATGATGGAAATACTACATGCATTGAAGAAATGGATCCCTTACCTAATAGGTAGGAACTTCAAGGTGAAAACAAATAATTATAGTCTTAAATACTTCTTGTAACAAAGACTATCATTAGAAGAACAACAAAAATGGGTGACCAAGATATTGGGTTATGATTTTGAAATCATCTATAAAAAAGGGAAGAAAAATGTTTTGGTATATGCACTCTCAAGAAAGGATGAATATGTTTGTTATCCACATTTTTGGTTATCGAGATGATAATATGATTATGTCATGATGATGGAAGATCAAACTCTTCATTAAGAACATTTTCCTGAAGAAGGTTACACTTGTCATTTTCTCAAAAATTTTATTTTGAAAATAGTTCGCAGGCTGCATATATACTCTCCTACGGGAATCCTTAATTTCTGCATGTTGCATTCAGCTTGACTGCGGACTTTCCGCACTGTGTTAATGGTTAGGGTGCAGACATGTTTCTAAAGGAGGAAAATGAATAAGTTCTCGATCCTTCTAGAAAGAATCTTCTAGAAGGGTGAGTTGGAGTTCGAATGGTTGGCAAAATACTGACTTTCCAGATATCTTGGG
>ML776949.1:399985-417991 GCA_009831015.1 Picea engelmannii
TGATCGCCATGTCAACCTTCGATCATTTCGCGAAGGCGACCTTGTCCTCGCCTATGATATCGCTCACGATACCTTTGGCCATGGAAAATTCGAATCACTCTGGCATGGCCCTTACATCATCCAACATTGCCTCACCAAAGGCGTATACATCTTGGCCTCCCCCGAAGGCCTCACACTCAAAGAACCCGTCAATGGGTTATACCTCAAGAAATTTTATGCTTAGAAGTAGTCATGCTACTTTAGGTTACTTTTTTCTTGTTTAGTGTTTTTAATATTTTTTTCCCTACCCACTCGTCTAAACTATCCTTTGTGCTATTGACAGATGACTCCTCCACCAGCTTACCACATTGGTTACGCCGATGGCGCCAGCCGTTGGACACAAAATCTCGCTTCGGCTGCTTGGACTCTCTACACCCCATCACATGAAATGCTACATTCAAACGGAATATGTTTGGGACCAGCAACCAACAACCAAGCTGAATACACTGCTGTCATTGGCCTCTTGACCAACGCCGAGCATCATCATATTCGTCACCTTAGCATTTTCCTCGACTCCCAGCTAATCGTTCTCCAGCTCAACAATGTTTACCGTGTACACGATCCGTGCCTCTTTCGCAAATACCTGCAGGTTAGACTGTTATCTCGACATTTTGATACCATTACATTTACACATATTCCAAGAGAATTGAATCAAAAAACAGATGAAATAGCTAACATGGTACTAGACTGGCATATATCAGATCAAGCTACACATACATAAACATTCCATACACCCTGTCACAACATATAGGAAACATAGACATCATCATCATCAAAAACAAAAACACATGTACCACATTTGGATCTCAAAAAGGTGTATACTCATATATATATTGGCCTCACCGACCATCCGAATGTTTACATAAAAAAAATACATTGGCTCACCAGCCTATATAATCAAAAAGGTATACAAAACTGCATCATACAATCAGGGGGCCTCTAGGGCACCCCCAGCTGCCCCTCCCTCAGGAGCCGGTGGTGGCCCACCCCCACCTGCCCCAGGCGGTGGTGGTGGAACATCCGTAGGACCACCCTGCCGAGGTGGAAGGCATCCACTCGTCATCGCAGCGAGCACAGCTGCTCGCCGCATGATCGACCGCCATGGTGGCGGTAACCCGATGCACTGCTCCAAGAACTCCTCGTCCTGGATACAAGTCCACATTCCCTCAGGAATGTCTCGAAGCACCATCTCAAATCAACGGACTAGATCATCATCATCTACTCCGGCTGCTGCCGGAGGAGCATGAGATGGCCCCGCACCAGGGTCATCAAAATGACGCCTTTGCGCTGGTCTCTCGGGCCCTGCTGGTCCCCCAGCAGCCTCATCCCTCGGACGCCTCCCTGCACGCAGCGGTCTCTCCTGCTCTCGCTGTGCTGGCGCTCTGAACACCTCCACCTCACGCCCGCGAGGTGCCAAATCTGCACATGCACCAAAACAAGTAACAACAAATGGTATCAGTGTCTATACATCAAACATATGACAGTATATCAAAATCACAAATCACAACATAAATCACAACATACAAATACACAACATACCTCTGTGGTCAAAAACCTCCCCAGGAGGTAGTACCATATCCGGGTCCCCCTGGAAGTCCACCCCAGCATAGGGGAACTGGAGTATAAACTGCGGCATCTTCCGCCATATCTGAGATGCCTCCTCAGTAAAGTAATGTCCACCTTCGCCACTGCCATGGCGAACCAAAATCTGGGACCATCGCCTCAAGTGCGGCTCTCGTACCCCTGGTACCTCTAGAAGCACCCTCGGGTGCAACATCGACACCCTCTCCAAGAAGAAGGCCACCAGGATGGAGCCAAAAGTAAATCCCCCCCTGCCTGTGGACCGACAACGGTCCAGCTGCGCAATCATCTGCGCATGTAGAGTCAGACCCCAGGTGAACCGCTCACGGCCCACCACCACCCTCTCCATCAACATCAGCTTGCCACCACTAATCCAATGGGGCGCTCGGGTCCCGTACACCTGCACTATCATCGCTGCTATGCACTGGTGCAGCAGGGAATCTATCGCACTGAGGCGCACTGATGACCCGGTCATATAATGATCGCTTGAGCAATATCGCTCGGCGACCTCCTGCAGAGGAGTATCTCTCGGTAGCACAGGATCTGCCGGCAACGGTGTTCCCCGGAAGGGGAGCCCAGTCAAGAAATAGACGTCCTCCACCGCAGTGAAGGTAATCTGCTCTCCTCGCACGAGGAAGTAGTGTTGCTCAGGGCTCCACATCTCAATCAAGAATTGGAGCAAGTACTCCTAGGCCCGTAATAAAGGGCACTCGAAGAACTTTAGCAACCCACTGGCTGCTAAAGAAGCTCAAACTGCAAGCCTCGCACGGACCACCGCCTCTCGCAGTGGCTCCCAGTCCCGCTAGCGCCACCGCACATCCATGGACACTGATCACCGCCTGCACACAACCCAGAGACATTAGATTAGGCAATTATCCAATACATCAAAAAGAGATAATTTTTTCACCCTGAAACCTTGCCTCAAAGGCGCGGTTTTACCACCCACAGGTGCGCGCACATGCGCACCTGTTCACTATACAGGTGCGCATGCGCGCGCACATGTTTTTCCCACAGGCGCACTCATGAGCGTGCCTGTTCACAATATAGGTGTGCTCTAGAGAACGCCTATCATACTCACAGGCGCGCTCGTGAGCGCGCCTGTTCGTCCCATAGGCGCGCACTCATGCGCGCCTGTCCAACTCACAGGCGCGCCCCTGAGGCGTGCTTTATTTACCTACCCACGCGCACACATGCGCACTTCTTCAGTGTACAGGCGTGCACTCATGCGCGCTTCTTCAGTGTACAGGAGCGCACTCATGCGCGCCTTCCACTGAGTCGCCCATGCATGTGGGCCCACCCTCTACCCAAAAACCCCCTAAAACCCCCGTACGACCCCCCGTACCTACCCTGCCCAAAAATTGGAAACCTATAACTATGCAGGATGTTCAGACCACTAACCTGAAACTCGCACGCCAGGAAACAGATGCCTCGTGCTCTTGGAATCACTCAATCTCCTTTGGATATTCTCTGGAACTCACTATAGCAGCAGGTACAAATGAGGTGGCAATGTGGGCCCTATAGCTATATATAGGGTTTTGGCCAAACTTCCACTCACCATTCCGGGAGCCCACGGTGTCCATTTTTCGAACCGTCTTCATCCACGGGATCAGCGTCCCGCCGCCTACATCATGGTTGTCCCTGGGCCACTTTTTATCCTGAGCCCCCAGGGTGCTTTTTTTCACATCATGGCCAGGTACGCATGCACATTGTCACATTTATCTAATACATGTTCATATTTGGTATTATCTTCAGATATTGTTCACTTTGGGTATTTGGTTGTTATGTGTGCAGGTACTTGATCCATCATCTCTCAACATCATTCCTTCAGGTATATACTTAGCACTGGCATGTAGTCTCTCCCACTGTGTTGCATTTACAATTCCAGTCATTCCCTCTAATATTGACCTTTAGGACACCCTTTTCCGGCTTTGCAGTACCCCCACCTCCATTTTTGCATCTACGGTACTATAATCCGGTAGCATTCTCACCCACATGAGTTGTCCCATTCATAGCACCTTTTTGCACTTTTGACACTCATGCTATTCTTCATTACCCTTTAGGGATGGGAGTCCCGGTAGTCTTACATCTTGTTGCGAATTAACCACATACTTCTTCTCCTCATTTTTCTAGCTTCCCATATGGACTCCCAGATCATCTCTTTATGGTTATGTTCTTTTTTACCTGCACCTCTGCAGGATCATGAACCCACCATTTCATCCACCATCAGTTTGCCCATCTGCAAACCTATCTTCATTTCACCTACCTCATACAGAAACTCGCCAATGGGGCCCCCACCCTTCATCAGTTTCTCATGACAATGCTGCCATCCCTGGGGCACGCATTTCACACTGGGGCACCCATTTCTATATTTGTACATTTCTCCCCAAAATTATTTATTATTTATTGTAAAAACACCTTTACCTTCAGTCATTACCTTCTTCGTCGTCACCGTTGGTGACTTTCTTTCTTTTGGCTACACGCAACCCATGTCACCCTTGGATTGGAGCAGTACTTATCATTTACCCTTGCCGACATCATCCATATCTTCATAGTACCCCACAGGTCAGCTACCTCTTCCCTCTGAATTTGTTCACCTTGTCCCGCCTCTAGCACAACTTAACACCAGTCTTGTCGTCCCCCTGACACTCGACCTTGTTACGCGGTTGCGGCCACTGTTCCTCTTATATCTCCTCCAACCAAGGGCAGTCTTGAGTCATCCCACTTCTTGATTTCATCCATGTACCTCTGCCACTTCCTCACCTCAGTAGATTCCACGGAGCACATTTTTTCTTCTGGGAGTCGCGTCCCCCTTTTGTCGACATCAGCACACTTTTCCAGAAGGGCGAAAGTATCTTGATTCTCATTCTCTATTTTAATGAGAGATCTCGGACGACACAGGGTGAAACACCATTGCTCCCTCCTGTCGTTGGCCCCCATGACATTCGACGCCAACAGTCTCTCATGTTATGGTGGGTCTTACTATGCGACTGTTGCAGTTATTTTTGTCATCTGTCGAAGACCTCTGAACATGGTAGGGCCATCAATGCCCACATCATCGTCGCTACTTATTACAGCGATCATTGCCTATTATTCAGAGTATGTTCCTTTGCAGAATTGTCTTCTTCCTTTATCATTACCGCCCTCGAGGGCGCTGCAGTTGTCTACACCAACACTTCCGTCATCTTTTTTCAGAGTTACATCACACGAGCATGGGGCATGCCCGCCTCGTTTGTACACAATTGTATATTTTTTCTCTGCACGTCTCTCAGAAGGTCGAGATACCGGTTCCTTCTCTCTCCAACGAATCGCTCCGAACGGTCCCACTCTTGATTTCCCTTACAACCACATTCTCAGTAGAAGAAACATTGATGGATTTCGGCTATACATATGCTCCTAACCTCATCCATCAGGGGGCATTTGTTATCACTGAAATTTCATCTGCACATGGCAACAAGAACTCCACATCATCAAAACAACAATGAAGTCACTCATGGCACTAAATTAATTTCACAGCACTCCAGAAGGGCAAAAAACTATACAAAGTAACCAAAAATTGAAGGGCACTTTACAACAGCTTGATGCGCGCACACATGCGCGAGACAAAAATGTGTTACTAGCGCATACGCGCTCGACGCGCGCCTGTCAACACAAAAACCCGTGCATCTGCTAATTCAGCGCATTAATTGCATAGGTCGGCCTCCCGACCGCCTACGGACCGGCCCCCAAGATGATTTGACTCTCAAATCAGAGTCGGTTCTGCAAAATCGGCGGATTAATGACCTAAATAAACCCTAATGTGCCCCTATTCACACTTGGAGAAGGTTACGTGACCGCCCGTGAAGCTGCTATAAAAGGCCATGAGGGTACACTGTTTTGGCAAGGAATTCTAAGCACTGTTATGTTGTCCAGATGGTTAAGGGCTCCTCCTTTGACAACAACCCATCAGCTACATTCACCGAGAGTTCTTTCACTGCTCAGTGCAGTTCATCTCATTTGTAAGGAAAGCATTGTGTTGAGGGCCCCGAAGAGCCTTCCGCTGGAGGGAGAAGGAACCTCTGGTCTCTTTCTTCAACGTGCTTTGGTTTCATTAATGCACCATCCTGGAACCATTGATGACCCCTGTGTCTTATGTTTGATGTTTTTGTTTATTTTTCGCAGCAATTTTTTCTTTCAGTTGATAGTTATATTGTAGTTTAGTTTTGTTTCTGTTAACCCTTTTGCTCCACAGCTGTTCTGCCCTACCAAGCCCAACAGGGCATGCAAGCGCTCTCCATTTGCTCACCTGGTGACCATTTGAACGCGAACAATGAGTCTTTTATACAGAAGCATCCATAATTAATCAAGTGTCACAGACAACACTTGTCTGAATGGGAGGGGCATGTTAAGCCCTAAATAGTGCCATATTACCCCTTAATTAGGGAATATTACATTACTAATTTTATTTTATTTATGTCGACGTGGGTCCATTAGTTGTAATTATACCTCCTGGTCTCCTATATATACCAAGGATACCTTTTCATTTGGAATCATCTTGTATTTGGAAATATATGTGGTGTATAAGGAGGTTTCCCCCTCGAAGAGGCTTATTATTTGAAATTCTCTCTTTTTCAAGGCATTGAGTACTTACTCTGAGGTTTTTATATGCTATCTTGGTATTTGGTTCCTAACAAAGTCTGTAGTGACTTCCAAGTGGATCTATAAGATCAAACACAGAGCTGACGGGATCATCAAGAAGCAAAAAATGAGATTTATTGCTAGAGGATTCTCTCAGGTGGAGGGAATATATTATGGGGATAAATTTTCTCATGTTGCTCGATACACTTTAATCTAGATGATTATTTCCCTTGCAACATCCATGGGTTGGATACTACATTAGATGGATGTGAAGACAACCTTTTTCAATGGAGATATTGAGGGATAAGTATACATCAAGCACCCATATGGTTTTGTGATACATGAGAAGGAGTATCATGTGTGCAGGTTGAAGAAGACCCTGTATAGACTCAAGCAAGCACCTCGAGCTTTCTATGCAAGTATTTATGGACACTTGATGAGTATGTGATTCAACAAAAGTGTTGTTGATCCCAACCTATACTACAAGACTCTTAATGATGAGTCCTAGATTTTGGTCCTCTACATTGATGATTTCTTCCTCACCGGTACAGAGAGTGTTATTTCTAAATGCAAGTATGCGTTGGCCTATGAGTTTGAGATGAAGGACCTTGGTATGATGCACTACTTATTGGGATTAGACATGTGGTAGAGAAATGAATAGATCTTCCCGAGTCAGAGGAAGTACACAATTGAGATATTGAAGAAGTTTAGGATGTTGACTATAATCCCATGGCTACACCAGTGGTGATGAATTTGAAGAAACTAAGTGGGTATTCTTTCAACTATGATGATATTGATTCAACCTTATACAAATGTTGGATTACTGAGAGGGGGGGGTGAATTAGTAATGAGAAATTATACCACTTATTAATCCTTTAAACCACAATGTATATTCCTTTAACTTATTCAACCATGTTCATTATTTCATCATCAATATATTACTGCATCATAAACATTAACATCCATCAATGCATAATAACAAATAATAAACACATCCACACAATGCACAATACACTAATATTTACGTGGAAACCCAATGCGGGAGAAAACCACAAAATTATTTTCTTATATGTCAAGAATTACATTCAAAGAAGCACCAACTTCCAATTATCCAACTCCAAGTGGAAGGAGGCTCCAACCCCATATTTTCTCAGGCTCCAAACTGAAGGAAGCTAGAATTCCCTACTTCTCTGGCTCCAACTAGAAGGAGGCCACAACCCCCTAAGTTCTCTGTCTGCAACCAAAATGTGGATACATCCACCTAGTTCTTAGGCTCCAACCTAAAGGAATATCCAAATCCCTGATTACCCGGCACCAACTAGAAGGAGGCTACAACCCCCTTTCCTTTCCTCGTCCTACCACCCTAAAATATAAATGCCAAATAACTCATTAAACCACTGCCACATTGTCACTGTGAACTATACCATTATAAACCTGTACCAATCTATGCCAAGAACCTGTAACCAACCTGTACCAATAAAATGTAATCAAATTTTACCAATAACTTGTAATCAACCTATACCAATAACATGTACCAACATAAACCAACAACCTTTTGAACCTATAGATAGATCTGCTATACGTGATCACTATATAAATTCCTGGCAACTTGCTTTTAGACTCTAGGGACTTGGCACCCACATATACTCAATTTTTCATGACCTTTTCAGATGTACATGGCCTATCCTCTTTCAACCTACAAATGTACGTGACTTATCCTTTTGTGGCTTGCGTATGTACATGACCTGGCCTGATACATCCCACGTACAACTTCAAAAAACTAGGTTTTTTCTGAAACTTTGTAACTCTAAAACTTTCACCGTCAATCTTGTTACACATCAAAATCCCACACTTATGTACCTCTCCCTAAGTGTCTCAAGTGTTTTAAAAGTGTCATATACACCTTGCTAAGTGTTGCATACACCTTGACACCATGAAAGAACATTTATCACAATCCCTATTCAATGTGGAGGATAAATATATTATATGAAGGTAAAAATACTATGTGCACATGAATTATTTATTAATATTCATAAAAAAGAAATTAATTTAGTGTGATAATCCACCTCACATTTAGTTTCCTAATCTCAATGAGAGGTTGAGATTCTCATGGATGTTTGAGCTATTTTCTCAAACCAAAATCTTAATTTGGTGGATATTGAAAGATATTTCCTCCTTAAAATCCTTGAGAGATATTTTCTGCCTTAAATCCTAGAGAGATATTTTCTCCCTAAAATCCTAGAGAGATATTTTCTCCCTAAAAATCTTGGAGATCCCATTTTAGTGGATCTAGTGAGTGATTTTATCTATGGTGGTTAAGCCTCCAAATCCTATATAATGAGGGATTTCCATGGAGAAGAGGAAGAAATATTAGAGGTATCAAACCGTTGATTTTGAGGAGAGAGACAAACATATCAAACTTATGATCTTGGGATTCATGCAAGGGTCTAGATGAGGAGATCTTGGAGGAGTGTTGCATCATCATCCATTTTTGTAAGTATTCTCTTTGGGTTCTCATTTTAATATACTTGGCCTATTTCCTTCAACCTTGTGTATTCTTGCATATGCTTATCTACCATTCCTTCAATCTTTGCAGATGAATTTTTTTAATCTAATCTTGTAGAGTAGGAGTTCTTTGTTTCTCTTTGTTGTCTGTTGCATTGCAGGTATCAAGTTGCACTAAGGAGTTTGGAGATAAAGCTTGGATTGGAAGAAGTGAGGAAAAACTTTGAAACTAGGTGCATCACACCTTTTCTCCCTCTCTCTCTTTTTGATTAGTTAAACTAAATTCAAAGGGATGTTAGTTTCCACTTGTGTTTTTCTGTCTTGGTATAGGGGTCAGTAATCCAAGGGAAAGTTCACCTGTCCACAGGGGAATATTTCCATAACAAATCCTCATTTTCTACCTCAGATTTTTGTAACTTCAGATGTATCAATGAGTACCTGCAATAAACCTTTCATAGAATAATAGATATTCAATGTGCTCAATAGGTGCTGATAGGAGACCTTGACTCTCTTATTTATACTCTCCAAGTAGCTGTTGGATTATTGAGAGGGGGGTTGAATCAGTAATAGCGTAATTATAATCCTTTTTATTCAAATGTTATATCAATGTAGAATTATTATCGAATAATGAACATTAATATATAAAAAATCACACACATACATAGTACACCAGTGTTTTACGTGGAAACCCAAATCAGGAGAAAACCACAGAATGCTTTTTCTTATATGTCTTGAAGAATTACATTCATTGGAAGCACCAAATTCCTTTGTTTTCCAGCTGCAACCGGAGGGAGGCTCCAACCCCCTAGTTTCTCAGGCTACAACTTGAGGGAAGCTCCAACTCCCCAATTCTCTGGCTACATCCAGAAGGAGTCTACAACCCCAAATGTTCTCCGGCTACAACCGGAAGGTGGATACAACCACCTGTCCTTGCTCCGTCCTGCCACCCTGAAGTAGAAGTAGAATGATGAAACCACTGTCACACAATCACTGTGAGATATACCGTTGTAAAACTGTACCAATAAATCTAAACTATGCATCAACCATGCATCAACCTGTACCTCAACCTGTAATCAACTTGTACAATAAACAAGTGCATCAACCATGCACCAACCTGTAATCAACCTGTACCATAAACAAGGGAGTCCAACCATGTACCAAGTATGTACCAATCATGTGTCAACTACTGATCAACTATAACTCATCAATATGTACCAACATCATCAACTATACACCTCATGTATGTGAACCAACTCATCAACTAGTTGTCTCAACCATGTACTCAACATGTACCACAACCAAAATCCCTCATCAATTTCATCATACAAATATGATTTGTAGCTCTGTAATAGACCTGGTGTATATGATCACATTCCTACAAACCTTCCTTAACTTAAAAATAAGAGACTAGCATTTTCATCAAACTTTTCTTTAGCCTCACATGCCTAGTTTTGGATTAGTCAACGACCCTAACTTGAAGTAATCATAACTTTGAACCTGTAATGTATAAATATTTGAAACTGATACACAATGTTCTTCAGTGTGTTTAATGAAATTCCTCCAAGTTTCACTACTTGGAACCTCTCATAAAAGGAGTTATAGCAAAAATGACATACCTTGTTGAATTATGTCTTATTCTAGAGAGAGACCTTGTAGAGCATGCCCCACACAACATATTTGATGAAATGATATGAACCTATTATAAAGAATACTACAAAATGTACCCTAACCAACACATTTAGTCTCATGGAATTTGGATATATTATGAAGAAGTTATGACGTTTTACCCCAAACACCTGATTTTGACTAGCTTCAGGACTGACCACAAACCCTATTTTTCACGGAGTGTAACTCCCAAAATACAACGACCCACAAGATGAATTTTTAACCGCAGATACTTGGATATGTTTTATCACTTTCATAGAAATTTTAGGATCTGAATTACTATAGAAATTTTTTTATAGCGAAAATGGTGAGATGACCTATAAATAACATACCTTAGAAAGCACCATGAAAAGAATTTATCCTTCCTTGCATTTCGGCCTTCTTTTCTCCACTTTCCTTAGAATTTCAGCTTAGATAACATTTTTTTACCTCAGACACCTATAGATATTCAATATTCTCAAGTGTTATTCAAATGAGAGAGCCTTGCCTCTTATTTATACTCTCCAAGTAGCTTCCTTAAAAACATCTTCTAGGTTACCTGGCCCACTTTCCTTATTTTAGGGTTGGGTCCACTTCTAATTTCTCCATTAAATTTATTATTGAAATAATTTATTTTGTATTCACTTTGAATTATAATACACTCATCACTTCACTTTATTATTTCTCTTTTAAAATCTCTTAAACCACTTTGACTACTTTGACCTTTTGAGGCTTCTAGATGACATATGAGGGTCCTCCAACTTCGTAAGGCCATAACTCTCAAACCGTGAGAATTTATGTGACGTTCTACATACCACCAGAAATGGCATGACATGTACTATCCATATAGAATAGTATTATCTGAAAATATATCATAAATCATACTGTTACCCATCAAACAAACTTGGGTCCATTACCCAAACTTGGGGTCTCCAACTTCTCATGGCCATAACTCTCTAACCGTGAGGAATTATGTGACGTTCCACATACCACCGGAAATGAAATGAAAAGAACTATCCATATAGGGTATTTTCCCTAACGAAATCACTTTCCTTCATCTCATTATTCCACAATTAAGCATGGGTTCTCTTACTCCACAAAGTGTCTTCCCATGAGGGCTTTCACCATAAGGGGACCACTTTGGAGTTCATCCATATTTACTTCTTATCAAAAATGACAAAACAATAATGAGTCATATTTACATCAAACAATATTGGGTCCATTACGCAAACCTTTGTGCTATGGGTCTTTCTTCAAGGGTTGACATCAATGAAAACCATCCTTAATCAACAATCTCCTCCTTTGGCATTGATGGAAACACTCTGATGCAACACTGAAATGATATCACTCATGCTCCCCCTGGAACCATACCTCTGTCCTCTGCATATGATAAATCTGATCCTCCTGGAACCATGCCTCTATCCTCTACATCTGATTAATCTCTCCCCCTTTGTCATCAATGGCAAAGGTATCTTTCCATCCGAGGCTGCTCCCCCTAACATACTGTCCTCTTATGGTGCTTCCTCGTGTACATATAAGACATATAAGATAAGCATTCAAAAGGAATTCATTTTTGGAGTAGAAATAACTCCAATTCTTTGGAGAAGATATTCAAAGTCTTCCCATGGAAGTGGCTTTGTAAAGATGTCTTCCACTTATTCTTTTGTGCCCAAATACTCAACTCTGATGTTCTTTTTTGCAACTTGTTCCTGTAGAAAGTGATACTTAATTGGAATGTGGTTCATCTTGGAGTGCATCACCAGGTTTTTTGAGATATTGATGGCATTTGTATTATCACAATATATTGGAATGGGCTCATCATACTCAACCTGTATATCTGTCAAAGTTTGTTTCATCCAAAGAACCTGTGTACAACATGCTGCTTCTGCAATATACTCTGCCTCGGCTGTAGATAGAGATACCGATGATTATTTCTTACTTAGCCATGATACCAAACACTCACCTAAGTAGAACGCTTCTCCACTGGTGCTTCGTCCGTCATCAATACAACCTGCCTAATCTGCATGTGTGTAGGCAATAAGTGATAGATCTTTTCCTTTTGAATACCATAATCAAAACTCTTCTATTCCATTGAAATATCTGAAGATCCTCTTTACTGCTAATACATGTGATTCCTTTGGTGTTGCTTGAAATTGTGCCACTTGTCCAACTTCCTGCATTACATCTAGTCTGGATGCTGTCACATATAGTAGGCTGCCAATCATTGACCTATATTTCCTCTGATCTCTAGACTTTTAATCATCATCTTTGCTCAACTTACAACTGGTTTGCATGGGAGTGATAACTAGTTTGCAATCTTCCATTCCGAACCTCTTTAACATTTATCTGATATACTTGGTTTGAGAAATAAAAATTCCTTGGTTGCTTTGACGTATCTGAAGTCCCAGAAAGAAGGATAGTTCTCTAAGTAAGGACATTTCAAATTCATTCTGCATGTCTTTTGCAAAGTTTTGGCTTAACCTGTTATCATCACTACCAAACATAATATCATCAACATAAACTTCAATTAATAAAATATTACCTTGACTTACCTTGATATAGAGGTTGTTGTCTGCACTTCATTTTCTAAACCCTGCTTGCTATAGATACTTATTCAGTCTGGAGTACCATGCTTTAGGAGCCTGTTTTAGACCATACAAGGCCTTCTTTAATTTACACACATAATTTGTGTTCTCTCACAACTGAAATCATTCTGGTTATTCAATGTAGACTTCTTCTTCATGTTCCCCTTTCAGAAAAGATGATTTTATGTCCATATGATATACTTTAACATTTTTGGAGCATGCATAGGCTAAGAGAAAACATATTGCTTTCATTATGGCAACTGGGGGAAATGTCTCTTCAAAGTCGATTCCTTCAATCTGTGCATATCCTTTACATACCAATCTAGATTTGTTCCTTGTAACTTGTCCATCTTCATTCATTTATTTCCTAAAAACCCATTTTGTGTCGATCACATTCTTATTCTTCGGTATTGGAACCAATTCCCAAGTGTCATTTTTTTGTATTTGATCCAATTCTTCATCCATGGCCTTATTCCAAAATTCATCCTTGCTGGTTTCTTCAAAACCGTTTGGTTCAATTGTAGATAAGAGTGCTAGGTGTATTTGTTATGGTGAGTGGATTCTTCTTATAGTCTCAACTCCTGCATCTTTGTTCTTGATAATTTGATCTGAAGGATGATTCTTCTATACTCAATTACTGGGTGTCTTTGGAGATACTTGTTGGAATTTCTCTTCTGCTTCTATCAGATTCTCTTCATCTTCATCTTCCTCTTCTACTTCTTTTTCAGCTTCTTCTTCAAAAAATTGTTCCATTGATTTGTTTTCTTCTTACTTTGATTCTGGTCTGCCTATTTCATCAATTGTTATGTTGATGCTTTCCACAACTTTGTTTAATCTTAGATTGTAAAACTTGTATGATTTCCTTGTACTTTAGTAACCAACAAGTATTCCTTTGTTTGCACAAGAGTCAAACTTTCCCATTCTGCCATCTTCTCTTTTGATGTAGCATTTGCTTCCAAAAACTCTGAAGTGCTTCACATTTGTTGATCTTGCTTTCCATAGCTTGTAGGGAGTTTTATTAGTGTTGTTTCTAAGCATCACTCTGTTTTGAATGTGAACTAATGTATGCCTTACCTGTGTCCAAAAAATATCTGTCAATTTGTAATCCATTAGTATTGTTTGAGCCATTTCCTATGTAATTATCATCCATTACGATAATGTTCCTTTGTCTTTGAACCACTCTCTGAACCAATCTATGAATCCATGCTCTCATCCACTATCATATATCTATTAAAACCTACTAATTCTTCTTACAAATCCATCTTTGTCCATACTATCCAAGACTCTACTTGCGTAATTGTCCATAATGATAACCCATTTATCATTATACTATCAAATTGTACTTATGCTAACTGATTGCTCTGAATATGTCTTCTCAAAATCTGCAAACTGCTCGAAGGATTGTTCTTTGGTTTGTCACAGCTATCGTATAGACTCTCCCTGTCTAATATTCATATTACTTGGGAGTCTCTAAGTTAGATGGCTCAGAACAATTCTTGCTTTGATGTGTATTCATCATCATCTTCATTAGTAGATTCATCATCATCTTCATTGGTAGATTTATTATCTCTCTGAGCTCTGACTTCTTTCTTTCTATCTGTGGATTCATATAACACTACAATGTATGAAAGTACAATCTCTTGAACATGTTCCTTATTTACCCGTCCTTCCTTTCTTTTAGTTATTTTCCAAACCTTTCTGTATCTAACATCTTTCCTTTTCTCTGTAGAATTTTCTTCATCTCGTTTTACTATCAATCTTGCGATCTCTGGTACCTGGTCCTTGTTCACCTGTTCTTCTTGTTTTCTTATCCATACTTTCTAATATCTGATATCAGTATTCTCTTTCATGGAAGTATTGATCATGCTTATACAATCAGTGGCTATGTGTCCATAGTTATGACATTTGTAACACTCAATGTTACGTGCGACCACATAAGTACGGTCTACTTGAACATTTATTTTATAATCCCTGCAATCTCCAACCTTATGTCCAAAGTTAGTACAATAAAAACAATGACCATAAAATAAATTTTCATACCTGGGAGTGAATGATCTTCTTTGTGGCATAGTCCTTCTGAATTTTTTCTTTGACTGATCATGATCATGATTGAAGATTTTGTGTGGCTTAAACATGGATGGTATTCTTGAAGATGTATCTTCAATAGTTTTCTTAGATTCTGGTTGACCATGATTCCTTCCTCTGAGTACTTCTGCATAACTCTTTCTATTTTCTTCATTCTTCTTTTCTAGCAATGTAGAGTGCTTCTCTTCATTCTCTACAACTGATGTGGATTTTTATGTCTCTTCAACTTTCTTGTTGAGCTTGTCGATTTTGACTCTTAGTGTGACAAATTCTTCTTCAAGATTCTCAACCTCTTCTTCTTTCTTCATTATCTGAGACTTCATGACCTATTTTGTTCTCTTTGCTTCTTCAAGTTGTATTTTCAATGCAATTATTTATTCTTCCATTCTTCTCTCTTCTTGACCAAACTCTTACTCAAGTTGGTTTAAATCATTGGTTCTTTCCTTGAGATGATCCATCAATATCTTTTCTCTCATTTCTGCATCTTCCTTTTGTGCTTCTATGTTGGCTTCTAAATATTTCTTTTGATATTCTAGAGTTTCTTCAATTCTTTTGGTCTCTTCTAGTTGAGCTCTTAAATTCTTGATGACCTGCTGATCCTTTTCAGAACCTTGAACACTTTGCTTTTGCTTCATCAATTATTTCTTGGATGACTTGTTTTATTATCTTTATTTCCTTAGATATTTAATTGCATTGATCAATTTTTATTTGTAATCAACTTCTTCTTCATCATACTCTTCCTCTTCTGAATCTTCCTAACATGATGAGCATCTTTCTTCTTGTTCTGTATCTGCATCTTCTTTGGCATTTTCAGAATCTGCGATGGGTGAAGAATATATCTCATGTAACTTATCCCAAAGTTCTTTGGCTGATGAACATTTACCAACCTTTTCTCTTACCGGTTTAGGTAATCCTTCCTAGATGAAATCCATTGCTATTTTTTTTATTCTTCTTCAATTCCTTCTTGGTTGCAGTCTTTTCCCTTTTTGAACTATCATATTCTGTAACCATTGATAGCCAAATATAATGTCCCTATGCCTGTAAAAATACTTCGGTCCTTATGCTCCACTTCTCATACTTAAAACCATTATGACCATTAAACATTGGTACTCCATTCTCATAATAATCCATGATCTCCTTCCAATGGTTAAACTGTTCCCTGAAGGAACCTTGCTCTGATACCAATTGTTGGATTACTGAGAGGGGGGGTGAATCAATAATAGCATAATTATAATCATTTTTCTTCAAATGTTATATCAATGTAGAATTATTATCCAATAATGAGAAGTAATAAATAAACAATCACACACATACACAGTACACCATTGTTTTACGTGGAAACCCAAATTGGGAGAAAACCACAGAATGTTTTTTCTTATATGTCTTGAAGAATTACATTCATTGGAAGCACCAAATTCCTTTGTTTTCCAGTTGCAACTAGAAGGAGGCTCCAATCCCCTAGTTTCTCAGGCTACAACCTGAGGGAATCTCCAACTCCCCAATTCTCTGGCTACAACTAGAAGAAGTCTACAACCCCCAATGTTCTCCGACTACAACTGGAAGGTTGCTTCAACCACCTGTCCTTGCCCCGTCCTACCACCCTGAAGTAGAAGTAGAATGATGGAACCACTGTCACACAATCACTGTGAGATATACAACTGTAAACCTGTACCAATAAATCTGAACCATGCATCAACACGTACCTCAACCTGTAATCAACTTATACCATAAACAAGTGCATCAACCATGCACCAACCTGTAATCAACTTGTACCATAAAAAAGTGAATCCAACCATGTACCAAGTATGTACCAATCATGTGTCAACTACTCATCAACTATAACTCATCAATATGTACCAAAATCATCAACTATACACCTCATGTATGTGCACCAACTCATCAACTAGTTGTCTCAACCATGTACTCAACATGTACCACAAACAAAATCCCTCATCAATATCATCATCCAAATATGATTTGTAGCTCTATAATAGACTTGGTGTATATGAACACATTCCTACAAACCTTCCTTAACTTTAAAAACAAAAGACTAGCATTTTCATCAAACTTTTCTTTAGTCTCACATGCCTAGTTTTGGATTAGTCAACAACCCTTGAAGTAATCATAACTTTTAACCTATAATGTATAAATATCTGAAACTGATACACAATGTTCTTCAGTTTGTTTAATGAAATTCATCCAAGTTTCACTACTTGGAACCTCTCAGAAAAGGATTTATAGCAAAAATGGTGTACCTTGTTGAATTCTGGCTTATTCTAGAGAGAGACCTTGTAGAGCGTTCTGCGCACAACATATTTGATGAAATGATATGAAAATGTTAAAAAACATACTAAATATTGTACCCTAACCAACACATTTGGTCTCACTAAATTTGGATCTATTATGAATAAGTTATGATGTTGTTACCCGAAAAACCTGATTTTGACTAGTTTCAGGACTGGCCACAAACCCTATTTTCCACGGAGTGTAACTCCCACAATACAATGACCCATAAGATGAATTTTTAATCACAGATACTTGGATATGTTTTAGCACTTTCATAGCAATTTTAGGATCTGAATAATTATAGAAAAAAAATTATAGTGAAAATGGTGAGATGACCTGTAAATAGCATACCTTAGAAAGCACCATCAAAAGAATTTATCCTTCCTTGCATTTCAGGCTTATTTTCTTCACTTTCCTCAGAATTTAGGCTTAGATATCATTTTTTTACCTCAGACACCTATATATATTCAATATGCTCAAGTGTTATTCAAATGAGAGAGACTTGCCTCTTATTTATACTCTCTAAGTAGCTTCCTTAAAAACATCTTCTAGTTCACTTGGCCCACTTTCCTTATTTTAGGGTTGGGTCCACTTCTAATTTCTCCATTAAATTTATTATTGAAATAATTTATTTTGTATTCACTTTGAATTATAATACACTCATCAC
>ML776949.1:443708-487561 GCA_009831015.1 Picea engelmannii
CCAAGGAAGCGATTACAAGGTACATATCTTCTTCTCACTTCCAATTTAATTCAATAGTTAGATCTAGGGAAAGCGGTATATTCTGTCCTGTTTTGTTCTAGATCCAGGTGGATCTAGGGAGATCAGTTTGTGTCTGCACTCACAGATTTATCATGAAACAAGGCTCCAACCCAAAGGAAGCTTCAAATACCTAATTTTATGGCTCCAACCAGAAGGAGGCTACAACCCCTTGAGTTCTCTAGCTCCACCTAGAAGGTGGCTACAAACACCTAGTTCTTAGGATCCAATCTGAAGGAAGATCCAACTCCCTAATTCTCCATCACCAACTGAAAGGAGGATACAACCCCCTTTCCTTTCCCCATATTTCCTCCTTGAAATATAAATGCCAAATATTTGATGAAACCACTGCCACTCTTTCACTATGAAATATACCACTATAAACCTATACCAATTTGTACCAACAACCTATAACCAACCTATACCAATAACCTGTAGTCAACCTGTACAAATAACTTGTAATCAACCTATACCAATAACCCATACCAACATAATCCAACAAACTTTTGAACCTGTAGATAGATCTATTGTACCTGATCACTGTAGAACTTCCTAGGAAATTTCTTTCAGACTCTAGGGACCTGGCACCCAAATCTACTCAATTTTTCATGACCTTTTCAGATGTACGTGACCTATCCTCTTTCATCCAGCGAGTGTACACAACTTTTCCTTATGTGGACCGCGTATGTACAATACCTAGCCTTATACAACCCACGTACAACTTCAGAAAACTAGGGTTTTTTTAAAATTATGCGACTCCAAAACTTTCATTGTCAATCCTCCTTTTCTACCTCATACTTGCATAACTTTAGATGTTTCAATGATTGCTTGCAATAAAACTTTCACAAAATAATAGATATTCGATGTGTTCAATAGGTGCTAATAGGAGACCCTTTCTCTCTTATTTATACTCTCCAAGTAGCTTCTTCTAGAGGTTATCTTCTAACTGTTTTACCCAACTTCCTTATTTTAGGGATAACCCACTTCTAGCTACTTTTTCCACTTATAACCACTTTATCCACAAATAGTAAACTCACCACTTCTAGTTGAAACTAATTTATTTTTATTTTTATTTTTTTTGCAACAACTTAACTCGTGATTAACTCCTAGTTACAACCACTTTGACTAGTAAACTTATTCTAGGAGCTTCTAGAATAATTTGACTTCTTTGACCTTCTAGGGGCTTCTAGATAACTCATGAGAGTTATCCAACTTTACTAATCCATATCTCCTCAACCGTGAGTGATCTAGATTATTTTCAGCACAAAATGAGAGCAGAGATATAATAAAGAAATGTACAGAGATATCTCAGATATCCAATAATATAACAGAAATATATAAGAGATGCAACCATAAACACAGAGATAGAGTAATACACAATTTCTATTAATGAGCGAAATGTACAAAATTGTCGAAATACAGAGTGAAAGATTCGCTAAAATGGTGGCAACTTATCCTTGAGACGAGATGTGATGACTACTCACATTCGAAATAAGATGCTTACAATGAGGCTCTAAAGGCCTTTTTAACATAAATAAAATCCAAAACGCTAACCCCGGAAGATGAAAAGCCAATAGTTTTATGAACCTGGTTTTGGGTAGTTTGGTGTATCAACTTCCTAAGGGCATAACTTTGGCATATGATCTCCATTTTGGGCGCATGATAGATCATTGGAAATGTATCATCGAGGAGACTCATTTTTGGGGTTCAATAAGAGCCTTCAACTAGCAATGAGGTGATAGATATAGAAAAAACTTCATTTAGGCCCTCAAAATGGCCCCAGAAGTTTAGAAACCGAAAAACTAATAAAAAATAGTAAGTTTCCAGAGGATTATTTTGAGCCAATTGGAATAGGTGGGTGGCCACCGATATCCATATGGATCAGTGAGGAACTATGTGACATACCACATATCACCAAAAACATCATGACATGTACTATCCATCTATAATAGTCTCACTTGCAAATTCAATGATCTTCATTACATTATTCCTCAAATAAACTTGGGTTCCTTAACCATACTTCTGGAGCTACCAGAATGTGCTCCCCGACATACTTGATGATTGACATAAATCTATAATACAACAATATCACTCTCCAAGGGTTGAAATCAATGACAACCAACTATCCAAACCAATTGTCCATAAATCTAAGCCAATTGTCTGACAACAAAGAGTTGATGGGATCATTGATGTATCTGGTTAACACCAAACCAGATATTTACTATGCAGTGAGTGCACTTAGCTAGTTTATGAGTCATCTGAAACAAACACATTGCATTGTTGCGAAGCATGTGTTGAGATACCTACGAGGCACAATTGGACATGGTATGAGATATACTTCTAGTATTGACATGAGATTGCAGGGATATACTCACTCTAATTGGACATGGAGTGCAAGGGATAGGAAGAGAACCTCTGGGTGTTTCTTCACTTTAGGATCTTCCATGGTTTCTTCTTGTAGAAGGAAATATACTTATGTGTATTTGACCACCGAAGAAGCAGAGTACATTGCATTGAGTGTGGGAGTTTGCGAAGAATTGTGGATTCAAAAGCTCCTTGAATATATATTTGGACATGTGTTGTATTCCACCATTTTTCATTGTGATAACCAGAGCTGTGTGAAGCTCTCAGAGAATCCAGTGTTTCATGACAAATCGAAACACATTGAGATCAAGTACCATTACATCCAACACATGATGTAGAGGAAGGAAGTACTGTTGTCATACCTTCCTACAAATGAGCATGTTGTTGATGTCTTACCAAACCCCTTACTAGGATGAAGTCCGAGTACTTCTGTGACAGACCTCGTGTGGTAGAGAATGCCTCCCTCGCTAAGAGGGGGTGTTAATGCTTCCATCTTCCTGATACATTCTCTAGATCATACTCCTTTATGACTGAGTTGAGTTGATCTGTGAGGACACTTATTCAAGAGGGATAAGTGGGTTTGGGCTTATAACCCAATGTCCCTTGTGGAGAGCACATGAGGACATGTCAAGGGAGTTGACCTTGACGTCACACACTATGGGGAGTTGACCCTAGTGTTTCTAGAGGGAATAACATCTAGAATTTTGGATCGTACTCCTCTATGACTGAGTTAAGTTGATCTGAGAGGACACTTATCTAAGAGGGATAAGTGGGTTTGGGATTATAGCCCAATGTCCCTTGTGGAGAGAAAATGAGGACACATCAAGGGAGTTGACCTTGTCATCACACACTATGGGGAGTTCGCCCTAGTGTTTCTTGAGGGAGTAGCCTCTATAATTCTAGATGAGAGTGCCATGTGTGACATACATTTTTCTAGAATGACCTAAGTAAGGATTGAGCAAACCTTCTCCTATTTTGGGTTGCAGACTAAGGGATATAGGATACATTTACCACAAGGGTGTACTTATGGTAAATGGGCCCAGGCGTAGTCCTTCCTTGATCATGAAAAGGAGTGATATGGACTCGAGGTGCTTGAGGTGCTATACATGTGGCAGATAACATTGGGATGACACTCACTCACAAGGGTGTACATGTGGTGAATGGCCTAGGTGTAGTATTTCTCCTTAGTCATGCTAATTTGACTAGGAATGATAATGCCTCGAGATGCTAGATGCTATCACATGCAGACCCAGAGTGAGCCTAATCTCATAGAGAGTCAGTTTTCTCAGAGGGAGATCCACATGGGGATTTTCCCCTCAATTCAGGTAGGAGAGAGACATATCCAAGGATTGATAGATAGGTGTCATGAGTCTAGGGAGAAGTTTATATACTTTAGAGACAAGCTTGGAATGATGCAAAATGTATCCCTCGTTGAGAGGGAGTGTTGATGTTTGGACAACATCGGAAAGAAATTCTCTTAGATTAATAATTAATAATATAATTATTGATTATTAAATAATATATATAATAAGTAATAATAATAATAATAAATAGTTATTAATTATCCAATGGATGCATCCTTTCATGGATGGTCACCATATGTTCTCTATATATGGAACACTCATTATTGTAATAACATATAGAATATATATCACCTCATATGAAAAATAAAAAGTAGGTAAGGGTCAAACAGACCCACTACAACCCCAACGAAGCAACATGAGAGTTGAAGGATGAAATGTGGGAGACATACCCACATTTCTTTTGACATTTTGATGTAAACTTTATTGTATATAATGATGATGTGCACCCAGGATGGTGCAAAATATAGGGGGAGTGGAATGTAATACCCCCAATTTTCATCCTTAGACTAATAATGTATAGGTGTGCATGAGGAATGGATAAAATCCAAATGATATAATATATAAAATGGAACAATGAACAATAATTAAAAAACAAATACATTATTGGTTGCAGAAGGATAAGGAAAAAATAATGTGGGGATATGACTCCATGAGAGGAGAATGAAAAGGGGCTTACGAGATAAAAAGATGAATATTATTTTATTGTTATCCTATGTTATTTAGCCTTGGATTATTAAGATTTTAATTTATGTTTATCCTAAGTTCTTAACCTTGGTATTAGTTTCTTATGAAAGCATGTAGTCACTCCCATGCATGCAAATATAACTTGTGATATTTGGGCATGCAAGGGGGATTTGACGTCCATTATTATTTGGAGGTTTTTCTCATTGAGATTAATCTACAACATTACTACTGTAATGAAAATATAGAAAATTGTTTCCATGAAACTATATTGAGAGAATGACTATGTGTAAAGGAAATTGTTGAAATCGAGGAAACTTAATTACAACTGATAATCTTTGGAGTCCCTAGTAGTGAGATTTCTTATCTAATCTATGTTGAATCCATAGTGGGATGTGGGATTTCATGAGGTACTATGTGGTAGAGAAGGGGATCCCATTCCTTAGGTTGTGTAGGCTATCAGGGAAATCGAGTTTATGGATCGAGATAGTTGTAAGAGTTTACAAACTATGAATTCTAGGAATAGGGTTTTATGAAGAGATCTAGAGCCAAACATAGGTAAAATATCCCCCGTGTATAGCCTCAAATAAGGGGTGGCCTTTGTTGTAGAGATATTTAAGTGTAATAGAGAGCCTATGGTTGGGTGGAATGTCCTTCATGTGCACCTAGTTGATGGTTAATTCCTGGAAAGATAAGTGTTCATGATTTATTTATGATTATGTTGAATTAATGTTATTTATGTTATGAATTGAATTGGTTTCTAGTTGTTTAGTTCTATTTTCATGTTAATCTTGCATATGCAACTATGGTATCTTTTTCCATTGAATGATTTAATTGTGTTTGTATAATCCTACATTGTCATGTATACATGCATTAATTAATTAATAGAAAGACAATGACGAAGGTGGTATTAGAGCAAGAAGTTGGTGGATTTTTTTGGTTTTAAGAGGTACCCCATATCCTCAATAGAGTATAAAGGGTATTGGGTATGTTACAAATTTCCTGTAGATTTCCACTACACCACATTCATATCCTTATAATTTGCGTTGGATTCAACAAGTTGGCCCTCATATTATCATTAACAAGAACTATGCAATCACCTTTTCTATTGGTCTCTTCTGGGACATAGTAGCCTATGACATATCTTCACTTGATTGCTCTGATTTAATTTTGGGAATCCGTTAACAACAAATACACCATTCCTTATACATGATTTTGTTCATATGCATAGCATTTTTTTTCTAATTAAATGGTATCAAAGGCCAAATTTTGGTGTGGCATGGACCAAGTTGGCGACGAGGATGCTACAATTCAAAATACCTATGTCTAACCAAGGTATGAATACCTTTGGGTGAGTTATGAATTCCTTTGGCTCCCTGATCATGCTACTGGGTGAGCCAAAACAACTTACTTCAATAATGTTTTATTTATTTAATTTTATTTTTATTTTTAATCTCATCTCAATGGGAAAACAAAATTAATCAGAATGTCCACAAGTGTGTATTATTATCCTTAAACTATGATATTAATTTTAAATAGCTATATTAAATCTATTTTGTATTAAAAAAAATCTTTCTATAAAGGTATGGAAAACCAAAACCATATTAGAGATGTAAAAAAGGTAGGCTTGTACTATAGTACTAAAAACTACTAGTAAAAACTAATCTTGGACCCAGAAGTTGAGCTATGAAATATTTTCTTTGCAATGTATGACATGTTTTGAAATAGAGCATATAGCATATCCCTTCCTTGAAGGGGATAGGAAGGATAGGAAGCACAAATACAAATCAACCTGGTGGGATGGCTCCAAGGAATATCATTAGCTAGTTTTAAAAACCAATGGAAATTCATCACAACAAAATTCGTCAACAATTTTGGATATGGAACCCAAACCTAATGGAGTGTCAACACAAGAGAATCCTCCAAACCAATAGGATTTTATTCCTAAAAAAAAGTAGAAGATCCAGACTCTCTTGATCTGGGTCAAATAACTTAGGTTTATTCCATCTCCCAACCATCATCAAGTTGGGGAGATGACATTGAATAAGTTGAGGCATTAGAAAAAACAAAACCTCCAAATCAAGAAAATTAGAGATTGACAAGATTAGAAATGACTCTGTCAATTGTTAAATAATTTTGGACAATAGTAGGAAAGAAGGAAAAGTCTCCATCATCATCCCAACCATCGATGCAAGAAATCAAGCTTGCAATCTAACATAATCATGTATTATTTTTTTCATTTATTATGAAATCAATTTATGAAAATATACTCATGTAAGGACTTATGGAATGTAGCTTTCTTGGACATTTGAGATAATCTGCTAGTAAATTTTGAATTTGGGTTGATATGCCTTTGCAATAGGCCTTGAAAATTTTGACTATGTATTACATGATGACTGGTGAGGATGAAGCAATTTTATTAATAAAAATCTAACCGTTTATGTCAAAAAAAAAAAAATAAGATCCTATTGGTTAAAATAACTCAATCAAACTTATGACTGTAACTACCAAGACAAACATGTGAAAGGAAAACTTGGTGCAATTTTGTAAATGTGGAAAAGTTAATTCAAAATAGTTGTGTCCAATCGAGGTATGAATACCTTTGGCTCCCCGGTCATGCTATTGGGTGAGCCAAAATTGTTTACTTCAATAATATTTTTTATCTTGTCTCAATGGGAAAATTAAATTAATTAAAATGTATTAATTTTAAACAACTAGATTGGATTAAAAATAATCTTTCCCTAAAGTTATGGAAAACCAAAACCATATCAGAGATAAAAAAAGGTAGACTTGTACTGTACGACTAAAAGCTACTAGTAAAAACCACTCCTTGACCCAGAAGTTGGGATATGAAATATTCTCTCTTCAATTTAGGGCTTGTTTTGAAATAGAGCATATAGAATCTCATTTCCTTGAAAGGAGTAGGAAGGATAGGAAACACCAATATAAATCAACCGATTGGGATGGCTCCAAAGAAGATCATCAACTAGTTTTAAAAACCAATGAAAAGTCATTAGAAGCAAATTCTTTAACAATTCTAGATATGGAACCCCAACCCAATGGGGTGTCAAAATAGAAGAATCCCCAAACCAATAGGATATGATTCCTTAATCAAAAGTAGAAGATCGAGAATATCTTGATCCGGGTCAAAGAACTCAGGTTTATTCTATCTCCGAACCATCAACACATTGGGAAGATGAGGTTGAATAAGTTGAGGCATTAGAAAAAACCAAACTTTCAAATTAAGAAAATTTGGCACTCGGAAGATTATAAATGAATTTGTCAATTGTTAAATAATTTTGGACAATAATAGGAAAGAATAAAAAGTCTCCACCATCATCCCAACCAATGGTGAAAGAAGTTGAGTTCACAATCTAACATAATTATGTAATATGAGGACGAAGCAATTTTATTAATACAAATCTAATCGTTTCTGTCCAAAAAAATAAAAACAAATAAAATAAGATCCTATTTAGGAGGGTTGGTTAAAATAACTCAATCAAGTTGTCCACTATAACTACTAAGCCAAACATGTGAAAGGAAACTTGGTGTAGTTTTGTAAATGTGGAAAAGTTAATTCAAAAGAACTATGTCCAATTGAGGTATGAATACCTTTGGATCCCCGATCATGCTATTGGGTGAGCCAAAACTGTTTACTTCAATAATGTTTTTTTATCTCCTCTCAATGCGAAAATAAAATTAATTAGAATTTCCATAAGTGTGTTCTTGTGCTTACCCTGTGATATTTGTAAACAAATAGATTGAATTTATTTTGGATTAAAAAATATATTTCCATAAAGGTATGGAAAACCAAAACCATATTAAATATGGTAAAAAAATATACTTGTACTATACTACCAATATATATAGATGCAAGTGTGTGGTTTACAAAGTTGGTCATAATTATGCATGAACCTTATGGAGATAATCTTTCAAAATCTCATACATAGTTTGTCTCTAAAAATTCCCAGCATTAATATTTATAAAGTTTACAAAATGAGTCCAAATGAAAAGGGCATTGTTGGCCCCATTATTAACCTTCATTATAAAAACGGGCCTTTGTGAATCAAGTCGATAGTCAAAGGATGTGTTCTCACAATTGGTGGAGAGAATCATAAATATTTATAAAGTTTACAAAATGACTCCAAATGAAAAGGGCATTGTTGGCCTCATTATTAACCTTCATTATAAAAAGAGCCCTTTGTGAATCAAGTCAATAGTCAAAGGATGTGTTCTCATAATTAGTGGTGGAGAGAATATGGTTCAACAAAACAAATTAACAATAATGGCCTGCCAACACTGAATGGTATGCCAGAGAAAAGACAACTTTAACAAACAAAATATACTAACAATAAATGGTAGGTAGTGAAAATTTGATAATAGTCATAATCAAAGATAATAATAGCATTACATTGGCATAAGTCAAGATAATTATTCAAAAACAAAGATATCTAGAGTGATTCATGCCACTGGCTATGGTTTTCTCCACAACAAATATATTTTATACTTGTAGTTCAATGAGCCAGGATGTATCTCTATGAAACAACTATTGGTCCTTAACTTTAGGCGTTAATTTGAGGAAATTCAACATGTCACACATTGAACATCAATATTTCTTATGTGTGTCAATCATGTAACCATGAAGTCCATGATTTGGTATTACATTGTGAGGACCTTCTAGAAGAAGTTATTTCTTTCATCTCCAATATTTTCATGACCTTATAGGCCTCCTCTGAGTGTTGACTACGAAACATAGAGAAACTATACATTCATGCCATTGATCTAGTGGGAACACATATGTCGAATGTTGAAGAGCATTCAATGTTGGACAGTTGGTTGTAATTGATGTCAACAAGCAATGGTTGTCATTAATTTCAATAGATGTGATGGGTGTATTTGGATAAGTCTCGAAAGTGGTCCCCTTATGGCTTATCTCTAAACATGGCCCTCACAGGAAGATGCTTTGAAGAAGTCTACAAGAATCCCTAGAGGTGTGGTTATGGAACCCAAAGTTTATCGTGGAAAATAATCATGAAGGACAATGTAAATGAAAGTAACTCATTCATGGATGGATATTCCTCTTCATGTTGTTTCCGATGATAGGTGGTACACCACGTGGTTTTGGACGATCGAGGAGTTATGGCCTTTTGAAGTTACAATCCCCAAAGAATGGTTAATAAACCCTTAGTTAGTTACAAGTCAATTAATGAAAGGGAAAAGGGGTTGTAACAAGATATTCTAGAAGCCCCTAATATTAAGGAGAGAGGTTACATGGAAAAATTATAAATACACCTCAAGGAGTCTCTCATAAATACATTCACTCATTTCTATTGAATATCTTCTTGTGAGTAAATGATCTATTGGCTAGTTTGTGATGACTGTTACGAAGAAAATCTCTCTATGGCATGGGGTAAACCACAAAAAACAAAATGACACACAAAAATTGACTCTAATCCCAAGTATGTTATATAAATGAAATACTAACAAGACAAGGTCAAGAGCCTGCCTCGTCTGGATGTTCGATGAAGGCCATCGTTGAGCATGCAACTCAAATATTTATACCTGCAACGTGTCCTAAAAAACCAAGATACGTAAGCATATGGTGATAATATATATTGTTATCATTTAGACTAGAATAATCCATTAACATTCATTACAAACACGCCCATGGAATAATAATTCAAATATCTGAAAGATAACAATTGGACGAGAAACAGGTGTTTCTATTAAAATAATCAACATAAGTATATAGGTGACAAACTTCTGTATCAACACATCTCGGAACTGAGAAACTAAGTCCCTCAAGCTAGGTGTGCACCACTTCAATCCTCCACCAAAGTGAAGCTCATATAAAGGAGACAGTGAGGTTCTCCATCAAGGAAGGAAGATCTTGGGGGCTGAATAATGAGTTCAAACTTTCAAGGATAAAGGGATGTAGACTCAATGTGAAGTGAAATTTCTCCAGAGTATATTTTCTCTCAAAAGTTGAATTTTCCTCCTTTCCATGGCTTGGATATGGATCAATTTATATCCTTAAAATGGAACTTAAGGGTCGAGTCAGAGCATTTCTAGTATAGGGAAGGTTAAGGATCATGGATCTCGTGACGTGACATGGAAACCCGACATAATTTTTAATTTTGAGCATCAAACCCATTGTACACGGGATGTAGTGGAGCAACCTGTGTATATGCTTGTTGTCTATCTGGTAGGGCATGTATATGTGGAAAACTATGTTGTTTTGGATCTAGAAGGTAAAAAAGGGGACTTTGAGTCTACATAGGGAAATGGAAAGGCCATCCAAGAAATTTTCATGGGGTGAGGAAAAAAATGTTATAACAAATGCCCCTAATGTGTGAGGTCAGAGGAGTATCTGTGATGGCTGAAATACATTATAATTTCCAGAAGTGGAGTAATGGAGACTCAAATGGAAGTTCTAGTTACTCATGAGAATATTACAATCCATTATGACTTTTCACACATGGTTGCCAATTTGAATTACACTACAGATCCATGTGGACATATACCAAATAGTTTTTTAGGGCCATGAATAGGAAATACAAAGTAGACACATGCCATAGGCTGTCATAGTCACAAAGAAGGTCCATTGGAATCTAGTCTCAAAATCAATCTGAATATATTTGTATACAATGGAGTACAATATGATCTCCCATGATCACTGAAGTCATATAGGTACTGGTTCGATGAAAGACAACAAAAAAAAAGGAATGTTTCTATTGTAAGTTGGAGGTCTTCTACACTATCCATCGAAGGTGAAAATATACATCATGTGAATAGAGGGGTTGATGTTGAACACAATGAGACTTTGTTTGATTACCGATCATTAAGGTATATGGTTAACAAATGTGAGACAAACTACCGATAATGAAAGTAGGTATCAAGGCACCAAGTACATTCTTACAAGTGTGAATAAGGGTGTTGAGGTCAAACACTTGAAGAATCCATTGATCATGAGATATTGATGTATTCCCAACTGTCGATGGCAGGAGAACCTGTCACTGATGACTGCAAGCCTTTAGGTACTCATAGGAATTTAGGTCTCATTTCCAGAATAGATGAGTTGAATTCGATGGAAGGAGACTCGTTGAAAGGAGAGAATTAATGCATCTCTCATCAGTAAACACATGGTACAAAGAAATATATTAATGATTATAAGGATCTTGGAAAAATAATATCTTCACAAACCAACAACCCTATTCATCTTTCACATGCACCAGATGCAAGTAGTGCATGAACAATAACCTCTGAATAACAACCAATAACGAATATTGCCGACAAAGGCGAGGAAACCATCAATAAGGCTAATGACATCCAAGAAACTACATGAATCCTACTGTGTGAATAGATTTCTTGTCGTCAAACACAAGGGAAACCCCCCATTCAGTGACCAATGAGGAGATGTTGATTGCTGGGTTCAAGGTTAGCTACCCATAATGAAAGTAGGACTAGGGTGCATGGTAGGACTACAAATTCATGTGACTCTGAGACATAATGAGGGTGTGACCAACATGCAAATTCAATATTTCTGAGAAATGGTTGATACAGTCTTATAGACTTCCTTTGAACAAGAGCATGAGACATATGGAGTTATCTGACAACATAGACTTGATGATGAAACTTCATGATGCAGGGGGCATCAACAAACTCTCCGTAGGGATTGGAAGAATAACCAGATGGAGGAGTAAATTCTAACTAATGAGATCAACTTCATAAGGTCATGTTAAACCAAAAATTTGGATGACAACGGACTCAAAAAAAAATTCTCTGTTCAAAGGTGACACGACTGCTGCCGATATAAGACAATACTCTTTTCCCTCCTGTCTTTTTTTGTTTTTTCATAGGAAAACAAATGCTAAGATACAGGGAGGAAATGAGTGTCGTGAGTAAGCAAAGAGCTCCAAACAGTGGAACATACCTATGCTCAATGCAAGGAAGTGCATGCACGGCATGGACACTCGGGGGAATGTTTCCTCTTAGGCTACATGGTGTCAAGTTGCAAAGGATATAAGCAAGGCTCTACTTGGCTAGTGATGCAAATTGTTGAGGTAAGAGGCCTATAATGAGAAAGAGGGAACCCATAATAGGCTCAATACTATAAGAAAGATGATGGAATGCAATAACAACTTAACTCCAAAGAATGTTATTTTTCGTAAATAGTCTACTTGGTTTGAAAACAGGTTAAAATTACACCAAATAGACGTCCTTTCAAATCCATTTAACGATTGTGAAAGAGACAAGTTCACTCGACAATATTTTCCCTTTTGAGAGAGTCGGAAAAGAGCTTAAACAAGACTCATTGGAAGTACCATAGGTGAAGGTCATAATGCTTGTGAGTAAGAATATGAGGTTTGAACAAAAATTCATATCAGAACTATAAGGAATTCTTGGTCCTATGGAATAAATTTTGCATGGGTACCAAATGGCACAAAGGTTCTAATTAGGGAACCCATGTTTGGTAATCCTCTACCACTTAATAACGACACTTCTAGTAGCAGTAAGAAGGTTCTCTGTCGCTAATAAATGGGTTCATATCTAAGGCATATGGATCATAGTCATAGGACAATGCAATAATTCCAAATGGAGTGACGACCTATCTTATATGATGGTGAAAGGAAATACATGTCGAAGTCACGAACGGGTAGTATGACGTTAGAAACCGCAAAAACCCTCGACAAACCCACAAAAACAAATTCTTTCCACTATACTATTAGTCCATGAGGTAAAAAATTATCATAAACTATATAGAGTGGGTAAAACATTTCTACTAATAGTAAAAAATAGACTTTTTACCATACCATTTGAGTTTTTCACCCACATAGTGCATTTTAGGTATTTTTTCCCTCGATATTCAACTGTCTATTACCGAAGCTATGATAAATGAAATTAACAATTGTTTGTACCAAGTAAGTGCCCTTCCCCTCCTTTTCATTTTCAGTGGTTTAAAATTCAATTTTAGGTCAAAAGTTTTGAATATTAGAGGGCGCAAAATGTGAATTAGGGTGTATGTGGGTGGTAAGTCATTAGGTTGCGTACATGGAAGCATGTACATTGGAAAATAAAATCATGTCTACATATATGTAGTCCTATATGTGACTGTTAACATTATAGCCCGCGTACACATTCATAAAAAAATGTTTTATAAAATTTAACTCAAAAAATGACTTTCCTTTGGCAGGATGGTGCTTTAATAGAGGGAGAGGGAGCATGAAGAGATATATACAGTAGTGGAAAAGAGTGTAGGGGCCCAATTAGCTTTTAAAATATGTGTCCTTTATAAATTTTGGTCTCTCAAAGGAATGAGGGCTCAAGTGAGGTTACTCCAGATGCCCGTAAACTATTGGGATCCAGAGATAGAGGCTTTCAATGTTGATGGGAAACCATTGAGGATTGAAGTGGAAAACATTTATTTCCATGATATTGTCTCATCTAGGAGAGGTAGTGAACCTCAAGGCCTGGGGAGATGGGGGTGGTATGACCATGGAGGATTACATTTCCACAAACTATGTTGCAGGCACATATAAATTAGGGAACCAACTCCCAATCAGGGTGATTGAGAGCCTGAGTTTGAATATCATCGTACTTGTTCTTACACAAATCTCAGGGTATAGCTTGTTGCACCAAGCATAAAGGCTACTCATGCTCTACGCAGCGAAGTGTTTACGACCCACTGTTTATGATTGATGTACCTCACTATTGACTAACATGAAGAGCCAAACTAACGAATTTCAAACAAGGGAGAAAGAGAAACTTCAGGTTTGCATCCATCTTGTATAGTTTTTTCTTTGAGTGGGTTCCAAGTTTGAGTCCTAGAGTAGAGATCATTTCACATAGACTGTGCAATCCATCCATGTCACGGTGGACTGATGTGATGAGGTAGCTAGGAGGTGGTAGGGTGCCAACCCCCTACAACGATGAGTTCTTTTTCTGGTGGCGCCGATAGGTCATATCCATTGACGATTACCCCTATGGTGGGATTGACTACAGAGGGGATCCATATATTCCTTTGCCACCAGGTTCCACCTACAGTGATATTGGTAAGAATTTTTTTTATATATTTCATTTTTTTGTGTTTTTTCAAAAGGAATAAAAAACAAAAATATTTTTGTAGGGTATCAAGTATTAACAACTTCCTTTTCATGCATATGTAGGTCCACAATGAATAGATGGATTCCCATGACATTGGTGGAGGAGCTAAGGAGATGATCATGCAGGAGGAGATGCGGAGAGAGTGCTCCAAAATGTGTAGGGGAACCTTTCTCATTTGATGCACATGATTCTTATGGTTTAGGTGGAGGATCTACTAGAGGCTATGCAACAGTAGGTGGTGGGTGTGCCCCATGCGTGGATGCAACTCTTTCAATGTCTCGCAAATGTTGTAGTGTGCTATCATGATACACATCTGGCGCCATAGGTGTAGATTCCATGGTCATATATATACTGGCCATATATGTATTTTGAGGGTGTGAACCCCATATTGTACCATGACACCATTTTTTGAAAAGTTGAAATATAAAAATTTGGTTTTCGGATTTACTTATATATGTTACAATGTGTACATGCATGGATGTGTTTACTTATTTATGTGACAAATGCTAGTATAAAACATAATTAGCATATGCATCAAATACATGATTAGAACTTCTAGGTATGTGATTATAAGTAAGAAAATCAAAGTATTGTTCCAAAAGTTGCACCCGTAGGAATCATCGGAGTAGAGTAGGGTCTCGCACACGGTAACTTCTATTTAACTAACATACAACTAACTCAGAGTCCATGAGAACCTCTAAAGACTGAAAACCATGTGAAATGGCATTGCATAATATTTCTATAACGACGATAAACTCAATCACATTATTCATTGATGGCTCTAGAGGAACGCCACTTGAAGACACCAGTTGACCCTCGGGTGAGTAAATGACACAAGCGACGGAAGCCATGTTCCATGTATGATGACTGACATCGTCTGCAAATCCTAAGTAAATTGAAGACTTTGTTCACATCTACCAACCAAGGGAAAACTTGATAAGAAATCATATGACACAAAGGAAAACATGTATATACACTAAGATACACTAGTATACAAAGAGTCACACCCAATATTGAGGTCTCAAGCATAATATATTTTAAGGTAGAGCTCATTTATGGGATCATACAGCATATTCCCTTCATAATCCTCTAATTCATAGGCTCCTTTCTCTAAAACATGTCACACAATATAAGGTCCATGTGACATGGGGTTGAACTTTCCTGCCCCCAATGGTTATTTGTCTTGGTCATACAAAAGAACCAATTTACCCTCAACATACTGCTGAGGACATATAGACCTATCATACTAAACCTTAACACATCATTTATTCACTTCGATAGTTGTAGAGGCATCTCAACATTGATCATCTAGATGCTCTAGGTGCATGAGGCATTCTTCAAGATTGGATGTGTTAGGTAGGAGCTCAATTTCCAGTTTGAGGGAAGGGATTTCACATTCAATCGAAAGGATCAAATCCATGTCTTATACTAACTGAAAAGGATAAAAACCAGTGGAAGTATTTACCTAGGTTCGATATTCCCAAAGTGCAGGGTAAATCATTATATTCCAGTCATATTTACTCTAGATGACCTTTTTTTGGAAGATGGTATTGAGAGACTTATTCACCACCTCTACTTGTCCATTTACCTAGGGATAATAAGGAGAAGAATGACCGTGCTTAAACCCCATTTTTTATGCTAACGCCTTCATCATTTCATTTTGAAAGTGACTTTCATGATCGGTGAAAATATCCTTTGGGATTCCAAATTGGGTTATAATTTGGTTGAATATGAAGAGTGTTGTCGTCTTACCATCGGATTTAATGGTAGGCATGGCCTCTTCCCATTTAGTGAAGTAATCCATAGCCACAATAATATGTTGATCCCCCCCAGCCGAAGATGGGTTACATTCCATAAAATATACCCCCCACTTGGTGAAGGGACTGACGGTGATGACTAGGTGAAGAGGGGCTTTATGTGAGCACATTTTCTAAGAGAACATCTAGCAAGGGTGACACTTTTTTACCACTTCAAAACAATCTTTAAAAATTGATGACCAAAAATAATCGACTCGCAAAACAAATTGGACTGTCGCAAGACCAAATAGATGACCACCACAAACCCCACTGTGACATTCATTGAGAACCAACTCGACTTCCTCGTGAGTCAAGCAATGACGCAAAACATTATCTACTCCTTGACAATACAATGTTTCATCGAAGATAAGGTAGTTTTTAGCCTGATGACTTATACGTCGTCGATCGTCTCTTGATAGATTTTGGGATAGATTCAATGTTTGAAGATAAATTAGAATGTCTCCATACCAGAGGTCCGAAGACAAGATAAGGAAGATATGTTCATTCGTGAATGAATCATCATGAATGATGTCCTCATCTAGTTGAGGTAAGTCTAATATCAACTCAACAAAAACTAGTGATTTCTTAGACTTCGCCAAAGCAAAATCAAGATCAAATTATTGAAAAATAAAAATCCACTTATTGTATTTTCCCCCTATGATATGCATGGTAAGGATGTATTGAAACCGATTGATATATGCAACTACAGTAGTTTTGCAAAGTAATATAAAATGTCGTAATATTTGAATTGCATGTACGACGACCAAGGCTAGTTTCTCTATGTGAGAGTATTTAAGTTCATGGCCAACTAAGTTTCAACTGAGATAATAGAAAATGTGCTCATGGATCTCATCATCCTCCTAAACCATAACCATACCAACCATCCCTTTGGACGCGACAATATAAAGCAAATAGTCTCTACTGTAGTATGGATATTTTAGCAGAGGCCCTGATACCAAGGATTTATTAAGAGAATCAAAGGATTCCTAGGATCACTCATCCCATATAAAACAAGTGTCCTTCTTCAAAAGATGCATGAAACCCTTAGTTAAATTGGCATAGTTCACTATGAACCGATGCAAGAAGTTATCCTTCCACTGTAAACCCTGAAGTTGTTGAATGTTGTGCAGTGGAGGAAATCGAAGTATTGCCTCAACCTTGATAGGATCCACCATGATCCCATGCTTAGAGACTAAGAATCCTAAAAGACGGCTAGACCTAATGAAAAAGATCCACTTGTGATGGTTGAAACAGATGTGATAGTAACAACATCTCTCAAATACTAGTAGAAGGTGAGTGGAATGATCTACTCTCTTGCAAGGGTGAGCAGCGATATCGTCGAGGTAATCTTTGACAATATGTTTGAGATCGTGAAAAGTAAATGTCATGGTGCGTTGGAAGGTTGCTTCCACATTTTTAATGCTGAAAGGAATTTTTTGGTATGAAAAAGTACCCCAAGGACAGATAAATGTCATCTTGTGTTGATCCTCGGGTTTTATTTGAATTTAATTATATCCAAAAAATATGTCCATAAAAGAAAACATTTTTCTTCCCATGCACTCATCAACAATCTGGTTGATGAAAGGAGTCGAGAAGTTTTCTTTAGGGCAAGCCGTGTTCAGGTCTCAAAAATCCATACACACACAAATGGTTCCTTGTTTCTTATTCATAGGAACTGGGTTGGACACCCATTCGGTTAAGGGAACTGGGTAGATGAAAACAACATTAAGTAGCTTCTCTACCTTTTCCTTAATAGTAGGGATCTTCCTAAGATTAACAACTCTAAGATGTTGTCAAAAAGGTCTAGCATCTGACTAAGGTTTGATATCATGCTCAACAATGTTGGGGTTGATCCCTGGCATCTCTTTGTACTACCAAGCAAATAAATTACAAAATTATTTGAAGAGATCGGTGTAGATATGAATTTCTTCAGGTGAACCATCCGCACCGATATATACATTCCCAATTTTTCGAGGAATTCGAGAGATGTCGATCATGACGGTAGGAGAAATATTTTCCATTTTTCCTTCAGCATAAACACCATGTGTATCTAGAAGAACTACAATGTGACTTGTCATCTCACTCACGGTAGATCTAAATTCATCCTATTCAATCCTAACAAGTTTTGCGAGGAAATAGGAACGATGATTCATATCATACCAAGGCCTATCAGGACCATACATGGCCTCTAATATGGCTTCATCTAAAGTTAAATTATTGTCAAGGAAATCATGTGAATGAGACAATTGGGTGGCCCATATGGGCTCTAAAACAGGATCCTCCTCATCTGTCTGTGAGGAGAAAGGATCTAGGTCAACAATAGTTTTAAGAACAAATTGATATGAAACCTCCACCGCTAATAATGGCATTTCCATCCCAATGTGTTACTAAACTTCACACGATATATTCAGGGAAGGTAGGTTCCAAGGATAGTTTAAATATGAAGTATGGAAAGAACTGGACCTCATTGACGACGAAGACCTACTGGAAATGGCATAAGTGTGGTGGATTGGTGCCATGAAATCAATGCTACCCATGAGAAAGGAATACCTTCTGACACCAACATCCTTGGTTTCCTACCGAGAATTTCCGATCACTAAGATCAAAGGTTCAATTGATGCATTAGGACTAGCATGCACAAAGGAAAATTAATCAATCGTCATTATTTTCCCTTCGTGAGGAAAACATAAAGTGCAGAAAATAGACGACATGACCACGGTCATGGCATAATTCCAATTACACCTTAGTAATAAATTATAGTCAAGTGGAGCATCATCCACCTCGACATCAACCTCTACTATCTTTCCACCTAACTGGACCATAAAAGAGGGAATAATTACATGGGGTCAAAAAGAACGTCCATAAAATGCAGTCAACATAGTCATAGATTGGGATAGAGTCGGAGAGCCAATGGCTTTCCAATAGGTTAGGGACATCACACATGTTGTCATACCTTCATAAATTATAGTGCATTTGATGTTAAATTTTATGTACTCCACATGGATTTGAAAGGCCACATGTAAGGAAAGAGAGGATTAACATCCATAATGTCAAACTTAATAGCCTTTGAGCCACATGGGTCTAGAGATCCTAAAGAAAATAACAAGGCCTTCCTCTGTGAAGGACACATTTTCAGCACCTTCAAAGACAACATCGCACAAGGGGTTTGACCATATCTTCGATAATCGAATAGTTATGGGAAGCTCTGGCATTAGGATTGTGGGTAGAGCATTTTAGTACTCCTTTCGAAATACAAGGAGGAGGTTCTAGATTTTTTATCTGTAAGGGTGTTTTAAGAGGAGGGGGAAACTCTGGACCTGTAACAATCTATGAAGAACCATAATCATGAGATCGAGTGGCTACATCGATATGATACTTGAACATATTAACACATATACTGTCACCTTGATGTGTTGAGGGGTTTTGACCCCCGCTCGACGTATTTACTATGTTGGAGGACCCTGAAGCCATGTGTTGATTATGTGAAAATGGATTGGTCATCACAATGGGTGGTTGTGATAAGAGCCTCAAGGATTCCTCATTTTTGGGGCATAGGCGGGCAAGGTGATCATATTTACAAAGTTTACAAGGAAAATTCACCTTTCATTTTTCTTTCTTGCCCTCACTAGCATTATTTTCAATCTATCATTGTTAGTGTTGTCCTTGGATTTGTTGTTATTTTTTCCATTCTTATGATTATTACCTCATCCTTTCTTTATATTCCTACCTGGTTGTTGTTCACCATTTAGGTTGGTCGACGATTGTATAGAATGCACACCTACTGACTGAGTGGGAATGGAGGACGAAGCTAAATCTTTTCCTGCTATAGGCTGGCTTAGAGACAAATACTTCAAATGGTTCGTCACCAATTTTGTAGACTTAGCATTTGTAGAGCCTATGATGCCATTGGCTTGAGGCCCAGGATTTTTTCTAGGGTCATAATTCGATTGTGGCACATTAGGAATAATTTCATACAACATCCTGGACTGAGCATATATGAGGTGCAGTTGTTGGGCTTTGAAAATAGCTTCTCCCTCAGATGTTATTCTAAATGTAGAAACATCCTTTGAAATATAAGGTAATAAGGACCTAAAGAACCACTCCAACATAAACTCTAGAGAAATGTAGGATTTAATCAACCTCTTTTGTCTATGTCACTCTTGGATATCATCTTAGATATGAATGGTTGTCTTAGTAGAAGGAAGACAAAATTTCTATGTCATCATCATAATGAACCGACAGCTGGAAGTGGTTGAGAAAGAACAAAATCATCTGATTAATTTTTTTGTATGTTCCCCCTGGTATCTCAATGTACCATTTCATAGGAACCCCCATGTGGGTGTGTTGAAATAGTCTCAAACGAATAGAATCTTCATTAATATAATTGGATGAGCACCAAAGATGAAAAGTAGTAACATGATCACCTGGATCCTCACTAGTCTTTCCCTCGAATTTTGGAATTTCCAAAGGAAGCTTGGAGGGGACGAGGGGCCATTACGGATCGTGACGCACCATGTCATTCATTAATCTCGACAAATCTAGAAGATTAAGCATGGACAGAAAAGGGAGTCAGGGTTGCAGCGTCTGAGACCATGTTCTTAAGAAATATTGGTGTTGAGGGATTGTAGGCCATCCAGGGTTCTGGTATACACCATGGCCCTGTCTGGTAGGGTAATATCCTCCTCTAAACTGATTCATAAGAGGTCGTATGGGAAACATACCTGCAGGAGAGACATAGTGAGGGTTATAAACATTTCCCCTAGCTGGAGGAGCTCCAAGATGGGGGTTTCCCATAGTGTGAAACTGACTCCCTCTGGGTGGAACTCTGGAGGATATAGGTGGATTTTTCATGACAAATGTGTTTGTTGGAATCAACATGGAGGAATAAGGTGGAAAGGAAGAAATATAGGAAGTGTTTTGTCCACTCGGTTGAGTAATCCATCAAAAATCATTGATACTAGGATTAGAATCGAGAGGAAAAAGAGATTGGCCTCCTACTGTAGGATTCGTTTGGGGAGTATGACCTCCACCAAACAAGAGAGGAGTATGTAGAGGATCCATGCCCCCAGGTCCAAAACTAGGGTTTGCATTAGTTGTTGGAATGGGGGATGAAATTTGCGATGTCATATTGGGAATACCAAAATAAAAAGGGTTAGAGATCGAAGGTATGGACTGAGGATTGTATCCTGGCATACCAAAAAGAGACCTAAAAGGGTTCATTTGTATGGGTCGAGTAGAAACCACAGGATAGGTAGGAGTAAGAATGGGAACCTACAACACTAAAACCATCACGGTTGAAGGATTCAAAGGAGTTACATTAACCACATAAGGTATAGGAGTCAAAAGAATCACTATTTTGTTCGGACTTGACTCAGTACCCATAACTGGATAATCAAAAGTCTGGGAGGTGGAGATATATGTACCATGTCTATTAACTTTACGCCTTTTAAAATGAAACTTCGGTAAAGACTCAAAATGCAATGGTAACTTCAAAAAATGACGAGACCTGTGAGGAGGTTTCTCTTGCTCCATGATGACTCGAGACTTGAGATATAGAACCAAATCCAAGGTCCGACTAACAATTAGAGAGCACACCAAACTGAAGCAAAAAGGAAAAATGCACACAAACAGGATATAGTAGCTGAAAAGGGGCCTCCCTCACTAAAGTAGGTATGCCTCACCCTAGAGGGGCCTGAGACTCCCTTCAAAAGATTAGAGGTATCAGAATCAATTATAAGGGCCCTCGTGGGATTAACAACGCAATCAGTGAGATCCCCCCAAAGAATTAATCCTCCATAAAGTTTGTGTGTTTTCTAACCCATATCTGACTCAGGGTACCTGTAGAATAATCCCTTCATGTAACCTATGTGGCTACCTATGTCAAGAAACTAGAGCCACCAAAATATAACCAATGCACAAGAAAACAGTCGTATGTAACACCCTAGGTTTTCATCCCGATATTAAATAATGTATTGTTACAATGTTGAGAGGCCAGAGTGCCCAAACAATTTTTAAAAGGCCAATGTGCCCAAGATATGTAATTTTTTGATCATTATTAATAATATACATCATTGGCTGATAGACGAACAAGGACTAGAGTTATAGGGGGATATGATTCAACAAGAGAGGGGGATTGAGGGGATAAATGTTTATTCCTATTTTAATTAGTCTTTTGTCTAAGGGAGTGGATCAATTATGTGAGCTTCTTAGGGAAGGCCATGAGGTTCTTGATTCCCCACGAAAATACTTAAACCCATCCCTGGTATGATTGGGGGGTTGGATCATTCACTCATTCACTTCTTATTTCATTCCATTCTTTCCCTCATGCATTCATTCAGTGATTGTTCACTATTTTTCACCTTGGGTGCAGATCTCGCTCCATTCATTTCCATCACCCGTTCATCTTCCTCATCCATGTCTTGGCTTGGGAAAAGGAAACGAACTGCTAAAGAGTATCCATGGTATTTTTGGTTGTAGTGGTCTCTGGTGTAATCCATCCATGACTTGAGGCCTGCACATCTGAGATTTGTTGGCCTGTGTCCAACTTTGTTCACAACTGCAAGTCCTGAGAGTTCCAACATGGAGATTCTGGACCAGTTGCATTGGATCCCTTGAAGGAGAAGGCTTGTCTGAGGGACTTCATGGTAGAGAAGGGTGGAGTTCCATTCTCTTGGGTGGTGCAAGATGGGTAGAAGAGATATGGGTACTTTGATTTCTATGAGTGTTGGGAAAGCCTATGAGAGCTTGAGTGTTGACTGGTTCGAGAAGCCAAATAACACTCTGGAACCATCCTTGTGGATTCATAGCCTTGGCTCGGGGGTGAAACTGTTGTTGATATCTAGAGTAGTAATGTCTATGATTGGGTGGAATGTCCTTGGTATTATTAGTAGCCACACATGGTTTTGATATTTAACATGATCGAAAAAAATTGCATTTTTCTGTAGCTTCCATCACCTCAATTTTGTAAAATTTTTTTGAGAATTTTGAGATGATTACTGGATTAAAAGCTCCTCTTATTAATTTCTTATTGTTTGCATTTTCATTTCTATTTTATGTTTAATTCATGACTGTAAGCATGAATTAAACATAAAACTCAGCTTGGTGTTATAATTTTTGTTCCTTAGAAACATCTTCTTAAAGGTCACCCATATTTAATTGAAATCCAAATCTAATGGTTGAATTATCTATTTTCTATGTGTTGGTTTTAATATGATTGTTATATGGTTTAATATTTTATTTTCAATTTGTGTTGATTTATGAAGAGAATTTGATATTTCTAGTCCTCTCAAGAATTCAATGGTCATACCAACGGTCATACAAATGGATACAAACCTGTTGTACTCACGTCCTCACCTCACCTTGCAAGCTCAACATATTAATGAACCTATTCATTATCTTCATATGGTTTGGTGCTCTATAAATTTAGCACTCATCATAGGAGATGATACGAGATACAACGAAACCTCTGGTTTTCGTTCCCACTATCCGAGTTATGATAACCGACCAGTTCTTCTCTTTTCATGTTTCCACTCTCCATTCAGACTTGTGTCTATTGCTTGCACAATTCAAACCCAAAATATTTTCGAGTAATATCTATTGCATTCTGGTCACAGTAGTCATGGTGCCAGTCGTTCGCATAGAGCCGAATGGATGCCATGCCTTGCTCTCCCATGACAATGTGATTGAAGACCTAAAGAGTCATGGCTGGGATATATTCCTTAAGAAATTTGATGGTTATAATTTGCAGGTAGCAGAAGCCTTCACAAGAACCTTTGATGGGTTCAGAGCTAAGATAGGAGACATACAATTAGAGTTGACAAAATATTTCATTAGCAAATATATAGGACTCCCATCAAAGGGCAAGAGATGGTTTAAAAACACCAGGATAGAAGAATTCTCATGGAATTTGTTCATGACCTCTCAGAAATCCAACTACTGTGTAAAAGGTATTCCTATAGCCTTACTAAAACCTAGATGGCATAGTTTGTTGTTGATTCTGAAAGAATTTGTTACTTGTGAGGGTCAATACGGACTGGTCTTTCTCTACCATATCCGTCTGCTCATGAATTTCATAGGCTTCAAGTTAGATATGCCATTTTATTTATTGATGAATCTCTATAAGATGGATAAGTGATACAAGTGACATGGTGTAAATTCGAGCTTGTTCCATCATGGGTTGGTTAAAATCTTGTTGATACATCATTTTTCAACCATAGGTGATAGTTGGGAAGTATTTTTAATAAGGAATGGTTTCGCTCAGGACAATCTTACAAAAAAACCTTCTTTAATAGAAAACCATAGCCTAGACAAGGCAGTGGTTAAAGACCAGTTCAATATTTCAAATAATGAACCAGAGTTCACTGACAAAAACCCTCTAGCCAAAGGATCGTCGTGTAAGTTTTCAACTTCCAATTTTCCAGAGAAAGAGATTGATGAATTGAATGGAAATGATCCTCTTCTGCTTGTGGGTGATTCTAGCCTAAACGTTATTGTTAAATCGGATGCCAAAAAACTTTGTAAAAGAACAAAACCATAGTGCATAGATTTGGGTTTCAAGAAAAAGAAAGCAGGTCACCTAATATCCAAGAATATGAGGAACTGAAACGATACTCATCTGAGCTCGATCAATCTAATCGAGATCGATAAGGGTTCAGATCCTGAGATAGAATATTTTCTAGTTCGGGAAAATCCATAATTTCAAGGTTCTAAGAGGGATATTTTCGTTCCTATTGAACCTTATGATTTCATGACAAATTTTCCACCATGCCTTAAAGGTAGAGAAGGATTCTCTGGTATTAGGCAAGATAGAAAACAATAGATAAGACTGATGCAACCTTGGTTGACTATGTTCTTCATCGTCCTGCCATCTCCCCTGTACACTGTGATGACTGTTTCCTTTGGGTCGAGCATTATTACACCAACATTCCTATCTTACAGTCCCGAATCAAAAATCTTACTGCTCAGAATGATTTGTTAAGGCAAGAAAACCTTGATCTCAAGATTCATGCAGAGAGGAAGAATAAATGTATCAAGAGATCCAGAAACAAAGTCATTAAGAATGCAACTAGTGTCAAGGCAATAACAAATTCTGAACTCTCTGACCCCTCCTTAGTTAACTTTTAATGGTAAACAATTTGATTTTCTTTTCATTTTATTTCGGTTGTGTAATTCGAAATCAGCAGATTTGAAGTTCTGATTTCATTTACTAAAATTAAGACTAGCTACATAATCTTCGATTCTGTAGCCACGACTCTTTCAACAAGAAAATTAGTTATTAGTAATGGTTTTTCTAATTTATCAAATTTATTTTGTTTTTCTCAGGAATGGGAGATTCTTCTGTTGATTATTTGGAGGAAATGTTTTCAATTATATGTCTAAATGATTAGTAGTTTCTCCTTCCTTATGTCCGAGAAAAACCTTGATTTATTTTTTAATAAACCAACTCTGTTATAAGTGGTTACAATCCACTGTTTTTTTAATATTCCTTGATTTTGGGAGATCCATCTCTATCCTCTGAGATATGAGTTTGTAGATCATAGGTTGCTTTAAATATTGTTCACTTTGTTAGTGAAAGGATCTTTTGATTGGAACAGATTATGGACACGTAATTCTCATAACTGAATGGACAAGTGGTTCACATTTCGGCTTTAGACCAACGTGACACTGTTCCACTTATGTTTTGCCTCTTATATTATGGAAGATTGATATGTTAAAAAAATTTAGTCTCATTTGCATACAATGTTTCATTTTATTTAGTGCTTTAAATTTTGCCTATAATTCATTGTTTCAAATATTATATTTTTGATCGTCATTTCAACTTTAATATCATGATTTACGCTTGATGTTTAGTTGATGTATCAAATGAATGTTTTGTATTAGAATTTCATTTACTGTGCTCATTCATCATTACAAGGTCATTGGATCTGTATGTTTATTACTCTGTTCTCATATCCTAGCTGTCAATAAACACCTTGAGTTTATTCTGGATATGTTAGTACAATCCTATTGCAGATTTCTCTCACAGGAAAGATAACTGGAGGTTTGGATTGCACAGGGACGTAGACACAATATGAGACTAATCTCAAGTTAGATTTATTAGAATTCAATTTCTGTTATTATTTTATTTATTAGCGAAACAAGATAGTTTAAATTGGCTATGACTATTACTCTATCCTTGGTTCAGATTATGTTTTGTTAGTATCTTATTAAGTTCTTAGATTTTAGATTATTAAACAGAAAATAAAAAAATATGTGTTTTCTTTATCTGCTTTTAAAAACAATTACAAAACATTGATTAAACAAGACATTCACCAAAACTTGTATTTTGTAAATACTCTGTCTATAATCGCACATTTGTATTTATGTTTGGAAACACTTGTAAATAATTAGATTCACGTACATAATATTATAGTTTTAGCTTCTTTTTTTGTTTGTTTGTTAATTTGTGCGGGACCTGTTGGCTATGCAATTAACCTATGGCTTAAGAAACTGCGACTCAAGGGCATATAAACCCTCAAAATCACCCGAGGATCGCACCTGGCCTGAGCCACACCAACCCTTAACATGGTTGTATTTTTTTGTCCTCACAGGTTTCGAACCGGTGACATTAACAACATGGAGTGGCTTAACAACGCACTCTGTCACTGACTGTCCTACACCTCGGGGACATTATATTTTTAGCTTTAGAATAGTTTGTTTCTTTTATTTGTTTTAGGATCCTAGTTGGATAACAGAGCCAATAAACCTTTCAAAATAAATCAAACCAAACGGATTGGGTTAATTAGACAACCCCGGTCAGGATATATTCTTCCAGTTGACGGTGTGTCACATATGCCCGTCAACAAATGGCGCTAGAAGGAGGGTCTGAATTCAATTGATGGCACGTGGAGGTCACAAGACTCCTCCCCCAAACACTCGCTACTCTCTTATAACGCGTAGTCTCTCAGACAACATCGTTACATTTGAAACAACAACTACCTCAAACAATAACCTTGAGATTCCCATTGAACTAGTGACACCAGTTCCTCAAGGGGGCAATGTCCAAGAAATTGTTCACCAGTCACTCATAAGAACACATAGTGCCTTAGCCCGTATCAGAAAACTTGGTAGTCCACTTAATCAACCCCTTAATTTCCTGGATATCCGATAACAACTTCAAGGCATTGGTCTGCTCCAAAACCTGTTAGATGAACATACTACCAATCCTACCAAAATGCCTATCCTTGGAGTCAGGGGATATGGTATTACACCTTCCCCACCTGATTCATCTCCATCCTCTTCAGAAGAAGAGTCTTTAGATGAAGGCAGTTCCTCATCAGGACCATCACAACCTTTGACACCACCAATGCCCATGGAAAACCAAAACAATCCTGCCAGACCTTGGCTCAATCAAGATGCCATGGCTGTACCCAAACCTCAAAACCCACTACCAAAACATCTGGAGAAATGGCTACCTAAATTTGATCCAGATTCCAAACAATCTACTAAAGATCACATCAAAAAATTTATGTTGGCCATTAGACTCCGGAGTGTTGAACACGAGGATGTAGTATGTAGATTATTTCCTTATACTTTTGAGGGAAATGCCTCTACATGGTATTTTTCTCAACAACACCAAACCATTATTTCTTGGGACAAGTTTGAAACTTTTTTATTGGAAAAATTCGGGGACAATAAATCTCCGGAAGTCTTGGTTATGGAACTCTCTAGCTTAAAAATGAATCCTAAGGAAAAAGTGAAAGATTTTAACCAAAGATTTCTTACATTAAAGAATAAAATCCCTGTAGATTCAATGCCCGCTGAAAGACTAATTGTTGCATATTACACTAAGGCTCTGCATAATAACATAGCATTTTGGGTCAAAATATCTAAGAAGAATACATTGTTAGAAGCCTTTGAGGAGGCAAGCCAAATTGAAAAAGATATTTTAATCTTAAAAGAAAATCTTAATAGTGAAGTTGAAACAAATTCGTCCTCTAAAAAGAAAATAAAGATCCTCGCTAGGCCTCCTCAAAATAAAAATCAATTAGAAACTTTAGACCTAGAAAGCTTGTAGAAAGTTTTCCAAAAATTGTCCAACCAGGTCATTGACTTGAAGAGATCAACCAAGGAGGCATCCATAAGTAAAGGAAGTTTTAAATCTTCTTTTAGAAAACCTTTTCCTCCCAACTGGCCAAACCCGACTACTAAAGGTATGAATTTGGAAATTTTACAGTATGCTTTGCAAACCATTTTAGAAGCACATGATAATTTTGTTTCTGCCCCTCCCAAAAATTCTGAAGATGTAGTTGAGGAAGAAGTACCAGAAGAAAAGGAATCATCTCCCACAGTTTTCGGTCACTTCTCGAACAATATCTTCCAAGCAAATTTTGAAACTGTTCATCCCTACAACATGAGAAGAAAAATGCAAAACAAACCCCCTTCTAAAGTGAGTAAAAATGTGTTTCCAAAAAAGTCAAAGCAAGTTGAATAAACAAAGCTTAACAACCCCTACTTTAGAATATGATTTGATTGAAGATCTCAAAAAATTGAGAGCTAATATTTATGTTTTTGAGCTACTGAAATTTCCCCTTATTTTGCAAAAAATGCTTCAAAGTATCAATGAAAATAGTAAAAACAACGATCCTAGCAGCAAGAAATCAACAGAAAATGGTTCAAATACAGCCAGAAAAATCCCAACTAAAATGACATCTGAACTTACAGATAAAAGGGATTTAGCTGGAAAAACTATAGCAAATGCAGATAAAATTGTTTTAGGGATAACAAATAGAAATCAACAGAATTATGTTGTTAACACTTGAAAAAATGTCCTGCCATTTTTGTTAACCTTTGAAATTTTTAATAGGAATGTACATAATTGTATGGTCAATTCTGGTGCATCGTCAACTGTCATGCCGCTATCTGTTTGTCAAAAAATCAATGCAGAAGTTAAACCTTCTGATCTCAAAATCATTCACCTAGATCGAACAAATGTTAAGATAATCAGTGAACTTAAGGATGTTCTGGTTATATTATCATCCAATCCTAAGGTTCATTAGATAATTGACATTATTGTTATTGATATCCCTGAAGTTTATGGGTTTTTTTTAAGTAGGGATTGGTTCGAACATCTACATGGTTACTTTGCCACAGATTGGTCTCATTTGTGGCTGCTTTAAAATGGACAGCTAAATAGAATCAGGATAAATAGAGAACGCTATCTGAAGCATACTATAACAGGTCTAAATGATCCAAATGAACCTTTTGTTACATCTGCAAACTCATGTGAAATGTAGGGAATGAATACCTTCTTTGGTAATTTCATGACTGAAATTTATTCTATTACTGATCCTGGAAAGCAATCAAAAGTTATGTCCTATACTCAGACATCAAGTTTGCCAAGTATGCCAAACACTGCTAACGAAACCCAAATATGGTCATTGTACTTTGATGGATCCAAATCCAAAGAAGGAGTAGGTGCAAATTATGTACTCATCAATCCTACAGGTAATAAGACTTTTATTGCTTGCAGGTTAGAGTTTGAATGCAGTAATAACATCGTCGAGTACAAAGCATTTCTACAAGGACTTAGGAAATCTTTGGATATGTACGTATGAAATTTAATGGTATTTGGTGATTCAAAAATCATGTTTAGGCAGGTAAGAAACTCCATACATTTCTTATCACCACATTTGAAAAGCTACCAAACCGAGGTATGGATTTTAATGAAAAAATTTTCAGCGTCTAACATAAATTCCATTCCTATACTAAGTAATTCGAAGGCCAATTTATTGGCCAATGTTGCTTCTAAAATATTGCCCACAGAAGCTCTTTCTCCTAATGTGTTTTCAATTGAATTGTTGTCCAAGCTGTCGATCCTAGATAGCATCACCAATTGGAGAGTGCTCGATGATGACCAGTAGATCATCAATTTCCTACATATGGAAGATACCTTCCAAGGTGCAGTCATTGATGAAGGCACTCATGATGAGAACCTCCAAAACTTCATAGTAATATCCGATCCTAGATCTCCTAAATCGACATCCGATCTGGTAAACTCTATCACCAGATTTGTTGTAAGACTGGAAAGTTTTTATGACTTGCATGGACTTGCATGATAAATTTAGAGGGACAGTTAATTGTAAAACGAATAGTTCTTCTTTGATTTTTAAGATGGTTAATTTAGGAACAAAGGACAATCCTCAAAATATTAATCTGGGAACGGGATGCTCCGAGCAAGAATGATATGCTTTTATAAAATTGTTTAAAGAATTTAAGGACGTTTTCGCCTGGACGTATGATGATTTAAAAACATTTGACCCTAATATCATACAACATGTCATCCCCATGAAACCCTAGACTGATCCTTTTCAACATAAATTGAGGAAGATGCACCCTAAATTAGAACCCACTGTTAAAAAAGAACTGAATAAATTACTAATTGCAAAGATAATTTTCCTGGTAAGGCACACGCAATGGGTGTCTAATCTAGTCCCTGTAAGGAAGAAAAGTGGTGAAATTCAACTCTGTGTCGATTTTCGAAACCTAAATCGAGCATTTGATAAAGATAACTACCCTATTCCTCCAATGGAACAAATTTTACAGCAAGTGTTTGATTCTGAAAGACTATCTTTGTTAGATGGCTTTTCGGGATACAACCAGATCCTCATGTCTCCCTCAGATCAACTTAAAACCACCTTTCACACCCCATGGGGCACTTATTCCTACATGAAAATGCCTTTTGGACTAATAAACATCAGCACCACTTTTCAAAGAGTAATGGATATTGCTTTCCATGGCCTCATAAATCAATCAGTCATGGTCTATATTGATGATGTCACCGTCTTCTGTAAAAACAAGAAAGATCACTTGTCTCACCTTAGGGATGTCCTAAAACGATGACACAAGTTCAATATATCTCTCAACCCTAAGAAATCAGTCTTTGCAGTAGATCAAGGTAAAATTCTTGGGTTTATAGTGTCTAAGGATGGAATTATTATTGACCTTGAAAGAACCCAAGCTATTGCTAAACTCTCCCCTCCCTCTTCCAAAAATTCCATGCAGTCCTTTTTGGGCAAGATTAATTTCGTTAGAAGATTTGTCCCAACATTCTTGGAAACAGTAAGACCATTACATAATTTAATTAAAAAGGATGTTATGTACTATTGGGGACCACAAGAAAGTCAATCTTTTGACTCCATTGGAAAAACAATAGTAGAAGCTACTTCCTTGATGAGTCTCGATTTTTCTCAAGATTTCACTCTTTGCACCTTTGCTTCTGATCGATCTTATGCTACTGTGTTAACACAGAAAAATGCTGAAAGTAATGATATACCCATTGCCTTCATGAAATCATATTTCAAAGGAGAAAATATTAACTACCTAGTAGTAGATAAAAAAGCATATGTTGTTTTTAAAGCAGTAAAACACTTCTGGTCTTACCTGCTGAAATCCAAAACCAAGGTTAGTGTTCCTTACCCAGCTATAAGAAACCTGTTAGTACAAAAATAACTGGATGAGAAAAGGGGAAAATGGATGACATCATTACAACAATATGACCTTGAAATAACTCCACAAATTGTTAGAGGTCAAGGCCTATGTAAACTAGTGTCTGATTCAGTTGAAGAATGGGAAAGTCAAATTAACACCTTAACTGTAAATCAGCATAACGAAAAACAAATCAGTTGTGCACAAGTTGTTGCCAATTCTTGGTATGATAATATTAAATTTTATTTCACGCATGGATCCACTCCTCGCTATCTTGATCCTAGAAACAAAAGAGCACTATGGCTAAAATATTCATCTTTCCAGTTAATAAATGATGTATTATTTCAAAATAATTTTGATGGTGTTCTTATGCGTTGTTTAGAAAAGGAAGAGTCAAAGAAAGTACTATCTGAACTTCATGTAGGTGAATCTAGTGGTCACTTTGGAGGAGATACCACTGCTCACAAAGTGATAAGAGCTGGGTACCATTGGCTCACTTTGTTTAAAGATGCCCATACGTTGTGTCATAAATGCATAATCTGCCAAAAGGCTGCAGGACAGGTGAAAAAGGCAGCATTCTCGTTGTAGCCTGTCACTATAGATTCCCCTTTTCAGTAATGGGGTCTTGACATCATAGGACCAATTAACCCTTATTCTTCACAGAAGCACAATTATATCATTACAACAATGAATTATTTTACCATATGGTTCGAGGTTGCACCTTTGAAAGTAGTGAACACAAATCAGGTAGTATATTTCCTTAACTCTTATATCATCACTCGATTCGGCGTTCTCGAATGTTTGGTCTTCGATAACACCTCTTACTTTTCATCCCTTGATATGAACGTCTTTTCTTTAGAAAAGGGGATTAAACTGAAATATTCCGACAGCTACTACCCTCAAGGAAATGGTTTAGCAGAATCAACAAACAAAAATTTAATCAAGATCATTAAGAGGGAAGTTTCAGAAAATCATAAGAACTAGCACAATGCATTGTATAATGCACTTTGGGATGATAGGGTGACACCAAAGGCCTCTGTTGGTAATTCCCCTTTCTTTCTCTTCTATGGAAGAGAATTAATTATCCCTCCACATGTTCTACTTCCTTCTTTGCAATTATCACAAAAAGTTCAAGAAGAGGAGTGCCCTCCCCTAGAAAGTCGAATAAATGCCTTGTTAAAACTGGAGGAAGTAAGAGCACAAGCAAAGCAAAAACTGGATCAGCACCAACAAATTGTAAAAATATGGTTTGATTAAAATTCTTCCTTAGATAGAATTTCGATGTTGAATATTTGCTTCTCAAGTGGGACTAATCTCACGAGGGAAAGGGGGAACACACTAAGTTCTAGAATCTGTGGTTGGGACCATTTGTAATTTCTGAAAAATTAGGTCTCATCTCTTTCCGTTTGCACAATTTGAAGGGACAACCATACACTTTCCCAGTGAATGTCTAGGCTCTCAAAAGATATTTCACCTGATGATTCCAGATCTACCCCTCTGTACACATATTTTGTTTAATTTTCTTTTCTGTTTTCTGATTTTGGTTCTTTTCATTTTGCTTGTTTTTTATTTGTTTCTGAAAAATTATGTTTGAGTCACCATTTCATTTGTGGAAGGGGAAATCAGAAACCTTATCCAAAAGAAATAGTTGATGACTTTTCAAAGCACTAGTGCAATAAATGATAAAACTCATATCAACAGAAGAAAATTTATGTTCAAAACAATGTTGTCTGGTTTCTTTTTGAAATTACGAGAACATACGATTATCATCAATGAAACTCTTAACTTTGTCCCTTTTTTTTAAGGAAAACAACTCAATTATACCTTCCTATCCTCAACATGGTTTCTTAACACAAATATAAGTGTTTAGATCATGATGAAGGTCGCCAAACGAGAAAATAAGTTGTAAAAGATCAAGGTTTTTTTTTGAAATCTGAAATTTTCAGCATCACCCTGCTCTCTTGAATATCATAAAGTTTCTGCTAAATTGTAAACAAATTCTAGAGAGTTGAAAGCACTGCAAGGTGTGGGAAGTGTCTGTAAACTTGCCGAGACACTGAACAGGTCTGTTGGCAGTGAGTAAATGCATGCATGATTCCAAGGCAACTTCGTCAGGGTACTGAATAGGCCTACTGGCAGCGAAGCAATGTCGGGTTCAAGAAAATTATCAGGTATGTCTTTTTGGAATTTATCAAAAGTAAATATGTTCTTTATCTTCAATGGATGACTTTTGGACATGATAGAGGTGTTAGAGTGGGTTAAATGACATCCCTGTTGAGGCTATGGATGTCTGTTGGCAGCAATGGCCCTATCAACAGTATCGGATTCGGTTTCCTAAGCATTGTGTCGTTCGTAATCAAAACTTGATACCATATCACTTTTTTGACAGAAACACATTTGACACTAAACTATGTTATTTCTTGAGTTTTGATCAGAATGCTTGACTTGTTTTCATCTATTTCTTAAATTTTCATTCTTTCTTATTCATCCCAACATGAATTTTCTGGTGATGCAGAGATAACTGCTACATCAAATACGTTTCCATTGTTGTCAGCCACACATGATTTTGATATTTAACATGATCATAAGAAATTGCATTTTTTGTAGCTACCATCACCTCAATTTTGTAAACATTTTTTGAGAATTTTGAGATGATTACTAGATTAAAAGCTCCTCTTATTAATTTCTTATTATTTGCATTTCGTTTTTGTTTTATGTTTAATTCATGACTGTAAGCATGAATTAAAAATAAAACTTTGCTTGGTGTTATAATTTTTGTGGCTTAAAAACATCTTCTTAAAGGTCACCCATATTTAATTGAAATCCAAATATAATGGTTGAATGATCTATTTTCGATGTGTTGGTTTTAATATGATTGTTATATGGTTTGATAGTTTATTTTCGATTTATGTTGATTTATGAAGAGCCTTTGATATTTCTAGTCTTCTCACGAATTCAATGTTCGTACCAACAGTCATACAAATGGATACAGACCTATTGTTCTCGCTTCCTCACCTCACCTTGTTGGCTCAACATGTTAATGAACCCATTAATTATCTTCATAGGGTTTGGTGCTTTGTAGTTTTAACACTCATCACAAGAGATGATACAGGATACAACGAACCCTCTAGTTTTCATTCCCACTATATGAGTTATGATAACCTACCAGTTTTTTTCTTTTCATGTTTCCACTCTCCATTCGGACTTGTATCTATTTCTCACACTGTTCAAACCCAAAATATTTCTGAGTAATCTCTGTTGCATTCTAGTCACAGTATTCATGGTGCCAATCATTCACATAGATATGAATGGATGTCATTCCTTGATCTCCCATGATGATGTGATTGAAGACCTAAATAGTCATGGTTGGGATATATTCCTTAAGAAATTTTAGGGTTATAATTTGTAGGTAGCAGAAGCCTTCGCACAAACCTTTGATGGGTTAAGAGCTAAGATAGGAGACATACAGTTAAAGTTGATAGAATGTTTCATTAGAAAAGATACAAGGCTCCCATCGAAGGGTGAGAGATGGTTTAAAAAAACCAGGATAGAATAAGTCCCGTGGAACTTGTTCATGACCTCCCAGAAAACCAACTGATGTGTAAAACGTATTCCTATCGCCTTACTAAAATCTAGATGGCATAGTTTGTTTTTAATTCTAAAACAATTTGTTACTTGCAAGGGTCGATATGAACTGGTCTTTCTCTACCATATCCATCTACTCATGAATTTCATAGGCTTCGAGTTAGATATGCCATTATATTTATTGACGAGTCTCTATAAGATGGCTAAGTGATACAAGCGATATGGTGTAAATTCGATCTTGTTCCATCATGGGTTGGTTAAAATCTTGTTGATACATCATTTTTCAAAAAGTCTTTTTAATGAGGAATGGTTTCATTCAGGATGATCTTACAACAAACCCTTGTTTAACAGAAAACCCTAGCTTAGACAAGGCAGTGGTTAAAGACCAGTTTGATATTTCAAATAATGAACCAGAGTTCACTGACAAAAACCCTCTAGCCAAAGGATCACCATGTAAGTTTTTACCTGCCAGATTTCTAGAGCAAGAGATTGATGAATTGAATGGAAATCATCCTCTTGTGCCTGTGGGTGATGCTAGCCTAAATGTTATTGTTAAATCAAATCCAAAAAAACTTTGTAAAAGAACAAAACCATAGTGCACAGATTTGGGTTTCAAGAACAATAAAGCAGGTCACCCAATATCCAGGAAGTTGAGGAACCGAAATGATACTCATCTGAGCTCAATCGATTTGATCGAGACTGATGAGGGTTCGGATCCTGAGATAGAATATTTTCTAGTTCGGGTTGATCCAAAATTTCAGGGTTCCAAGAGGGACATTATCGTTCCTACTGAACCTTATGATTTCAGGACAAATTTTCCACCATGCCTTAAAGGTATAGAAGGATTCTCCAGTATTAGGCAAGATATGAAGAAAACAAAAAATAATACTGATGCACCCTTGGTTGACTTTGTTCTTCATCGGCCTTCCATCTCCCCTGTACACTGTGATAACTGTTTCCTTTGGGTCGAGTGTTATTACACCGACATTCCTATCTTACAGTCCCGAATCAAAAATCTTACTGCTCAGAATGATTTGTTAAGGCAAGAAAACCTTGATCTCAAGGTGCAAGCAGAGAGGAAGACTAAACATATCAAGAGATCCAGAAACATAGTCATCAAGAATGCGACTAGTGTCAAGGCAATAATAAATTCTGAACTCTCCGACCCCTCTTTAGTAAATTTTTATTGGTAAACAATTTGATTTTATTTTATTTTTATTTATGTTGTCTAATTATAAATAAGTAGATTTGAAGTTTTGATTTCATTTACTAAAATTAAGACTGGCTACAGAATCTTTGATTCTGTAGCCCGGTCTCTTTCAACAAAAGAATTAGTTATTAGTAATGGTTTTTCTAATTTATCAAATTGGTTTTTGTTTTCTTAGGAATGGGAGATTTTTCTACTGATTATTTGGAAGAAATATTTTCATTTATACGTCTAAATGATTAGTGATTTCTCCTTCCTTCCGTCCTAGAAAAACCTTGATTTATTTTTTAATAAACCAACTCTGTTATAAGTGGTTTCCAATCCACTATGTTTGTAATATTACTTGATTTTGGGAGATCCAACTCTATTGTGTGAGATATGAGTCTGTAGATCATAGGTTTCTTTAAATGATGTTCACTTTGTTAGTGAAAGGATCTTTTGATTGGAATAGATTATGGACATGTAATTCTCAGAATTGAATGGACAAGTGGTTCACATTTCAGCTTTAGACTAGCGTGACATTGTTCCACTTATGTTTTGCCTCTTATATTATGGAAGATTGATATGTTAAAAAGATTTAGTCTCATTTGCATACAATGTTTCATTTTATTCAATGCTTTAAATTTTGTCTATAATTCGTTGTTTCAAATATTATATCTGTGATCATTATTTCAACTTTAATATCATAATTTACGCTTGATGTTTAGTTGATGTATCAAATGAATGTTTCACATTAGAATTTATTTTATTGTGCTCATTCATCATTATGAGGTCATTGGATCTGTATGTTTATTACTATGTTCTCATATCCTAGTTGTCAATAAACACCTTGAGTTTATTCTGGAGATGTTAGTACAAGCCTGTCGCAGATTTCTCTCATAGGTAAGATAGCTGGAGGTTTGGATTGCACAGGGACATAGACACAGTATGAGACTAATCTCAAGTTATATTTATTAGCATTCAATTTATGTTATTAGTTTATTTATTAGTGAAACAAGACAGTTTAAATTAGCTGTGACTATTACTCTATCCTTGTTTCAGATTATGTTTTGTTAGTATCTTATTAAGTTCTTAGATTTTAGATTATAAAACAAAAAATACAAAAATATGTGCTTTCTTTATCTTCTTTTAAAAACAATTACAAAACATTGATTTCGCAAGACATTCACCAAAACTTACATTTTGTAAACACTCTGTCTATAATTGCACATTTGTATTTATGTTTGGAAACACTTGTAAATAATTAGATTCATGTACATAATACTATAGTTTTATCTTTAGAGTAGTTTATTTCTTTTCTTTGTTTTAGGATCCTAGTTCGCTAATTGAGCCATTAAACCTGTCAGAATAGATCACACCAAATGGTCTGGTTTAATTAGACAATGCCAGTCCAGATCGATTCTTCCAGTTGACAGTGTGTCACATATGCCCATCAACAGGTCTGCAACCAGTTTGTTTCTTCTTTTATAAAGATAAGTGCTCTTTGTTATGATATTATTTATCTGTATATGAATGTATTCTATTGTGTATTTATTTATCATTTAATTGAATCTTTAGAATATGTACGCTTGCTAGTTATTGTTTTGCATGTCGTTAGATATTTTCTTTTATGCATCCTTATTAATTTAAAAAGATATCTGTAAGAGAAAGAAGTCCAAGGGTGGGATTGGAGGTAGCATACTCCAACCTGTGGGTGGCGGGGTGTGTTACAGATTGGTATAAGAGATTTTGGTTGAAACACTGGGCCAATATGGGTCGGGTCTGTTGGTTAGAGTCTCATGGTTGAGATTGAATTATGACTATGAAGTTGAAAATCTTAGGAGGAATGGCATTGCAAAATATACGCAGGATATAGAACGTCAGAGATCCTTTTTAAGGGTTCGAAGGATCGTGACCATCCCTTTCAAATTCGAGAGTGATCACCACTGTGGGATCAAGAGAGATCCAGGATCATTGGATCAGAGGGAAAGTGAATAAGGGTCATTTGATGAAGGCGAAGCAAAGGTTAATTCACAATCATCAGATCTCATTGGAGAGAAATCAACAGTGGGGAAGCATTGTGGGGATCGGGAATAAAATTAAAGTTTCTGCAAGTTGTGAGCCCACAATCACTCAAGATCATTGATATTTCTATATCAATAGATCAACGGTGGATATTGATCCCACTACGGATGAGCATATTCTCTTTGTGGAGATCAACAAGGAAATTAAAGAGTGAGCAAGTTGAGTCCCTGCAATCACTCATGGCCGTTGATATTCAAGAAAGGGAAATGTGTCAGGTGATCTCGTACTCTGTGAGGAAACAAGAAGAAGCTGGGTGAGTAAAGGATTCTTGAATCTCGAAGCTCTAAAAATCTGGAGTAGATCCAAACCATTGATCAAAGTGGACATGTGGAAGGAGATCCTGCACTCTAGCGGATAACCACTTTGGAAGAAAGAAGGATGCGAAAAGACAAAACTCCTTAAGGCCCGAAGTCCAGAGTTAATGCGGATCGTCTGATAAGGGAGACATGCGACGACAATTTGGCCAGTTCAAGAATTTAGAGTTCAGGAAAATTAGAGTGTGCTAGTATGGAAACTCCCTAATCCTGAAGTTATGAATCCTGAAGAGCCGAAGTGATTCACAGACGTTGATCTGTGAAAGACACGCGTCGACGGATCATTGAATTCAGGTGAAATTACTTTGGGAGAAAGTGAAGGCGGAGAGTTTGAAACTACCAAATCTTGAAGAGCCGAAAGGATTCACAGCCACTGATCTGTGAGAAGACATGCACTGACGGATCGTCGAATTCGGGTGAAAGAACTCCGAGAGAAAGTGAAGGCAGAGAGTTTGAAACTCTCAAATCCTGAAGAGCGAAAGCAATTCATAGCCATCGATTTGTAGGAGGACATGCGTCGACAGATCACGAACTCTGGGTGGAAGCATTCTAGGAGGAAGCAAGCGGGGGAATTTGAGACTTCCAAAGGGTGAAGACCTGAAGTGGACTAGAGCCATTGATTTGAGTTGGATGCATGGTGCATGATCTAGAACTTTGGGTATGGAGTACTCTAGGGGAAAGCGGAGGTCGAAAGTTATGAACTCTTGAAGCGTGGAGTCCGAAGTGGGTCTCCATTGTTGATTGTGAATGATGAAGAGGACTATTGGTATGGTCCTAGATGAAGGTTCCAAAGTTGGACAGATTTGGGTTTCAAGAACAAGAAAGCAGGTCGCCTAATATCCAGAAAGTTGAGGAATTGAAATGATACTCATCTGAGATCAATCAGTTTGATCGAGATTGATGAGGGTTCGGATCCTGAGATAGAAGATTTTCTAGTTTAGGTTGATCCAAAATTTCAAGGTTCCAAGAGGGATATTATCGTTCCTACTGAAACTTATGATTTCAGGACAAATTTTCCACCGTGCCTTAAAGGTATAGAAGGATTCTCCAGTATTAGGAAAGATCTGAAAAAAACAACAGATAAGACTGATGCACCCTTGGTTGACTTTGTTCTTCATCGGCCTGCCATCTCCCCTGTACACTGTGATGATTGTTTCCTTTGGGTCGAGCATTATTACACTGACATTCCTATCTTACAGTCTGTTTGCAGCCAATCATTTTTTTTTTAATTGCTCTTAAAAAACGCTGCCTACACCCCTTGTCTCATTAATGTAAAATCATCATCGCATTGTGCTTCCAGATATTTGTTTCATTTTTGTGACAATTGCAATTTGGTCTGGATTTGATTTTCACAACTGTAAGTGTGAAAATATCTCTTTCATCGTTTGGACTGTAGTCATCTTTTATCGATTCCTCCAAAAGACACTTGACCATTGGTTTATCACATGACTGCTAAAGATTTTCTCGAACCTATGTCTTTGAGCATCCTCTTACCTTGATTGCGCATTTGGATATGTTTGATTGCTAAGCCTTTGGGCATAAAAATTTATTGGTTTTATTATGATCTTATAAAAGTTATAATGGATTTGGTCTTATCGCTTTGATTCTTATTGCTATGGGCTTTTCACTCAGTTATTATATGAGAAATTTTGGATCATTATGTTCTAAAAACTTTGAAATGCAAACATTTGAATGTGCAACGAGTACATCGGTAAGTTTATAAAGTCAATTCAAGAAATAGCAATGGTTTGAAGGCGCATGGATTAATCATATTGGACTTTAATTTTACAAATCGATGCTTGGTATATTGTTTGGTAAGTTGATATTACATTGAATGATTCATAGTTCCAAACTATGTATTGGCATCGATTAAATTTAAACCTTGGTGTAAAACGATTGATTGACACGATGGATGTTGGATATGGTGTTGGATTGAACTGTACACTTGGCATGAGTATAACGTATGGTGTTGGTTCTGATTCGGGTGACTGGCACGTTAATATGATTACACACCTATTTGTTGGACGATATGCATGGTATAAACGATTATGATTTTAATAACACTGTAATCAGTCATTAATACAGTGCGTGGCGGTGGTAATCCCACCACCTTCGCACGCATGCAGTTAATTCTGGTCTATTCGAGCATAGAAGCTGTCAAACCCTATAGTTTTTCGACTCTGTGCATTGTTTCATTCAGTTTGAACCCTAAAATGTACAGAGGTCATGGCTCCTGTCATAAGGGCCGAGCCCAACGGGTGCCAAACACTGTTGACATTTAGTGGTGCATGTAGCGACCTGGAACAACACGGATGGCTCGCTTTCATAAGGAAGTTCGATGGCTATGACCTCACTGTGGTTTAGCAATTTGCGTTATCGTTCGATGGCTGCCGAGCCAAAGTTGGAGATGTCCAGCTTGAAATTACTGAAGAATTTCTCAGCCTGGCAACCAGCCTGCCTGTCAAGGGACAAAAATGGTCAAAAAGTTGCAAGGTAGATGATGTCCCATGGACATTACTGTTCCAATCTCGCACAGTGAACTCATGCGACAGAGGATTGCCTGCAAAGATGTTGAAACCCCGCTGGTATGATCTCTTGATGATTATCAAGCGTTTCGTTACTTGTGAAGGAAGGTACGGGTTTATTTTCTTATTCCACCTGCGTTTATTAATGGTTTTCATGGGTTTTGAACTAAGTATGCCTCACTATCTGCACCGAAGTTTGTTCAAAATGGCTAAACGATACAAGCGTAGCCAGGCTGACACTAGCCTCTTCCATGTTGGATTGATCAAAATGGTTTTAGTCTACGAATTAGGGTTACGTCGTGATTCTTGGCATGATTTTCTCAGCCGTAATGGTTTTAGAGAGTCTAACCCTCCACAGGTAGATAAGCCCGTGGTGACCGAGAGAAAACCTGCCCCTGTGCCTTATAATGTTTTATTACCTAGACCTAAGCCCGAGTCACCTACGAGTTTGTCTAAGGCTGTGCCAAAACAAACCAAAGTTGCTAAAGCTACAACCCAAAATACTAGAGCGAATACTGGTGTTAATACTCGAGGCAAGAAAAATTCAAGATTGATCTCTCGCATGGCGAGGAATAAATCTAAGCTTCCTGCCAAAACAGAGCCTATCATGGTTAGCGAGGACTCTTATTCAGACATTGAACGATTTCTCGCCAAAGAGTATCCTTACTCCGAGGGATTGTGTGGCAAACCTCCTCATGATTTCGTCAAGAACCTACCTCCTTGTCTGCGGGATAACCCTGACTTTCCTGGTATTGAACCACTCCATGAAACCCTCGAGGAATCATAAAAACCCCCTTCTGTTCAACATGTTGCTGCACCTTGCGAGCAATGTGGGTTATGGGTGGAAAGATACTACTTGGATGTACCTACGTTGCAATCCAGGATCTACGATTTGGAAAAACAAGTGGCAAAGCTCACTGGTCAGAATGCAAAGGTGCAACCTTCTGATAAGAAGCAACGAACCACGGGTTCAGTCCTATTAAAAAATGTCGAGTCTGCCACTACAATTATCAATTCAAAATTGACATAAGTCCCAGCAATTGTGATGGTATATTTTTCACATTTATATTACTTTCTTTGTACATATTTCGCCTTCTCTGTTACATAAGCATGCTTCGCTGTATATAATGTTTGTTTTATTTTTGGTTATCGTTTAAAATTCGATTGGATTTTGTTTTGATTCGATAGATCATCGAATAGATATGATTGTTCAAAATTAGCTTGATATTCTGTTGATAATACAAGCTGTTAATATTTTTAAAAATAGTCTGTTGTTGGTATCCCGAATTTCGAATTCAGTCAATGGTATAATTCGAATTGGTTATGATATGAGTATGATTAATAGATGGGTTAACTGTTTCAATTTCCTTCGACCAAATTTCATACTTTTCTGTTGATACATAACCGAACCGCAATTGATTTGATTCTCATTGATTGCAACTTATTCAAATTGGATTCTGATTAAGGTTACGATGTTGTGTCTATAATTAACTCTGTGAAGATTGGTGTGGATTATTGCTCAGTTCATGAATCTGTAGATTTTATCATGCCTCTGTCCATTGACTGTGTAAAGGTTCTTGAGTTGATATGATTTCATCTGATTACAATGGAGGCTGTTTACGCATTGTGATTTTAATTAAAGGTTATCAATTCGTTACTATGACTAGTCGATGACAGTTATGACCATATCTATGAACTGTTGGAAATTCAGCATATAAAGTCTATGACTAGATTTTATGGATAGAGTTATGCATGTTTTATCGTGACAATTTTTGGCTATTGATTAAACGATTTGGATCCTATGCAAACCGATAATGATTGTTTTTTATCTCATACGATTTGGTTTACCATTGATTGCATCCATGGAACAGTCTTGTTAAGATTTGATTTGATTTTATGACGATTGGGAAAACAGAGTATTCCTATTCTGTCCCGATTGTATTCTGTTCGATTTGGTTTGATTTAAAGGATTATTTTTATTCAATCATTAGTAATTTGTTGATGATTGGATTTGATTTGATTTTGATTATATATCTATTCATGTTTACTATTCTAGACCAGCTACAGAATCAGAAGATTCTGTAGCTAAGTGATCCGGCAGGATCTTTTCAATGATTATGGTTGAGTTTTAAACTTGCATGAGTAATTTAACCATTTTAGAATTTAATGAAAGAATGAGGAAATAAGAGGATTATATCAGTCAAATACACATATGCATATCTGAAAATAATAATGAACAGCAAACCATAAGAACGCAGGTTGATAACGGAGTTCGGCACAATGTTTGCCTACGTCTCCGGGCCTTTTTCCTGTGGGGGAGGCTTCTT
>ML776949.1:504736-529474 GCA_009831015.1 Picea engelmannii
GGACAGCAAGCAATTAGTTTCACAGGTTTTATTCAAATCTGTAGATTGTATGCAATGTATATTTGTGAATAAACTGTAATTGATTGATAATTAAGTAGTTGATTTGAGTTATTATAATCATAATTAGTATCTTGTATATATAATAGTTAGTAGTTTATAGTTAGAATAGTGTAGTTAGTTTAGTTTGTTTTATTAGTTTCTAGTTTCTTTTATTAGTTTAGTTCTTTTTCTTTGTTTTATTAGTTTCTAGTTTCCGTTTAGATTTCTTAGCTCAGATCACTTCTCTTTGGTTTCCATACAAGACCTTAGAGTGACCAACGGAGCCGTTAAACTCGTCAGGGTGGTCCATTCCAAACGGCTTGGGTTATTTAGACAACCCCAGACCGGTTCCACTCTCCCAGTTGACGGACGGTCAATTTCGCCCGTCAACACAGTCCTGAATCAAAAATCTTACTTCTTAGAATGATTTGTTAAGGCAAGAAAACTTTGATCTCAAGGCACATGCAGAGAGGAAGACTAAACATATCAAGAGATCCAGAAACATAGTCATTAAGAATGCGACTAGTGTCAAGGCAATAATAAATTATAAACTCTCTGACCCCTCTTTAGTAAACTTTTAATGGTAAACAATTTGGTTTTCTTTTCATTTTATTTCTATTGTCTAATTCTAAATAAGTAGATTTGAAGTTTTGATTTCATTTACTAAAATTAAGGCTGGCTACAGAATCTTTGATTCTGTAGCCAGGTCTCTTTCAACAAAAAGTTAGTTATTAGTAATGGTTTTTCTAATTTATCAAATTGGTTTGTTTTTTCTTAGGAATGGGAGATTTTTCTACTGATTATTTGGAGGAAATATTTTCTATTATATGTCTAAATGATTAGTAGTTTATCCTTTCCTCCATCCTAGAAAAGCCTTGATTTATTTTTGAATAAACCAACTCTGTTATAAGTGGTTTCCAATCCACTATGTTTGTAATATTACTTGATTTTGGGAGATCCAACTCTATCCTGTGATATATGAGTTTGTAGATCATAGGCTACTTTAAATACTATTCACTTTGTTAGTGAAAGGATCTTTTGATTGGAACAGATTATGGACATGTAATTGTCAGAACTGAATGGACAAGTGGTTCACATTTCGGCTTTAGACTAGCGTGACACTGTTCCACTTATGTTTTTCATCTTATATTATGGAAGATTGATATGTTAAAAATGTTTAGTCTCATTTTCATACAATGTTTCATTTTATTCAATGCTTTAAATTTTGTCTATAATTCATTGTTTCAAATATTATATCTGTGATCATTATTTCAACTTTAATATCATGATTTACACTTGATGTTTAGTTAATGTATCAAATGAATTTTTCATATTAGAATTTATTTTACTGTGCTCAGTCATCATTACGAGGTCATTGGATCTGTATGTTTATTACTATGTTCTCATATCCTAGTTGTAAATAAACACTTTGAGTTTGTTTTGGAGATGTTTGTACAAGCCTGTTGCAAATTTCTCTCATAGGCAAGATAGCTGGAGGTTTGGTGTAACACCCTATTTCCTCCAATTTGTAATTAATCATAAAATAGGAATTACCATGCCAATGCATGAGGACATTATAAATTCATTATTGATTGAGTTGCCAATAATTGACTATGGGGGTGAATCCTTGAAAGTACTGGCCATGATATCACTAGAGCAAGAATGTGAAAACTATACAAGAGGGTTCATATATCAAATAACCCCAAATCTCCCTTGATAAGGATGAAAAACCTCCTTCAAATCCCAAGGAAAGAAATCAGTTAATGAAGAAAGGACTGGTGGTTGAAAAATCAACCACCCCCATAAATGGAAACATGGGTTGTTAGCCTGAAGTACCACAGTGACCTGTAGACCTGATCTTCCTTCTGACAGAAGGAACAGGATAGGTCGGCCAAAACCTTCCAGGGTAAGGGGGATAAAGAAGGGAGAGGAGACACGGGACATGAGAGAGTAAGCTCATAAGGGAGATGCTCCAGTGGAATCATGAACGGAAGGCTGCGAGTTTGATGTGGAAGAGCATCTGAGAAACCTCGCCGAGGCCATAACTAAAAGAGAAAGCTCTGAGTTACAGAGAATAGGACCTGAGCAGAAGCTGGGACAAAGACATAGCTCCTGAGAAGTGTGAGAACTCCTTGGTGATATCATGGCTTGGCACGGGGGTGTCCAGAGTGATAAGAATGAATGCCTCTGAACCTATGGTCGGGTGGAAGGATGAACACCCACAGTCAGTTGGTTGGTGGCAACCTATAATAGATAAGCAATTTCCTACCTTGTGTAATTTAGCCATAACTGTGTATGAATTAGTTATACTGTGTATGTTTCAGGAATTGTACATATTTATTAATGGATATACTGTATCCCCCTTATTTCTTCTTGATTGTATAACTAGGCCAGTAAGAAATTATATGGTTAGGAGATGATTTTATAATCGTAAATGCTTATGTCTTGTGGAGGAATAAGCCAGAGTCACGAACTGTGTGTTCGTCGACCCCACACACAGTTTCATGTACGCATGCCAACTCTCCTAATTGTTTAAATTACTTGGAGGATGAAGTTTGTTAAGCTCAGGAGAGGTAGTGCATATCATCATAGGCTCTCTGTGAGGCAAACCGAACCCAAAACTCCCTAAGTCCTAGACAAGCTCAGGAAGGATTACATTGTTGTGTGCACGGACCTTGCATGGAGTGCAGAGGTCAAGAAACCCTTTGGAGGTTTTAGAGCATATGAAAGCTCAAGAGTGATAGAGATCGTGATAAAAATCAGATCTGAACTTTTGGTTCAATTCGGGGAAATAGAGGTGAGGATTTACCCAAAGTCCTGAAAGGAAAATTGCCGATTCGCAGGGGAAAATCTAGACCATTGGATCCTACGTCCAAAAAACCGGAGAAGAGTGTGCAGGAGAATAGATCTGAACCGTTAGATCGAGCATAGGGGACCGATAGCCATCGGATCTAGAAAATTCACACGAGGTTTAACCTGGTGCATGCAGGGGAGAGAGGACTCATCAAAGTCCTGAAAGCATCGAGATCGTCCATCCCAGAGGATGCATGTCAGAGATCCACATCTATCGGGGATTTGGCACTGGGGAAATAGGAGTGAAGAATCTCCCAAATTCCCAAAAAGGAGAAAGCCAAGATTGATCGCGACCATTGATCATCCTGAAAAGATCACAACTGTTGATTGTGGCTAAAGGTCACACTCGTCCATCGAAGGGACACGTGGTTGTCGGTCAGCGTTTCAGCACCGGGAAATCACAGAAGAAGGCTTCCCCAGACTCTTGATGGGGAATCGTCAACAATGAATCACGACCATCGGGTCATGATATATCTAGACCATCCATTTGTAGAGGACATGTGGTGAGAGTTAGGAATTTCACTGACTCGCCACTGAAAGAAGTCAACGAAAGGAGCTCTTAGAACTCACGAGTCGTGAAATCATGACTTAATCCTAGTCGTTGGTTTAAGAGAGATTACAACCGTTAGATCAAGGGGCTTGTGGGTCATCGATCTAACCTGGATATGTACCATTCATCGGAGGAGACGTGTGGTGAGCAGTCAAAGTTCGGGGAAATCTTTGAAATGTCGTGGGCCATTGGATCTCGTAGAACAACGAAGGGATTAAGACTGAGTGTCTTTCAACACCCTTAAGCTCAAGATGGATAATGATCATTAGATCCATATCAACGAGGGTCATTGATCTCATACACGAATTCCCATATCAGAATTCAGGGATTGGAGTGACAAGATATTTGGAGTCGTTGCATCATGAACTCCTGGTTCATGAAAATCTTAAAAGATCTGGACCATTGGATCCAAATCATTGAGGATCGTTGGATCTCCTACAAGAACTCGTGTATCGGAGTTCAGGGAATGGAGTGACCAGTGTTTTGGTTCGTTACATTTCAAACTCCCGGTTACCGAAATCCCGATACGGCTACAGCCATTGGATCATGGGGAGATTCACAGCCGTCGATCTCATCGAAGGTAATATTTCGAGTTTCGGGGTTTGAAGAGTTGAAAGACTTGACTCTCTTGCATCGCTAAGTCATGAAATGCGAAAGGCGCCTTTTATCTTAGCCTGTGGTCATAACCAACGATCACATGGAGGTGGATAAAGGAAGAGATAGCCTGTGCTAGGCCCCCGTAGGAATTTGGGGATTCTACCCTTGGGGAAGAACGAAAATTTTATTTTTGTTGTAGTGGGTATGTGACAAATTGGTATTAGAGCATGGTTACAACACTTGGCCTACTTGGGCTCATGTACAATTCGCATAAGGAGATATTGTTATCTGCATTCTCTCTTTAAGGAGAAGGACTGCAGAATGAAACTATAATTTGGGAGTTTCTACAGAATTATAGCAAAGGAATTATATTGTTCCTTTATCAAAATGATAACTACTCTTATAGGAGTAGGGATGCACTGATCAATATTACTGATAAGACCTGAGTATGAATAATAGAGGTGGAATAAATTGTTCTATGAAGCTGCACAAGCCATAAAAGGGACATGAACTAAGTTGTTATGTTATAGTGTGATGATGGCTACCTACTAAAGCAGGTAGAGTCTCTTGCAATTGAGATGGCTAGTTAGGTAAGAATTAAGATCCTCATGAAGAACTCCTTCATGATTTATGAAATATGGTAAGGACTGGTAGGATCCTTAGAAAGTTATAATTACTACATTATTAAAATACTAAACCCTGAGCATATAAGTCCTCATGATTGAGAGGACTGATGAAAATATGTAGGGTCAGATTACCTGACCTATAATGGTTAGAATCGACAACAGGGATAATATGTTTAAACAATATTAAGAGGAGTCCTTTGGGACTGTTGCTAATTCCCAAGAGTGACCCTTGTTGGTTGTTCCCATAAAGAGAGAGTAACATCCATATGAGTTATGACTATGAGATTAGTCCTTTAAGTAACTTAAAAGCTCAGAAGAGATAGCGGGGAAATTTTGTATGTCGAACGTGCGTATAGAATAAAGCTTATGTTAAAGTTTGAAAACTCCATAGGTTGAGTGCAGAGTATACTAGGAGGAGTATTGGTTTTAAGTCTCAAGAGGAAACACTTAGAAAAAGTTCCTAAGTTTCAAAGAGTTGAAGCATTCAAAGGTGAAGCATAGAAAACTGAAGTTCGAAGAAAGAACAAGTATGGAGGATTGAGCGGGAGAAATCCTTTAGAAAAGAATTTTGAAGATTGGATAAGATCAAGAGTCAAGATCCATTTAGAAAGAGCTGAAATATTTCAAGTTTTTTGATCTCGGAGAAGTAGCGCACTGGTTAGTTGTGAGGAGATAATGGAATTTTGCAAAACCAAAGGGCTTGGAAGAAGCAACGAGAAATTCGCGAAAAGATCATAGACTTTGATCAAGGAGCGATCTGGACCATTGTTTGTCCAGAGAGAATTTCACAATTTTTGGGATCGGGAGAATGGAGGTGAAAGGTATTTCGACTTTGGGACACGCAAAATCACAAAATCCCGATACGCGAAACCCCGACGAGATTTGAGCTATCAAATCGTGGAAGAATCAGGACTGTCAAATTAAGAACTCCGAAATTTCACAATTTTGGGGATCGAAGGATTCGAAGTGCTTCATAACAAAAGTCCTGAGGTCACGAAATGTGAAATCGCGACATAATCACAACCATTGGTTGGAGAGCTGTTGGTGATCATTGATCTGATCTGAAATTTCAGCATTTCGGGTATCAAGAGTTTGAAGGACGGAGAGTCGATTGACTCATATCACCGATACATGAAATCAAGACACACCTTTTTGGGTTAGTGTGTGGTCACATGGAAGAGACTTACATTTAAGTGCTTGTACACACAGGATGAAATTTGTGAAGACCCATGGATTGTTTCTTATAGGTTCCAACAAGGAATCAAAGACTGTTTCAGTCCAGTCTTAAGAAGATCCTAAAACCGAGAGGTCACACAACCCTTGGAGAGAAAGGGGCAGGGTCTGCACCATATAACTATGACAACTATAGGTAGACTTAGGATTATGAAAATGGTTAAGTACATCATGGATGTAAGTTAACAAAGACACATGTTTATATTCCTTAAGGGGAATATTTAGTAAAAAGCTAAAGCTAACTCAAGGTTGAGGCCATCACAAATAGTGATGGATATGCAACAAGGGAGTTGCATGTTGAAGGAGTTCTTGGTGGAGTAATTGTGTAAGGAATTTGTCAAAAGAGCAGAGTCACAACCCTAATAATTGTTGAAGGTTGGACAATGGGTTGCAAGGCCTATCCATATATAAGAATCCTAGATTACATTTTGAAAGAATAATGTAATTAATAGAAGACTAACAACTGAATATTGACCATTCTGATAACCAAATGGAAGTGTGTAGGATTCACATGTTCATGATTCATTATGAGCAAAGAGTTTTTATTAAAGCATGCTGTAGTATCCAAAAAAGGGTTAGGGTGAGGCCTAACCAAGGAGGCTCAAGGAAAAGAGAAGGAAGATCCCGACAGGGAGTAGAATTGCAAAAGTAGAGAAGAGACAGTGAGGCCTTAGAGATAACTAGGTTGGGCTGAAAAGTCCCAGGCGGTGTAGGAAGAGTTGGAAGAAGGGGAGAGTCCTCAACTCTTTCCTCACTGAGTATTATGTTTTCCCTTGGATGAGAAAGTTGGTACGCCAATAAAAATAAAAAGGTCTTGACACCATAAGTATTAAGGATTGTATTACCGAAGATACAATCTAAATTTGGTTGTTTTGCACTTATGGAAACATTTGAGGATGTTTATGAATTCAAATGTTATGATACATGCATTTGGTTTAATATTACGACTAATGTAATTGTGTCTATGATGATGCATGTTGTGTATAGAAATGAATTGGAGCTATTGAGAAAGACAGTTGCCAATGATGGGCAACCTCAAACAGAGAATGACCAAGAGAAGGCTGTGAGTGAAAGATTGTTGAAAGGGTTGTAAAAGTCCCCATAAAGCATTGGTGATGAGGTAAAAATAAGAAAGAGGGTGCTAGCAGCCAAGAAACGGTATAAAGATATTCATGCCTATGTGGCACAGGGTATGAAGGGATTTGGTAAGAACCCCTTCTAAAATATTTTATTGTCTTAGTGTTATGCATAAACTTGAAAGGCAGTTGTATGCCCTAGATACCCAAGTAAGGTATGACTCAGGACGAAGAACCAGAATGATGGATATATGAACCTCTGGTAGTAAACACTATTTGTAACCCTTGGAAAAATTCATGAATTGATATGTCATGAATGCATTGACAATCAAGGAATATGTAAAGGCATTCAAGTAAAAATTTTGAGTTCATGTGTTTTGATTTGGAATCATGATCGACCTATATCAGGAAGTATGGTCCTACTGTAAGAATGAAAGAAAATGAATAAACCATATGAGGAAAAGGTTGGTTAAATTCCAACACCCCATGGCCAAGAACTGGTCATAAAGTGTGACAAACTTGAAAAAAAACAATGCAAGAATGCATTGGGTATGAATGTGGCCATGGATATTGGAAGAATTGTTAAAACCCTTTTGAAATGTTGAATTATGTTTTGAAAAGTTTGGTATGTTGAGATGAGACTAACAATTTGTTTGGCTGTGGAAAGAATGAATTGCAGGAAGCAAAGGGTCATGGATATGGCAGTGAGCTAAGCCCATAGGAAAGACCGATTGCCTGCTGAGCCAAACTGTGAGGAATGATATTTCCTTTTGAGAAAGTGAATTTGATTGTTAGTATGCACAATTCTAAAATTGTTGTGATGAAGTTGAAAAGGTGCGATAAAAATGTATGTGCATGAGAACTAACAATTTGATTAGCTAAGGAATGATTGCAGGAAGAAGGAGTCTTGGATATGGCAATGTTGTAAGCCCATAATGGAGACCAATTTCCTACTGAGCTAAAATGTTATGGGAAAGAAAGTACCATGCTTGTGAATCTAGTTTCGTATGGAACATATCTGAAAATAAAAGAAGAGATTGGAAAAATCTATGGGTGACAGATTTGCAATAAAAATTATGAAAGTTGGAATTTATAATGATGTCTCATGAATGTTGTATACCTGTGACACAGGTGAGGAGAAAAGATCTATCCAGAAGGAGAAGATGAAGGATGTCAAAGCTGAAGATGATGAAAAAAAGGCTACTCCTAAGCCATGAAAACCCCGTGATAAGCCATGATCGCCTGAAAATTATTATTTTGAGGTAACACAAGCTGGAGGTATGCCTCGGCAGAGCAAGTCTAAGGGACACCTTGACTATAAGACTCAATAGAATCTCTAAAATGTTCCTATGTGAGAAAACCTTCTCAGGGCAAGATGGATCGCCCGAGGGACTGTATAATAGTGAAGGGGATGCCTGAGCCTGGGCCTGGAGGGTGAGTGACCGTAAGGAAGAGGAGACCTTATTAATTCTTGTAAACTATTGGGATCATGCACACAGTGGGTAGTTTCCCATGCGAAAAAACCTTGGAAATGAAGATGAAATCATGATAGCTCTTCTGAACTATTGAATTGGAATCATGCACCCAATGGGTACGTCAAGGAAAGCGATGAGCATGGATAACAAAACTACCATGTGGATACATATCCACAAACTGCACAGATAAGTATTGTGCTAATATTATGAAAATTTCCTTTTGAATTTTGAACAACAGTAAGATGTTTTCGCACAAAATTGTGATTAATGTGCTTACTGTCTAAGAATTATTAAAGGCAGATGATGAAGACTAAGATCCTGAAAGAGGACCTGATCGAGGATGAAGGTCCAAACTTCTGAAGTGGTTGAATGAGAAAGGCATGATAGGTGTTTTTGAGAAAGAACACCGAGGACAGTGTTCCTTTAAGGGGGAGGGAATTGTAACACCCTATTTCCCCCAATTTGTAATTAATCATAAAATAGGAATTACCATGCTAATGCATGAGGCCAATGTAAATGTATTATTGTTTGAGTTGCCAATAACTGACTGTGGGGGTGAAGCCTTGAAAGTACTAGCCATGATATCACTAGAGGAAGAATGTGAAAACTATACAAGAGGGTTCATATATCAAATAACCCCAAATCTCCCTTGATAAGGATGACAAACCTCCTTCGAATCCCAAGGAAAGAAATCGATTAATGAAGAAAGGATTGGTGGTTGAAAAATCAACCACCCCCATAAATGGAAACATGGGTCGTCAGCCCGAAGTACCGTAGTGACCTGCAGACCTAAGATTCCTTCTGACAGAAGGAATAGGATAGGTCAGCAAAAACCTTTGAGGGTAAGGGGGATAAAGAAGGGAGAGGAGACACGGAATAGGAGAGCATAATCTCATAAGGGAGATGCTCTAGTGGAATCATGAATGGAAGGTTGCAAGATTGATGTGGAAGAGCATCTGAGAAACCTCGCCAAGGCCATAACCGAAAGAGAAAGCTTTGAGTTGCAGAGAATAGAACCCGAGAAGAAGCTGGGACAGAGACTTAGCTCTTGAGAACTGTGAGAACTCCCTAGTGATATCATGGCTTGGAATGGGGGTGGCCAAAGTGCTAAGAATCAATGCCTCTGAGCCTATGGTTGGATGGAAGGATGAACACCGACAGTCAGTTGGTTGGCGGCAACCTGTAATAGATAAGAGATTTCCTACCTTGTGTAATTTAGTCGTAACTGTGTATGAATTGGTTATACTGTGTATGTTTCAGGAATTGCACATATTTCTTAATGGATATATTGTATCCCCGTTATTTCTACTTGATTGTATAACTAGGCCAGTAAGAAATTATATGGTTAGGAAATGATTTTATACTCGTAAATGCTTGTGTCCTGTGGAGGCATAAGCCAGAGTCACGAACTGTGTGTTCGTCAACCCCGGACACAGTTTCATGTATGCATGCCAACCCTCCTAATTGTTTAGAGTCCTTGGAGGACAAGGTTTTTTAAGCTCAGGAGAGGTAGTGCAGATCGGAACAGGCTCTCTGCGAGGCAAACCGAACCCAGAACTCCCTAAGTCCTAGACAATCTTAGGAAGGATCACACCATTGTGTGCAAGGACCCTGGATGGAGTGCATAGGTCAAGAAACCCTTTGGAGGTTTTAGAGCATATGAAAGATCAGGAGTGATAGAGATCATGATCAAAATCATATCTAAACCATTGGTTCAATTCAGGGAAATAGAGGTGAGGATTTCCCCAAAGTCCTGAAAGGCGAATCGTCGATTTGCAGGAGAAAATCTAGACCATTGGAGCCTATGTCCAGATAGCCAGAGAAGAGTGTGAAATAGAATAGATATGAACCGTCCGATCGAGCATAGGGGACCGATAGCCATTGGATCTAAAAAAGGAACATGAGGTTTAACCTGGTGCATGCAGGGGAGAGAGGACTCATCAAAGTCCTGAAAAAATCGGGATCGTCCATCCTAGAGGACGCATGTCAAAGATCCACATCCATCAGGGATTTGGCACCAAGGAAACGGGAGTGAAGACTCTCCCAAATTCCCAAAAAGGAGAAAGCCAGGATTGATTGCAACCATTGATCATCCTGAAAAGATCACAACTGTTGATCATGGCTAAAGGTCACAGCCATCCATCAGAGGGACATGTGGCTGTCGGTCGGCATTTCAGCACCGGGAAATCACAGGAGAAGGCTTCCCCAGACTCTTGATGGGGAATCGTCGACAAAAAATCACGACCATCGGATCATGACAAATCCAGACCATCTGTTTGTAGAGGACACATGGCGAGAGTTAGGAATTTCGCTGACTCATTGCTGAAAGAAGTCAATGAAAGGAGTTCTTAGAACTCGCGAGTTGTGAAATCATGACTTAATCTTAGTCATTGGTTTAAGAGAGATCACGAGGCTTGTGGGTTGTCGATCTAACCTGGATCTGGACCGTCCATCGGAGGAGACACGTGGTGAGCAGTCAGAATTCGGGGAAATCTCTGAAATCCTGTGGGCCATTGGATCTCGTAGAACAACGAAGGGATTAAGACTCAGTGTCTTTCAACACCCTTAAGCTTAGGAGGGATAGTGACCATCAGATCCAGATCAACGAGGATCATTGATCTCATACATGAATTCCCATATAGAAATTATTGGATTGGAGTGACAAGAGATTTGGATTCGCTACATCGTGAACTCCCGATTCGTGAAACTCTAAAAAGATCTGGACCATTGGATCCAAATCATTGAGGATCGTTGGATCTCGTACAAGAGCTCATGTATCAGAGTTCAGGGAATGGAGTGACTAGTGGTTTGGGTCACTACATTTCGAACTCCTAGTTACCAAAATCCCTATACGGCCAGGACCGTCGGATCAGGGGGAGATTCACAGCCATCGATCTCATAGAAGGTAAGATTTTGGGTTTCGGGGTTTGAAGAGTCGAAAGACTTTATTCTCTTGCATCACTGAGTCGCGAAATGCGAAAGGCACCTCTTGGCTTAGCCTGTGGTCATAACCAACAATCACATGGAGGTGGATAAGGGAAGAGCTAGCTTGTGCTAGGCCCTCGTAGGAATTCACAGATTCTATCCCTTGAGGAAGAGAGAATTTTTTATATTTTTTATAGTCGGTATGTGACATTTGGATTACACAAGGACACAGACACAGTATGAGACTAATCTCAGGTTATCTTTAATAGCATTCAATTTATGTTATTAGTTTATTTATTAGTGAAACAAGACAGTTTAAATTGGCTGTGACTATTACTCTATCATTGTTTCAGATTATGTTTTGTTAGTATCTTATTAAGTTCTTAGATTTTAGAATATAAAACAAAAAATACAAAAATATGTTCTTTGTATATCTGCTTTTAAAAACAATTACAAAACATTGATTTCACAATACATTCACCAAAACTTGCATTTTGTAAATACTCTATCTATAATCACACATTTGTATTTATGTTTGGAAACACTTGTAAATAATTAGATTCACGTACATAATATTATAGTTTTATTTTTAGAGTAGTTTATTTCTTTTCTTTGTTTTAGGATCCTAGTTGTCTAACTGAGCCATTAAACCTGTCAGAATAGATCACACCAAATGGCCTGGTTTAATTAGACAACCCCAGTCCAGATCTATTCTTCCAGTTGACGGTGTGTCACATATGCCCGTCAACAGGTCTGCAACCAGTTTGTTTCTTCTTTTATAAAGATAAGTGCTCTTTGTTATGATATTATTTATCTGTATATGAATGTATTCTGCTATGTATTTATTTATCATTTAATTGAATCTTTAGAATATGCACGCTTGCTAGTTATTTGTAATTTGTAATTAGAATAAGGGCCTTCCAATGAAGGTGAAGAAAAGGTTAATTCAAAACCATCAGATCTCATTAGAGAGAAATCGACAGTGGGGAAGCATTGTGGGGATCGGGAATAAAATTAAAGTTTCTACATGTTGTGAGCCCACAATCACTTAAGATCGTTGATCTTTCTAGATCAATAGATCAATGATGGATATCAATCCCACTACGGATGAGCATCTTCTCTTTGTGGAGATCAACAAGGAAATTAAAGAGTGAGTGAGTTGAGTCTCTACAATCACTCATGGCCATTAATATTCAAGCAGGGGAAATGTGTCAGGCGATCTCGTACTCTGGGAGGAAACAAGAAGAAGTTGAGTGAGTAAAGGACTCTTGAATCCCAAATCTCTAAAGAGTCAGAGTAGATCCAAACCATTGATCGAAGTGGACATGTGGCAGGAGATTCTACACTCTGGCAGATAACCACTTTGGAAGAAAGAAGGATGTGAAAAGACAAAACTCCTGAAGGCCCGAAGTCTAGAGTTAATGTGGATCGTCCGATAAGGGAGACATGTGATGACAATTTGGCCAGTTTAGGAATTCATATTTTGGGAGAATTAGAGTGTTCTAGTATGGAAACTCCCTAATCCTGAAGTTTTGAATCCCAAAGAGCCAAAGCGATTCACAAACGCTGATCCGTGAGAGACACACATTGACAGATCGTCGAATTCAGGTGAAATAACTCTAGGAGAAAGTGAAGGCAAAGAGTTTGAAACTCCCAAATCCTGAAGAGCCGAAAGGATTCACAGCCGCTGAAATAAATTTGGGAGAAAGTGAAGGCAAAGAGTTTGAAACTCTCAAAGCCTGAAGAGTTGAAGCAATTCATAGCTGTCGATCTATGGGAGGACACGTGTCGATAGATCGTGAACTCCAGGTGGAAGCGTTCTGGGAGGAAGAAAGTGGGGGAATTTGAGGCTTCTGAAGGGTGAAGTCCAGAAGTGGACTAGATCCATTCATTTGATTTGGATGCATGGTGCATGATTTAGAACTTTGGGTACAGAGTACTCCGGGGGAAAGCGGAGGTCAAAAGTGTTGAGATATTGAAGCATTGAGTCCTGAAGTGGGTCTCGATTGTTGATTGTGAATAATGAAGAGGACCGTTGATATGGTCCTAGCTGAAGGTTATGAAGTTACGAATTTCCAAGAGGGTAAGCCATGGGTCATAGTCCAAGGCCACAAGAGAGGAAGGAGATAGCACATGTCAGTGTGATATTGGAATAGGGCGCTAAGAAAGAAGGACCCGTATATAGTCATTGATCTGTGAATGTAAAATCGACAGTGGGGGACCATTGCGAGGAGAGGAGGAAAAATTAGCAGATGTGCTAGTTCATAGCCCGCTATTTTCCAGTTCTATTGATCTCATCGGGACAATGGAGCAACGATCGCAATTTAAAGGAGATGTGGGTGAGAAATTTTTAGATGGCATGGATAGAGCTCTTCGATAAAGAGAGATCACATTGTCAACCTATAATTACTTTTGACTGTCGATCTCAGCCCTTGATTGATTTTCAGCCACATGATCTATGATATAGTAATTTCTAACTCAAAAAGTGTCAGGAAGGATTTGGCATCGATTTCGAGCCGTGGTCACCTGGGGAAGTGGTTTGAAGGGAGTGGTTGTGCATAATTAAATTATGTATGGGATAAGGGATAACATGGAAGTGTTATATGGTGAAGATTGATACATTTGTGTTCTTCATGAATTGAGAAGAAAAAGGACCTATGGCATTGTTGACAAATTTTGTTTATCATATCCATAATTCTAACAAAATGGTCACTTGCACATTTTGAAGAATTAAGAGATTAAACATATCAACTCATAATGAAGATATGAGAGATGGGAGAAGGTGATGAAGCCTCCATCCATGAGACAGAGATCGAAGGAAAAAATACCGGAGTTGGTAATGCAAAGACAAAGTCCAATGGATGCAAGGGAAGAGGAGAGAAGGAAAAATTAATAGAAACTGTAAGAAGCCTGAAAATAGAAGTGCAGAGATATAAAGAAGACAATGAGAGAGAAAATTTAGATAAATTATTGAGTGTTGCAAATCTTAAATCAGTTGCAGAGGGAAACAAAGAAGGGAGCAAACTCAAAACAAGAGGAAGAAGGCAGGTTTCGTGAAAGAAGAGAGGATCATGGAAGAGCTGGTTATTTGAGAAGTGCTAGTAGAACTCATAGAAACCACTCACCTCCTTACTCAAAAATAAATTTTTATTCATCAGAAGATTCCATAAGTATTCTAGAGGTGTCTCCTATTAGGCACTAGAGAAGGATACATGAAGTGGACAATTTGCAAGGAGAGTTGAGGAAGCTTAATCCACCCTCCTTTGATGGTGAAAAAGAAAGGGAAGATGATTATGAAGCATGGTTTCTTGGACTCGCGAGGTATTTTCAATTGCATAACTATTCATCAAACCTAGAAGCTAGGATTGCCACCTACCATTACACGGGAAAGCTGCAATGTGGTGGGATCAACTGAAGAAAGCTGAACATATTAATGAGAGTAGGATCACTTGGAAGTAGCTCAAGAGGTACTTCCAGAAGGAGTACCTCTCGGAGCATTTCTATGAAAAGAAAATGAAACATTTCTTTGAACTTAGACTAGGAAGCATGACTATGGCAGAATATGAGAAGAGGTTCTTGGGATTGTTAAAATATGTTGGGTTTACAAATGATGAAAAGGTAAATATACAGAGGTTTTTGAGTGGGCTGCCATCCTTTTATAAAGAAAATATTAGGTATGATGATCCCAATACATTTACTAAGGCCTTTAGGAAGGCTAAATACCTGTATGAGCAAGGCCAGGGGAGAGAATCCCTGCAAAAATATTGGAAGGATAAGAAGAAGGAGAAGTCTGATTAGAGGAGGAAAGGATTCAAACCTCCCTTCAATAGGAATGAGCCTAATAGAAATCATCAAGATCAGTATGCTAAGGGTGAATCCAAGAAAGAAGACTCCTTGGGAAAAAGGGGAAGACCACCAATCCAATGTTGGGGATGCAAGGAATATCACCTGTACAAGGATTTCCCACACATAAAAGAAAGAGTGAAGACTGTGCACCACATCCAAGAGGATACAACAGTCGAAGATATGGGAGAATCTAGGCAACTTTAGATGATTGAAAAGTAGAGTGCGAGTCAAATATGCTCGAGGTGGAAGGTAAGATCATAAATCATTTTGTTGTTATTTTAAATGATTCAGGAGAAATTCATTGTTACATTGATCCTAAAATAGTGGATAGATTACATTTGGAGAAAAGTAATCTTGGAAAATCAAGTTTGGTTCAGTTAGCCACTGGAACCAAAAGGAGAATCCATGATATGGCCAGAAGTTGTTCCATAAGTCATAATGGTGTGAATACTAGTGTTGATCTAAATATCATACCATTGGGGTCTTATGATATTCTAATTGGAATGGATTGGTTGGACAAGCATCATGCTGTCCTAGATTGTCATAGCAAGACATTTGCATGTCTTGATGAAGATGGAAAACAAAACACTATGAAAGGATTTCCAAGACCCATCTTTATAAGGGATATTTCATCCTTATGATTGAAGAGCCAAAAAATACGAAGGGGCAAAGCCTTGAATATTTCTCGGTACTACAGGAATTTGAAGATGTATTCCATGAAATACCAGGGTTGCCACCAAGAAGGGAGATATATTTCTCAATTGATTTAGTGCCTGGAGCTGCCCTGATGTCAAAAACACCTTACTGAATGAGCACGCCAGAGTTAAAATAATTACAAATGCAGCTGGAGGAATTGTTGAAGAAAGGGTACATACGTCCAAGTGTTTCACCTTAGGGAGCACCAGTACTTTTTGTCAAAAATAAGGATGGAACCTTGAGGTTGTGTATTGACTTTAGAAAACTAAATAAGTATACTATAAAGAAAAAGTATCTTCTACCCAGAATTGATGACATCTTTGATCAACTAAGAGGAGGAAATATATTTTCGAAGATTGACCTCAGGTCAAGATACCATCAGGTAAGGATCAAGGAAGAAGGCATTCATAAGACAACCTTTAGGACCAAGTATGGACATTATGAATTTGTAGTGGTTCCATTTGGACTGACCAATGCACCAGTTGTATTTATGTTCTTAATGAATGTCACATTCATAAATTATTTGGATAATTTTGTTATACTATTCTTGGATGACATACATGTCTATTCCAAGTATGAAGAGGAGCATGAACATCACTTAAGACTGGTATTGCAAGTGCTAAGAGAAAATCAGTTGTATTCCAAGCTGAGTAAGTGTTATTTTTATCAAAAGAAGATCTGTTAGTTGGGACACATTATTTCAGAGCAGGGCATAGCAGTAGATTCAAAGAATATTGAAGCCATTAGAGGATGGCCGACACCCAAAAATGTGTCAGAAGTCAGATCTTTTATGGGATTAGCTAGTTACTATAGAAGGTTCATAGTAGGGTTCTCTAAGATTTCTCATCCCATCACTTCTTTTCAAAAGAAGGGAACTAAATTTGAATGGACACCTAAATGTGAAGGGAATTTTAATCTAGTGAAGGAATTACTTAATAGTGCACCTGTGTTAAATATTGCTGACCCGAATGAAATTTGTGTGGTATGTAAATATGCATGTAAGGAATAACTTGGGCGAATCCTCACACAAAATGGACATGTCATTGGTTATGAGTCCAGAAATATTAAGGAACATGAGAGGAACTATGCCACACATGACTTGGAGCTTGTTGTCATTGTCCATGCCTTGAGGATGTGGAGGCATTATCTCATATTGAAGAGATTTGAATTAAGGATAGATCACATTAGCCTGAAGTATCGTTTTGAACAACCAACCTTGAATGCCAAGAAAACAAGATGGATGGAATTTTTAAGTGAATATGACCTTGATATCAAGCATATCAAAGGAAAAGAGAATAAAGTTGTCAATACAATTAGTAGAAGAGTGCATCTCATGCATGTTACTTTTGTCAGTATGCATCAGTCAGACTTGAAGAGAAGAATTTTAGATGATCTTGTTACAGATCCGCATTACCTACAGGTAAAGGAATGATTACAACAAGGAGATGTACAACAGAAAATAAAGGAGTGTGAGATAAATGAAGATGGATTACTCATGCATAAGAATAGAATCTATGTTCCTAGTTCCGAAGAACTGAGGAATTTGGTATTGAAGGAAATGCATGATGTTCCTTATGTTGGACATCCCGATTACCAGAAAATGATTAAAGTAGTAAGAAGCCAATTTTTTTGGCCGGGAATGAAAAAGGATGTGGCTGATTACATCGCTCGATGTATGGAATGTCAAAAGGTGAAGGCTGAGCATAGGCACCCAGTGGGTTTGCTACAACCATTACCAATCCTAGAGAAGAAATGGGAAGTGATAACCATTGATTTCATAACTAAATTACCTAGGAAAACAAGGCAACATGATTCAATCATGGTGGTGGTTGAAAAATTAACAAAGGATTCTCATTTTTTTCCTATAAAAACAACACATACAACGACTAATATTGCAATAATTTACACGAGGGATATTTCTAGGTTGCATGGGATACCTAGGACAATTGTCTCAGACAGAGATACAAAGTTTACCTCCAATTTCTAGAGGGGATTGTTTAAAGGATTTGGTACAAATCTAAACTTTAGCACATCATACCATCCACAATTAGATGCACAAAGAGAGAGGGTCCACTGAGTAATTGAATATATTTTGAGAATGTATGTGATGGATAAGCCATCTAAGTGGGAAGATTACTTACACTTGGTTGAGTTTGCATATAATAATGGGTATCAGGTTTCATTGAGAATGATCCCATTTGAATCCTTGTATGGTAGGAAATGCAATACTCTAGTGAGATGGGACAACCCAGTAGATAGAGTGATACTTGGGCCAGAGTTTCTCAAGGATATGGAAGACCATATGGTTAAGATCAAGCATTTGAAGGCAGATCAGGACAGACAAACAATTTAGGTAGATAAGAACATGAAAACTAGATAATTTAAAGTAGTGGAGAATGTACTTTTGAAAGTGAAGCCCAAGAAAATCTCCTTGAAATTGGGTAGTTGTACAAAGCTGGCAACCAGATTCTGTGGTCCATTTGAAATATTGGATAGAATAGGGCCAGTTGCATGCATGCTTGCATTGCATGCTTCCTTGAATGTGCACAATGTATTTCATGTCTCTTTACTAAATAAATATGTACATGATCCTAAGCATGTTATCGATTGGAATCTGATTCAGATAGAGACAGAGGGAGACTTTCACATTCAACCAGTGCAGGTATTGGACAGAAAGGTCAAAATGCTCCAGAATCGAGTTATAGAGCTGGTAAAAGTTTAGTGGACCTGCTATGGTCCTGGAGATGCTACCTAGGAGCATGAAGATTCCATGTGGGTAGAGTACCTATATCTTTTTGAATAAATTTTGAGATTTTGATCTCTATTTTGTATATGCATTGAGGACAGTGCCAAAATAAGGGGGAGGGGATGTAACACCCCAGGTTTTGAGCCCCATATTAAATAATGTATTGTTGCAATGCTGAGAGGACAGAGTGTCCAAACAATTTTTAAAAGGCCAGTGTGCCCAAGAAATGTAATTTTTTGATCATTATTAATAATATACATCATTGGCAGCTAGAGGGACAAGGACTAGATTTATAGGGGGCTATGATTCCACAAGAGAGGGGGCTTGAGGGGATAATTTTTTATTCCTATTTTAATTACCCTTTTGTCTAAGGGAGTGGATCAGTTACGTGAGATTCTTGGTGAAGGCCAAGAGGTTCTTCATTCCTCATGAGAATACTTAAACCCGTCCCTGGTCTGATTGGGGGGTTGGCTCATTTTCTCATTCCCTTATTATTTCATTCCATTCTTTCCATCACACATTCATTCACTGATTATTCACTGTTTCACACCTTGGGTGGAGATCTCACTCCATTCATTTCCATCACCTGTTCATATTCCTCATTTGTTTCTTGGCTTGGGGAAAGGAAACGAACCATTGAAGAGTAGCCATGGTATTCTTGGTTGTAATGGTTGCTGGTGTAATCTATCCATGACTAGAGGCCTCCACGTTTGGGATGCATTTTCATGTGTCCAAATTTGTTCATCGTTGCGATTCCTAAGAGTTCCAGCATGGTTATTATGGACTAGTTGCGATGGAGCCCTGGAAGGAGAAGGACTACCTGAGGGACTCCGTGGTAGAGAAGGGTGGAGGTCCATTCTCTTGGGTGGTGCAAGCTGGGTAGAAGAGAGCTGGGTACTTGGATTGCTGTGAGTGCTAGGAAATCTTGTGAGAGCTTGAGTGTTGACTGGTTCGAGAAGCCAAGTAACACTATGGAACTGTCCTTGTGGATTCATAACCTTGTCTCAAGGGTGACACTATTGTTGAGATATGGAGTAGTAGTGTCTACAGTTGGGTGGAACATCCTTGTTCTGAAACCAGTTGGTGTCTTCTTTTATAAAGATAAGTGTTCTTTGTTATTGTATTATTTATCTGTATATGAATGTATTCCATCGTGTATTTATTTATCGTTTAATTAAATCTTTAGAATGCACATAGTTGTTGGTTATTTTTGTGCATGTTGTTATATATTTTATTTTATGTGTCCTTATTAATTTAAAAATATATCGGTAAGAGAAATAATTCCAAGGGTGGGCTTGAAGGTAGCATACCCTGGCCTATGGGTGGCGGGGTGTGTTACATCATAAGTATGGTCCAGCATTGGGCAAGGTAACAAATCCTAAAATATTGAAAGCACCACCTCTCATGGAGGTAAAGGTACTAGAAAGTCCCCCATATATGAATGAAACCACAGAAATATCTCTGATGCTAGGAAGGTATTAGAGGGTTATCTTTGCAACCAACTTCACGCAACCTCGTGCTTAACTCTGGTCTAAGCGGGGCCTCATGATGCCACTAATTACATAATGGATTTCATCACTCCCTGTTCAGACACATATGTTTAGTTTAATAGCTTTGGAAAAGTTTGCTCACAAAATCCTATTCCAAGGCCCTATATCCTATGCGTGTTTGTGTACCCTGAAAAACAAAATTGTTTCTAATCAATTTGAGTTAATCATCATGACTTTTAATGGATTTTAATTACTCAAGATGTGTGTTCATGAAACTGATGATATTATGACTCAACATATCAAAGAAATGAATAAAAATAATACTAAGTCCTAATCTTAAATTCTCAAGAGATGGTATGCTTGTAAATGCATCTTTCAATGCAATTTCTACAATTTCAATACAATGCAATATTTCCACATATGTCAAAATCAATACTATATAATCAAAAGAGAAAATGCCATAATGAAAAATGAGCAATTTTTTTTGTATTTTCGTTATAAAGAAAATAAAATGCAAGGACTGAATAATAACTTCACATACATACCCCATTGCAAGAAAAAAGAGACAAGCCAAGTAGGATACCAATAAGAAAACACTCAGACCAATGTGCAAGGACAACCAATGAAAAAGATGATAAGAAAGAATACTGCCTGAAAATTCAACAATAAGAAGGTTTTCTATCACTCTGTAAGCACTCAACAGTTAGGACAGAGACCCAAGAAGACTCAGAAACCAACCAAACTCACCCAAAAAACACTAAACTTCACCAGTACGCCTAAAACGTTGAGGTACGCCACTGTTTTAGAAAAACGCACGTATGTATGCGCCCTACAAAAGGACAACTCGCCTATCTATGCGCATGTCAAAGGAAAAACCATGTATATGTAGTAAAACAATGCCAGTGAAAGGATTAAGTGAAGAAACCTAGATGTAGAGTAAAAATAGGTTTTCAAGCATTCAGGCGATAAGGAAACTTAGGATAACAGAGATCAAGTCAAGGAGAAAAACACTCCAAACCCCAAAAAAAAGATTCAATTCCCAGTATGGTATCCAATTATGTTATGAGGAAAATCTCTCTATGGCCTGGGGTAAACCACAACAAATAGAATGACACAAAGGAATCGACTCTAATCCCAAGTATGTTATATAAATGAAATTCTAACAAGACAAGGTCAAGAGCCTACCTTGTTTGGGTGTTCGATGAATACCACCATTGAGAACACAACTTAAAGCTTTATACCTGTAACTTGTCCTCAACAACTAAGATACAAAAGAATACGGTGATAATATATATTGTTAGCATATAAAATAGCATAATCCATTAACCTTCATGAAAAAAATGCCCATGGAATAATAATTCAAATATTTTCAAGATATCAATTGGACGAGAAAAGAGTATTTCTATTAAAATAATCAACAAAAGTATATAGGCGAAAAAATTGTGTGTCGACACGTCTCAGAACTGAGAAACTAAGTCCCTCCAGCTAATCCTCCACCACTTCAATAATCCACCAAATGAAAGCTCATATAAAGGAGACAATGAGGTTCTCCATCAAAGAACGAAGAACTTGGGGGTTGAACAATGAGTTCATACTTTCAAGGATAAAGGGATGCAGACTCAATGTGAAGTAAAATTTCTCCAGAGTATCTTTTCTCTCAAAATTTGAATTTTCCTCCTTTCCACAGCTTGGATATGGCTCAATTTATAGCCTTAAAATGGAACTAAAGGGATGATTTGAAGCATTTCCAGTATATGGAAGGTCAAGGATCATGGATATTGTGATGTGACATGGAAACCCGACATAATTTTTAATTTTGAGCACCAAACCTGATGTATGTGGGTTGTAGTGGAGAAACCTGTGTATATGCTTTTTGTTTAACTGGTAGGACGCGTATATGTGGAAAACTTTGTTTTTTTTGCTCTGGAAGGTTAAAAAGGGGACTTCAAGTCTGCATAGGGAAATGGAAAGGCCATCCAAGCAAGTTGCATGGGGTGAGGAAATGTTTTCTATAACAATGATGAAATATTAGGTAGTGACATCTAATACCCCTGTTTCCCATAGTTTGTAAATATAACTATAACTGGCCAAGAGACTATGGAGGACTAAATATGTGTGAATGTTTGATTTGATGAACCTTTGTATAAAAGGGCCAATGTTATTAATAGAAATTGGATATGTGTTGCACAATTGTTGAAAGGGGGGAGTTTTCCAAGATAGACCATGGATGCAATGAGAGAGATGGTGAGGAAAACCAATAATGGTTAATATGACCCTCACCAAACAAATACCTACTAGGTGTAATTTCTCAATAGTCCTCTGACCCGGAAAGGAATTACCAGTCAGGATGGTAGTTGGAAAGCCATCCTCAAGAGTTAATGAGGATATGGGGCAGGGTACCCATCTATAGGGCTTCCATGTCTGACCACGAGTTGAGGATTTAGACCCACAAAGCCTTATTGAGGAAGGAAATAAAGGAATTAATTCCAGGGAGAAAGACAGATACGAAAGAAGCATAGTAGAGAGAAAAATCTCTAGAGGAGAATTGAGCATGCTTCGACTCTTGATTTGAGAGAAAAACTAAGAAGCAAGCTTGTTTTGGTTGTAATAAGCCTTGGGAAGGGTCTCACTACAAGATAATAAACGAGGCTGATGAGTGACCGAGGAGGTTCTCGCGCAGACCTCCTTTGTTGGTGTAGAGGAATTTGGTTTCCAAGATCCTGTGGGAGGAGAGTAACCTCCATCCTTGACTTTCATGGATCAAGGAGAAAGAATATCTCTCATAGAATCATGGTCTAGCTCAGGGGTGGCCAATGTTAAATCCAACAAGGGTGGTTGTGCCTATGTTTGGGTGGAAATAGGCACCCCTTTCAGCAATCACTTCACATTTTCTAGTTCTGTTAAGTATTTTCATACTCTATGTAATATATTGGATGTGATGATTGAATGTCTGTGTTTATGGATAAGTCTTGTAGTGTTTGAACATTTATTAGAAATTATCATTTTTCTTCTTTAAGATGTTATTTTTTTACTTGGTTTTCGTTACCTCAGTTAGCTGGTAGAGAGATATGTTGCTAATGTTTCCAAATAAAGAAGCTAACTTCACTTTGCAATAATATGTGTTGTTCATGAAATGGTATATTAGTAACTAACATAAAATGTTTTGTTAGCACTCAAGTATTCAATGAATAACGAGAAAAATATAGTGTAAGGGATGGTGACACACCATGAGTTGGAGGAAAGCTCCCACAATAGAGAAGAATAATCTAATGAAAGGAGGGTGGTGGAAACCCCTCTATATTTGGTCGAAACTATAAGAATCCTCATGGAATAATTACAGAGTTATAAGGATGACAATGAAAGGTTTATAAAGGAGCAGGAAAAGAAGGCTGAAATTAATGCAATCCTACTACAAATTCTATCATATATACAAAGGAAAATTCAACACGGTCCAGCTGCCACTCATGTGGAGAGGCATCATACTAAGAAAATTCCAAGTCCATATGAGATACAAAATCATGGTCTGGAAAGTGGCCACACCATGAGGAGTGTTACACATAAAAAATACTCACTTTGATAGTGTCACAAGTGTCGTCATTACAAAGGTTGCAAGTGTCACATTTTTCTCACAAGGTCGCAAGTGTCTCAGGTTACTCACAAGTGTCGTAGGTGTCAAAGAAAGCATGCTGCCATGATGCTTATGTCGTACCTATAACGACATGAGAAAGACACTTGAAACACCTCACACATTTGATTTGGAAGAGGAGAAATGAGTCAGCAGGCTTGCAAACCTTCTGCCATCTGAAAGCACCTCAAAAACTGAGTTTTTGGAGGGGAGTGCTCCCCCTTACACTATCTCGGAGTGTCGGCGCTCCCCCTTACACTGTCAGGGAGCATTATGAAGCTCCCCTGGCCCTTTTAAGGGAGCGCTATAGATTTTGAGAGCGTTGGCCCCCCCATAAATCCTACTAGGGAGCGCTACAACGCTCTGATGGCCCTTTTGAGGGAGCGCTACCTATTATGGGCAGTGGTTAAGTGGTTCAGATGAATGAGGGAAGCATATTTTCATTCTTGGAAGGCAGTTGAGCTCGAATCCCTACACCAACCATGATCTTAGGGTAGATCCTCAACTGAAGGAGGAAAATCCTCAACTTCCCCAAGGATATCTCAAGTGGTTAAAGCCTCTCCAAGGCTATACAAGCAAGCTTTCTAATGGTGAAAGAGACTGGAAAATGGAGAATTACACCAAACTTATGATCTCATAAGTGGTGCTGGAACAGAGCTGAGGAGGAAGAATTGCTAGCATGAAACCTATGATCTCATAGGAAATACATAGTCAGCCAGAGGAGAGTGATCAGTGAAGCTGTTGTTATCCATATTGTAGGTCTTTCGAGCAAGGGTTAGACGAAGAGGACTCGACGAAGCTGTCGCATTCACATCCACGATTGTAAGTACTGTTGTCATTATTCTCATTAATATGACATGCTTGGCCTGTTTCTTTCTAGTTTGTGTCTGATGTTACATGAACTTATCATTGATAGATAGATCTGTTTTCAAGCTAATATCAATAGAGTAGGAAGTGGTCG
>ML776949.1:530536-550740 GCA_009831015.1 Picea engelmannii
TTAGTTTAAGGTGTAGGGCTTTGGAATAGGTTGAAAGGATAACTTTCCAAAGCTATCAAACAAACTTAGTATCTTGCGGTAGGGAGAGTTAAATCCAATTGTCGTATTAGTCTACCTGGGATCCCCCTCTCACACAGGGGTTACACACGAGGTCACATTCGGATGAGATACGGGGACTAACCCTCTGTGGTTTAACAGATTGTGGTGGTCAGATCGTATTATGGGGATTGCTTAAAGGTAAATCCATAATTACTGCGTGGAAGCATTTTAGTTGATTTCAGGCTAGATACCCTGCCCGTATGTTCGGATCAGACTGTTGACTATACCCTCTCAGGGGATGACTGGGAATTCATAACCTTAGTGGCCATAATATTTAGGGTCTTACACAAGGTGACGGTGAAGGGAAGTCTCACTATACCTGGAACAGATGTTGGTCAAACTCACTCGGGCTCCTTGGAGGGTAAATCCACAATTACTGCGTGGAAGCTTGCACCAAGGCATAAGTCTATTAAGAAGGTCACCAACGTAACTGATCCACCCGCTCTATCCCCGCCCCTTCCTATTTTGATCTTGCAACGTTGGATTTCATCACCAACTAGTGGTTTCATCGTGGGAAGGTTTTGCTTGATTGATTGCTTCTTAGATTCTTAGTGTGTGTTGTTTGTTTTACTTAGTGGACCTTAGGTCGAGTCAGTGTCAATGGCATCGAATCCTGGGAGTACCAATGGAGGAACCTCTTCTCCTGGGGAAACTTATACCTTTCCTTCATTTGGAAACTTTGGTCCTCCATATGTTTCCACACTGAGTCTTCCAGGACTCACTATTGGATTACCAGTTTGGTTGTTCCCCACTCCGGTGATCCCGAATCCTCCCAATGTTTCAGTTGCACCTAATACTTTGGATGTCAATACACCACCCACACATCAACCTCATGTCGACTTTTCACCTTCTTCGCCCATCAAGTCTCCTTCCATTTATCCTTCTTCGCCTAGTGAAAGCTCTAAAGCAAGTAGCCAGGTTGATCAGAAGAAGAAGAAATAGAAAGAGAAGAAGAAAAAGAGCCCAAAAAGGACCAAGGCCCCAACAACATTAGATGTTGGCTCTAAGAAACCAGTTACTGTTAATAGTATTGGGAGTGTTGATGAGGTCAACAAGATTAAAATGAAAAATCCAAAACCCAAATTCCCTTGTAGCCTTTGTAAGGGTGACCACTTTCTGAGGGATTTCCTTGGTCTTACCCAGGTCTTAGAAATGTGGTCCTCCACGTCATCAGCCCCTGTCGGTCATGTCGATGATACCTCGTCAACTAGTGATGTTCAGGTTGGTAAGAAGAAGAAAACTATCAAGTTCCCTTGCATGTTATGCAAAGGTAATCATTACTCTCACCTTTTTCCTCGCATGGACGAGGCTTCTTCTCTTTTGGAAAAACTTCAACTTCCAAAATGTTATCGTAAGCTTTACTCTGACCCATCATTGGTTGATGGACTGGTCAATCCGGTTCCATCCTCGATCAGTCCGGTTGATCAGGTGGTCAATCTAGTTTCCTCCTCGATTGAACCACGAACCCAAGTAGTTTATCCAGTTCCGTCATCGGTCAGCCCCACCCTTCATCAAAAGAGTGACACCAAAGTGGTCGATCTGTTTTCATCCTCAGTCGATCCCACTCTCCCATTAGAGAGTGACACCAAAGCAGTCGATCTGTTTCCACCCATCGACCCCATTCTTCCCTTGGAGAATGAAACTCAAGTGGTCGATTCGATTTTGTCATCAGTCGATCCCACTCCTCCTTTGACGAGTGATAAAGTGACTGATCCAGTCCCTTCCTCGGTCAGTCCCACTCTTCCTCTGAAGAGTCCCAAAGTGATTGATCCAATTCCTTCCTCGGTCAGTCCCACTCTTCCTTTGAAGAGTGCCAAAGTGGTCGATCTAGTTTTTTCATCGATCGATCCCATTCCTCCATTGAGGAATGTCAAAGTGACTGATCCAGTCCCTTCCTCAGTCAGTCCCACTCTTCCTCTGAAGAGTGCTAAAGTGGTCTATCCAAGTCCACCATTGGTTGATCTGATCCAATCATCGGTTGATCCTACTCTCCTTCTAGAGAGTAAACCCGATATTGCCCATGTTTTTCTCATTAATACAGACTCTACCATACCGAGGGGCATTCCCCCTTCTCCTGCGAAATCCCCTCCAAGTAATGAGGCCATCCTTTTTTATTGGGGTGCGCTAACTAGACCTCGTCTTCCCTCTCACATTCCTTTCTAGATTACAGTACAGGTTCGTGGTCGGGACGTTCCTCAAATGTTGATAGATGAAGGTGTGTCTGTTAGTATTTTGTCTTCTATTGCTTGGTATGCTTTGGATTGTCTGCATCTTGCACCGGTTACACAGAATCTGTTATCTTTTAACAGAAGAACTAGTCAACCTTTAGGGATCCTTCCTCAGTTTCCTGTAACTTTGGGAGGGAAAACTATCTTTATCAATGTCATGGTAGTCCGAGACCCCTTGGATTTCTCTTTACTCCTTGGGCGGGATTATGTCTATGCTATGAAATCTCTTGTATCCACCCTTTTCCATGTGATATCTTTCCCTCATGATGGAAGAATTGTGACTATTGATCAACTTTCATTCATCGGCCTTGACTGGGTTACCTCCCTAAGTGGTTCTTATATGCAGACAGTATCACCTCCGCCGCATGTCAATTATGTGGCGTTGTCTCCCATGACCTCAAATTCCGATGATTTGGATCTGGTAGTTCACATGGTAATTTCTTCGGTAGGGTTATTGGAGCCTGGTCTCCTTACCCCTGTCACGACCCTCGACATGTGTTCCTTCTCGAGTGATTATCTTCCATCCAGTGAATATCTCTTGGAGGCCATGACCACATTTTCCCCCTTGACATGGTATCCTTCCAGAGCATTATCCTCTTGGAAGCCATGATCAAGAAGCAACAATGAGCATAGTTTCCCTTCTCTGTGGCAAGCTCGTTAAAAAATGAAATAGAGGTCACAAGCATAGTTTCTCTTCTCTGTGGAAAGCTCATTAAAAAATGAAACAGAGGATTTGAGCATAGTTTCTCTTCTCTGTGGCAAGCTCGTTAAAAAATGAAATAGGGGCCACGAGCATAGTTTCTCTTCTCTGTGGCAAGCTCGTTAAAAAATGAAACAGAGGTCTTGAGCATAGTTTTCTTCTCTATAGCAAGCTCGTTAAAATATGAAACAACAATTTGGGGATCGAACCTAGAACCTTGAGCATAGTTCTTTTCCTGTGTCAAGCTCGTTAAAAAATGAAACAATCACCTCTCCCTTCAAGTTGAGTCTTTCGCCAGATCTCGTAGATGTCGAGTCGAGTCTTTCGTTAGGTCTCATTTTTTAACCTTCATTTCATCCACCTGTATCCTTTTTCTCCATATAGCACAGAAATTGGTGACAACCTCAAAGTCGGTGAATGAATTGAAGCTTGGGGGGCATGTCTCCATCCTTTGATGATCATTCTGGAGCTAAGCCACTAGCTTTCAAGCTAGGGGCATACCGAGCTTAGTCTTTGTTCTTTCTCGTGCTCATAAATACATGAGAATGAAACCGGGTAAAAATTTATCTCTTTTTCAGACCCATATGGATACACGACCACACGAAAAAGGAACCCCCCTAGAGTCTCCTTTAAACCCTTTTCAGACTCTCTAAATATGAAAATATTGTCGAGTGACCTTGCTTCCTTTCACACTCGTTAAAAGGTCATAAAGGGTGTCTTTCGAGCGATAGTTTATCTCTTTTTCGGACTCGTTAGACTACTGTACGAAAAAGGAACCGAGAGAGATCTATTTTAAGTGTTTTTCCAAACTCTATAATCCCGAAAAACCTTCGAGTTTTCTCTCTTTGGACTCGTTAAAACACACATCGACAGGCCCATATGGGACCAAACCCTTACTTCTTCTAGTTCGTTAAACAAAAGAAGAGGAACTTACCGAAGGTGAGTTATATCGAGCATGTGTTATCCTCCTCGAGCTCATTAAATCAAAAAAAGGTACTCATCTATCTGGATGGGGGAAAAATTGAAAGGAGCAAGCCAAGCAGTCTCTTGAGAACATTTTCCAGCAATTCTTAGAGTCACCCTTGAACATGACACTTTTTCATTTGCATACATCATAATCCACTGAACCTCTGCACTGAGCCAATCCTTTGAGTTCCTTTCACTCCTTTGGGTCACCCGACGCAAGTCACAGCATCCACTGCATAGTTTTGGTCCATGTCATGTTTTGCCATTGTGCCTCAGTGTTCAAGGGAAGTATCCGCCTCGAGAGTCATCCATCCCAAATATATTGCCTCAAAACCCATGTCATTCCATGTTCTTTTGATCTACCAATTAAATCTCTATATTCGTTTTGTGTCGTTGATGGGGGATACATCAAGGCCCTCCCTCGACGATTCTATTCCTGTCGACTTCAACACGTTATCTGGGAATTAGACTTAGAAACCAATTAGTAATTTGGGACCTACATGCCTCAATGGCAGGCCTCCTCACATTCGACAGTAGGTTTACATCATTGACCTCTGATCAGATGATTCCACAGATTTTCGACCGCAACTCATTTATTCACGTTCGCTAGAATGTACTAGGGTACCTTGGGAATCATCGACATTAATGGTGATCTCCCTCGCACTTGTTAACGGTTCACACCATTGACCGGTAATCAAGTGGTTTCTGCCATGTTCAACGTCAGTACATATATTTCACATGGTTAGAATCGTACCACATCAGGATTGGTAAGAAGACCCTGGGTTGAGTCGTCATTCTGATATATGCTTTGCCCAGGTTGTGAAGGAGTTTCTATTGGACAAACAAAACATACACTGTTACATAGATCCACTTTGTATTGGTCATGGCTATGTCTYGTCATCTCATAGATCCACTATGTATTCTTTGTGGCTACGGTCAATCTGAGTCATCAGAGTATAGATCCACATTGTATCTTCGGTGGCTATACCTTTTTATCAATACAATTATGGATCCGCAGTGTATTTTATGGCGGCCATATCTTGCAAGTCTTGATCACCCAAGCATAGGTATGCCTGCCTTGGGTTTGAAACATGTCATAATATTTGTTGGATGTTTGTGTGCAGCTTTTGTCAGGTTATCTGAGTCTATACCCTTGCTTGGATGTCTACAAAGCATTTCAGTTATCAGTTCCTATCTTCTAACTTCATACTTTGGGGGGAAATCTGTTACTTTGATAGTGTCGCAAGTGTCGTCATTACAAAGGTTGCAAGTGTCGCATTTTGCTCACAAGGTCGCAAGTGTCACATGTTGCTCACAAGTGTCGTAGGTGTCAAAGAAAGCATGCGTCCATGATGCCTATGTTGTACCTATAACGACATGAGAAAGACACTTGAAACACCTCACACATTTGATTTGGAAGAGGAGAAATGAGTCAGCAGGCTTGCAAACCTTTTTCCATCTGAAAGCACCTCAAAAACTGAGTTTTTGGAGGGGAGCGCTCCCCCTTACACTATCTCGGAGCGCCAACGCTCCCCCTTACACTGTCAGGGAGCGTTATAAAGCTCCGCTGGCCCATTTAAGGGAGGGCTATATATTTTGAGAGCGTTGGTGCCCCCCTAAAGCCTACTAGGGAGTGCTACAATGCTCTGATGGCCCTTTTGAGGGAGCCCTACCTATTCTGGGCAGTGGTTAAGTGGTTGAGATGAATGGGGGAAGCATCTTTTCATTCTTGGAAGGTAGTTGAGCTCGAATCCCTACTCCAACCATGATCTTAGGGTAGATCCTCAACTGAAGGAGGCAAATCCTCAACTTCCCCAAGGATATCTCAAGTGGTTAAAGCCTCTCCAAGGCTATATAAGCAAGCTTTCTAATGGTGAAAGAGACTGGAAAATGGAGAATTACACCAAACTTATGATCTCATAAGTGGTGTTGGAACAGAGCTGAGGAGGAAGAATTGCTAGCATGAAACCTATGATCTCATAGGAAATACACAGTCAGCCAGAGGAGAGTGATCAGTGAAGATGTTGTTATCCAAATTGTGGGTCTTTTGAGCAAGGGTTAGACGAAGAGGACTCGACGAAGCTGTCGCATTCACATCCACGATTGTAAGTATTGTTGTCGCTATTCTCATTAATATGACACGCTTGGCCTATTTATTTCTAGTTTGTGTCTGATGTTACATGAACTTATCATTGATAGACAGATCTATTTTCAAGCTAATATCAATAGAGTAGGAAGTGGTCGTATCCTTTTTGTCTACAGGACTCAGCGAGGAGCAAAGGATCGGAGCGCTACTCGGAGCGAGCAGGGACAAACATCGATAAAGAGGTACTTTTGTTCTCCTTCCTTCTCATGTGTTAGTTTGGATAGATTTGAAAGGAATTCAGTTTCCACGTTAAGCATTTTCTGTCTTAGAGTTAGGGTCAAGCTCTTAGAAGCAATCTACCTGTCCGCAAGGAGATTTTCCTACAACAAGGAGAACCTCAAGGAAGGCCCAACATGGATCCAAGAGACACTCACCAGAATGTTCCTTGAAGGACACTGACAAATCCAAAGGATGTTCTAGTGGAAAAACTACTTCACATTCTCAGATGAGAGGAAAAAAGAGGAAGCATTCCAAGAGTCATGACCTTGAAGAGTTCAAGAAATCCAAACCTCCCACCTTTTTATGGAGAGATTAAGAAGGGGGGAAAAGCAGAAGTTTGGCTACTCGACTTGAAGAAGTACTTCAAAGTCCATAGCTACTCTGAAAATGTAAAGGATCGGATAGCCATTTTCAACCTGAATGGTAAATCTTCCATTTAGTGGGAGGACCTTAGGAATGTGAAAAGAATCCATGAGAAGGACTTGTCATGGAAACAATTTGAGAAATAATTCAAGAAGAAGTATCTATCAGAAAAGTACTTTGATGGGAATACCAAGGAGTTCTATGAACTCAAGCTGGGACAACTCACCATAGATGAGTATATCAACAAACTTCTCAATATGATGAGGTATGTGCCCTACATAAAGGATGAAAAAGTAAAGATGCAACTATTTATTAATGTATTACCTCAGTCCTACTGAGACATAATTGAGTTTGACGAGCCAAAGACCTTAGAATATACCATTTTAAAAGATAGGTATTTATATGATCAATTCAAGAATAAGACTGAACCCCATGAAGAATGGAAAAAGAAGAAAAAAAATGGGATTCAAGAAGAAGGGGTTTAAACCCTCAATATTTAAGAACTATGGGAAGAGCTCTAGGATGAGCCTTCTTACTAGAAGTGTGTATCAACAAAATTTTCCATCCCAGAGTGGAAATAAACCATTTGGAGTAGTTCCAAGTAATACTGATAACACGAAGAGAGAACCCTTGAAATGTTGGGTTGTGGAGAGGAAAATCTACTGAAGGATTGTCCACATAGGAAATGGATCAATAAAAGGGTCTACAATGTCAAAGAGGATACCGCGATCAATGATGTGGCTAGGAGAATGCCACAAAATTATGCAGCCTTGGATAATAGACAATATGACCACCAAGCTTCAATGGTGGACATGTAAGGTACAATTTCCAACCATCCTATTTCCATGTTAATTGACCCTGGTTCTAATTTGAGTTATGTTTCCCCTCAAACTATTAAGAAGTGTAAATTTCAACAAGTTAAACATGTTAAATTGTGGCTGGTTCAACTGGCCACTGGAACCAAAAGAAAAGTAACAGAGATCATACCAACATGCCATATCGTTATAAGTGGGTTGCCCACCCAAGTGAACCTAAAAATACTTCCTTTAGGATCTTATGACCTGTTGATTGGCATGGACTAGTTGGATGCCCACAAAACCAAGTTGGACTATTACAGTAAGACTTTGGAGTGTGAAAATGAAGAAGGGTAACTCTACAAGGGATTCAAAAGCCTGTATCAGTGAGACAAATATCATCCCTCCAAGTGAAGAAGTATTTCAGAAAGGTATGTCCCTTGTATGCTATACAGGTATTGAACTCTATTGAGAATGACAAAACTAGTCTAGAGGACCATCCCATATTAAGAGAATATAAATATGTATTCCCAGAAGAGGTACTAGGTCTACCTCCAAGAAGGGATATTGACTTTTCAATAGAACATGTACCAGGAGTGGTGCCAATGTCTAGAACACCCTGTAGAATGAGTACACCAAAGCTAGTTGAGCTCAAACTATAGATGAAGGAGATGTGGGACAAAGGCTACATTCAACCTAGTGTGTCTCCATGGGGAGCGCCAACCTTGTTTGTGAAAAATAAAGATGGCACACTTAGACTATGCATATATTATAAACAACTCAATAAGATGACCACCAAGAATAAGTATTCCTTACCAAGGATCGATGACTTTTTTGACCAATTAAGGGGTGATATAATATTCTCCAATATTGGCTTTAGGTCTAGATACCATCAAGTCCAAATTAAAGATGAATACATCCACAAGATAGCCTTTAGGACAAGGTATGGTCACTATGAATTTGTGGTGGTGCCATTTGGGCTTACCAATGCACCAACCACTTTTATGTGCTTAATGAATAACATATTCAGAAAGTTCTTGGATAGGTTTGTGTTGGTTTTCATTGATGATATCCTAATATATTCCAATAATAGGGAAAAACATGAAGAACATCTCAATCTAGTACTCCAAGTACTAAGAGAACATCAACTTTATGCTAATCTTAGTAAGTGTGATTTTTTCTAGAAACAAGTCCATTACTTAGGCCATGTTATTTCCGAGGAAGGAGTGGCAGTTGATCCTGGAAATATTAAAGAGATCATGGATTGGCCTACCCCAAAGGATGTGTCAGATATCAGATCCTTGATGGGCCTAGCAGGATACTATAGGAAGTTCATAAAGGGTTTCTCTAAGATTGGTTGCCCAATCACCTTTGTTCAGAAAAAGGGGGTTAAATTCATTTGGAAATCATAATGTAAAGAAAGATTCAAGAGATTAAATACCTTCTAATGAATGTGCCTATACTGAAGATTGAAGAACCAAACAAGGAATTCGTTCTGTGTATAGATGTCTGCAAGGAAGGGTTCAGAGGAGTCCTTATGTAAGAAGGACATGTGATTTTATATGAATCCATAAAATTGAATGACAATGAAGTCAATTATGTGACCTACGATACGGAATTGGATGCCATAATGCATGCTTTAAAAATGTGGAGGCATTACCTCTTAGGTATAAAATTTGTACTTATGACATACCATAGTGGGTTAAGGTATTTGTTTGACCAACCAAAACTCAATCTGAGACAAGATAGGTGGATGGATCTCTTTAGTGAGTTTGATTTTGAAATCAAGCATATCAAAGAAAAGGAGAATAGGGTGGTTTATTCCCTTAGTATAAGTATAAAATTAGTTCATGTGGTAGTTGTAAGTGCCAATGAATCAAACATCAAAGAGAGGGTAAAAATTTCACAAGAAACAAATGCATTTTTCAAGACCATGACATCATACCTAAAGAAAGAGCCCATGGGGATGAAGTATGAAGGATATCAGATTCTGAATGATGGTCTACTGACTTACAAGGGTAGATTGTATATTCCAAATTGTGATGACTTGAAGAGGTTCATAATGGATGAACTACACAAAATACCATATATTGGTCATCTTGGTTATCAAAAAATGATCATGGCCACTAGGAAACTATTTTATTGGCCCAGACTGAAAAATGACATAGTTGATTACTTATCTAAGTGTCTAGAATGTCAACAAGTCAAGGCAGAGCATTGAAACCCAGTAGGTTTGTTGCATCCCCTACCAATTCCCAAATGGAAATGGGAAACCATATCCATCGATTTCATCACATGATTACCAAGATCAACCAAACACAACGACATCATCATGTTAGTTGTGGAAAAAATGAGCAAGGTTTCTCACTTCATACCCATCATGTCAAATTGCAAATCAATAGATATTTCCAGCATTTTTATGAAAGAGATTTATATCCTGCATGGCATGCCTAAGGAAATTATATCCGACAAAGATAAAAAAATTACTTCAAACTTTTGGAAATCTATGTTTGCTGATTTTGAAATGAAATTGCTCTTTAGTACAACTTATCACCCTCAAAATGATGGGAAGACAGAGAGGGTAAACCAAGTGTTAGAATACATGATGAATATGCATGTAATGCATCAACCCAAGAAGTGGGAGGACTACCTACCACTAGTAGAATTTTCCTACAACAATGGCTATCAGGGGTCATTAAAAATGAGCCCTTTTGAAGGCCTCTATGGAAGACAATGCAACATTCCAATAAGATGGAACAACCCAGTAGATAGATTTACAATCGAGCCAGATATGATAAAGGAAATGGAACAACAAGTAATTCAGATCAGACAAAATTTGAATATAGCCCAGGATAGACAAAAGAACTATGCAGACATGAAACGTAGTCCTAGAGAGTTCAAAGTAGGGGATCATGTGTATCTCCAAGTTAGACCCAGAAAAATATCTTTGAGGATGGGATCTTGTGCCAAGATGGTGCCTCAGTATTGTGGACCCTTTGAATTTTTGGATAGAGTGGGACTAGTATCCTATCGGATAGCACTTCCTCCCAGAGTGAAGGCACATATTTTTTTCCATGTTTCTTTATTAAAGAAGTATGTACATGATTCTAATCATATTATTGACTAGTATATGATTTAGATGGAACACGAGGGAGAATTCCCACAAGAACCTCAATGCATAATAGACAGGAAGGAAACTCCACTCAGGAACATAACCATTGCACAGGTCAAGGTGCAGTGGAAACACTTTTTCCTAGATGAGGCTACATGGGAAATGGAGGATGCCATGGAACAATCATATTCATTTTTCTTTACTTCTGTACATAAAAAGAACATCAACAAAGAGAGCATTGAGGAAAATTTTCCTTTAAGGCGGAGGGGATTGTAATACCCTTGTTTCCCCTAGTTTGTAAATATAACTATAACTGGCCAAGAGACTACGGTGGACTAGATATGTGTGAATGTTTGATTTGATGAACCTTTGTATAAAAGGGTCAATGTATGAATTTTTTGTTATTAATAGAAATTGGATATGTGTTGCACAACTGCTGAAAGGGGGGAGTTTTCCAAGATAGACCATGGATGCTATGAGAGAGATGGTGAGGAAAACTAATAATGGTTGAGATGACCCTCACAAAACCAGTACCTAGTGGGTGTAATTGCTCAACATTCCTTTGAACTAGAAAGGAATTACTAGTTAGGATGGTAATTAGAAGGCCATCCTTAAGAATTAATGAGGATATGGGGAAAGGTACCCATGTATAAGCCTTCCATTCCTAACCATGAGTTAGGGATTCAGACCCACACAACCTTTCTGAGGAAATCAAGAAAGGAAGTAATTCGGGGGACATATATAGATCTGCAAGAAGCAGAGTAGAGAGAACAATATCCAGAGGAGAAGTGAGCATGATTCGACTCTAGAGTTGAGATAAAAATTGAGAAACAATATTTTTTTGGATGTAAGAAGCCTTGGGTAGGGTCTCTCTACAAGCTGATAAACGAGGCTGATGAGTGACTGAAGAAGCTCTCGCATAGACCTTCTTGTTTGGTGGAGAGGAATCCAATTTCCAAGATCCTGTGGGAGGAGGAGAGTAACCTCCATCCCTCACTGTCATGGAGAAAGGAGAATGAATCTCTCTCAAATAATAATGGTCTATCTCAGGGGTGGCCAGTGGTAAATTCGACAGGAGTGGCTATGCCTATGGTTGGGTGCAAACAGGAACCACTTTCAATAGTCACTTCACATTTTCCAGTTCTGATAAGTATTTTCATACTCTATGTAATATATTGGATGTGAAGATTGAATGTCTATGTTTATGGTTAATTCTTGTAGTGTTTGAAAAGTTATTAGAAATGCTCATTTTTCTTCTGTAAGATTTTATTTTTTTACTTGGTTTTCTATTTACCTTAGTTATCCCCTAAAGAGCTTTGGGATTTGAATCTGTAGAAGAGTCAGGGTAGGATTAATTGAAACATTTAAGTACTGTCGACCTTTTGATTTTACCTTAGTGGGAATGTCAAGTTCTACTCTATGGGAGAAGGGTGTTCCTTCGGTCCGTCCACCCATGTTACCAAGGGCTCATACCCATGGCCTTAATCAAGTCTTGACTAAGCACTGGGTGTAGCCCAGAATCCAAATGTGATCCCATATGACCCAGTGTTGGAAACCTTTCGCGAAGTCTAAAAGGAGTGAAGCTACTTTGTATTTGGGACTTCGGGACTTATGATTCCACAACCCTCGAAAATAACCAAAGACCAGAGTCGCAAATTGATGAGGATCGTAGATCTAGAGATCCAATGGAGATCCCTCTCAACCTTTAGATCAAACTTAGGAAGGTTAGTGTTAAGTACTTTGGTGAAGCTCCACTTTGGGAGACTAGGAGTGGTATAACACCGAAACTCACGAATACCGAAGTCACAAAGTTAATATGGACCATTGATAATAGAGGGATGCGTGTCAAAAAATCAACGGCTATCTGAGAGTTCAAGTATTCGACGGTATCAATGTGAAGATATAAGGATGTATAACACTGAATGTTTATGTTTAACGTATAATTCTGAATTCCCTATTGATGAAGTGATGTAGACTGTTGATCCTATGATCTTTCAAGATCCCTTTCAGTCATCTATATAAGGACTCTGTTGAGAACCCCTCTTTATTTCCAAACCAACCAAGAAGTGTCATGGAATGACACATGGCCCCCACTTGTCCCCCATAAAAATTCGCTCATTGGATGAGAGGCCACATGGTAGGAGATCCTTTAGTTCAGGTACTTGGTACTCTGGAGTAATTTGGCCAAGTGTCTTCAGAGTGTGAAAACCTCCAAAGTCACAAACGACGAAGTGAATCTCTACTCTTGATAGGGTGAGGACATGTGGCACTAGATTAGAGAGTCTGGTGAGTTGGCTTTTTAGGGGATCTCTAATGTGAGGAGTTGGTAATATCTATAGCCTGGAGTCGTGAAGTAACGAGATCCGTGGATATACGGGTCTACACGGATAGATCTCAACCATGAGATTTGAAATAAGTTAGAAGGATATATGTTGGCCTCTAACACGACTCATTGACGTCATCCAGTGTGATGTGGACTCACAACTAAGGTGTCACGTGTCACCGAGATATGGAGATTCACATACCCCTTATGCCTATTAGAGAATGACACCTGTCACCCCCTAATGAGGACACATGTCATCCCTTTCTCTCGTCGTGTGTCAGCCTCTGGTTCATGCCCTCCTGGCCAACATGGTTGGTGATGCAACTGAGACTCTGGGAGTCTAGGACTTTGACAGTTTAGAATATTTGAGGAGTATTATAACATAGGGATGTTCAAAGATGATTGTCGATTGTCGAATGCTGAAAAAATTCAATGCGATCACCGATTGTTGAACGTTGAAATGTTCAATGTCGATCGTCGATTGTCGAATGTTGAAAACTTAAAACATTGATCGTCGAATGGCCAAGGCCACATGGAGATATTTTGGGACTTCTGGGAGTATGCATGAAGTAAGAAAAGGGGCGTTCAGTGCTGAACATCGAAGACTGCAACTAATAATGTCTGGATAACTTCGGGAGGTTGTATCTTGCAAACCAGGGATCATATTTTGAGCCAGTAACAATATTTAGAAAGATACAGATGAATATAAGAGGATGAATACCTCAAAGAGATGATTTGAGATGAGTTGAATGATAAAAAATTTGATTCACAATCCCTAGAAAGGGTATTTAGGGGTCGGGTGTGTTACACGACAAGTGAGAAGTGGGGTAGTTTCGGGGTTGTAGAGGAGAGCTTACATTTATGAGGAAACCCTAGTTTGGTTGACCCTCTTGGTTTAGACTCTTTTTGTCCCGTGAGGTAGCCCCATGGGTTGTCTAGGGCTCATCATATGAGGCCCCACTAGATAGCAGGTATTGGTCCCGCGAGGATAATAAAGATATGAAGAGGACAACTAGGTTCAGGATGTAACAAGGTTTGAAGTTACACCAAGTTTGTGATACAATCTGAAATGGTATGCTACATATTTCATGAGTAAATGTATGTTTTCTATGTGTTCATTTGAGGATCTCTTCATGTATGATATGGAGTATTCATAAGGAATATATTGAAGGCCTCTTGGGCATAGGGATGCTATGGTTGAGGTGATATATGCTTGAGACATATTCTTGGTATTTGATCTATTGATGTTATGGTTTTTTTTTAGAGGCACACCTTTGTGATATTGGCTTGAGGAACATTCTTGTATATCATTGATGATATGGTATAGATACATGGTACATTATTATCTATTCATAATTGATGTTATGGTATCTAAATTTGGCATATTTTATGGTACATGATAGATGCATGTTACATTACATTTGTTGGTACACAGTCGATGCATGGTATGGTACAGGTTTTGGTACAACATAGGTTGATGATCAGTTACAAGTTGATGGTACAGTGATAGTTACACGTTGATGGTACAGTGACAGTTACAGGTTGATGGTACAGTGAAAGTTGCAGGTTGATGGTATAGTGACAGTTGCAGGTTGATGGTACAATGATAGTGGAAATGATTGTGGTAGTGATAGTTTGGTATACACTTATGTTTCAGGGTGATAGGATGGGGAAAGGAAAGGGGGTTATAGCCTCCTTCTGGTTGGTTTCGAAGAACATAGGGAGTTGGAGATTCCTTCAAGTTGGAGCATGAGAATCAGGGTGTTGTAGCCTCCTTCTGGTTGGATCCAGAGTGTAGAGCACCTTTTTTTCTACCATGGCTTAAACACTCTTAAAAGAAACTATAACACCTCTTTGAACATAACTCATACAACATTATATAATTCACATGCATTTAAGCCAAGAAATACATTTAAACTCAGAGTAAACATATTATCTACTGCTATAATTAACAATCCATAGTGTTTCATACTAATTCATATACACAACGGAAATCATGATAACATAAGTAGTAGAGTCATGTAAAAACATGATTAAAACATAAACAGATACTTATCTTTTGAATAGTGGTATAATCCACCAGCCAAGTGCAGGCCTTCCATGAACCTCCCAGCCTTAGACCGCACTACTCATCAGCTCAGCAATGGGTCACCCCCAAGATGGGACTAAGCTCCACCCCAAGGCAAGGAAATCTAGGCTAGGCTGAGGTTATAGGGAAAACAATACACAACCACAAGGAAGGGATTCTCTCCAAGGAACCTCCCATGCTCACTGCCCACAGACCCTCATTCCCCACATGCCTGTTCGACCCCATGAGTATACACCTTCTATGTCACCTTGACAGTCCTTCGGCTACTAATCTCCCTTGCCTTGGGTTATAGGAATAGGCCAGACTGGAAGTCTCTGGGCTCCGTGGTAGCTACAGGGTTCCTTCCAGGAGTTCTCACCTTCCTCTGCACACTCTCTCACCTGGAGGGAGTCGCTCACAAGTCCAACAACCTATTCTTCCAATCTTAAACCACCTCTCTCACCTGGCGAGAGTGTTGTACAAACTGGCCAACAAGCCACACAGATCAAACAATACACGTCCACCACAATCCACGGGATCCAGACACGAAAACCCCAGGGCAGCTCCAGACAGGTGCAACATCATAGCCAAGCTTAACAGCAACGAGACACTTTTTTTTTCTCAATTTGGAAATACTGAATAGACTCACATTCTGGATTCTCAAGGATGCATGATGAGTCATCCACGCAGTGGTCGATTCAGACTCCATGGTTTAGAAAAGAGAAGGGGTGTACCAGCTTTCCAGAACAAACACAGACTCCTTCCCAAAATCAACATGGGATTCTCATTCAGGGAATAGACCCACCGGTTTTCTCAGAGCCAAACACAGACATTTTGAATCACAGGGATGCACCCAGGTTCTTTACAGGATTCAGTTTAGTAGTACTATCCCTGGGCTCTGTACATGGTCAGACGATCGGGTAGAAAGGGGGAGGAACCCTTCTCATGGCTCACCATGGCCGTTTTATTTGCATGCGTCAGGGTTGACACTTGTCACCCATGGAACTACATGTGTTCCACCAGCATGCATCACCCTTGTACGTCCTCCCTTACCAAAACTTAGGATAAACATAAAATGCACATGTCTTTTTGGGGATAATATTAAAATATTATTCCTAGGCTTAAGCTCCCTAGGCTTAGCCCCTAGGCTCAACACTTAGCCCCTTTTCCCACCTTCCAGACCCTAATTCCTTGCAAAATCTATGGATTCTTAGTCCCCCTTCACTCATTCATCGTGGTTGGTTTGCACCTGGCGATGTTTACAATTTTATTAAATGTTCTGCATACATACAAGTATAAAATCAGGCCCTTGGCCTCCAACCATTAGGCTCTCTGGCCTAACAATCACATAAGCCACTAGCTTATAAAAACTTGGCTCACCAGCCTATAAAACATAATTACAATTTCTTTCAGAACATGGTTTGCAATGGGGCTTGGCCTTGGGGACACTACAATCCCCCTCCCCTTATTTTTTCACTGTCCTCAGTGCAACTTTACACAGCATCTGCAAGCTTTTTCAAAAAATTTCAAAAAGATGCGGGTACTCTGCCCGCATAATATTTGCATGCTCTCATGTCACGTCCTCAGGACCGTACCAGGTCCACTGGACTTTTACAAGCTCTATAGCTCGATTCCAGAGCTATTTGCTTTTCTTGTCCAATATGTGCACAAGATGCACTTGCAGGACACCTTCTGGTTCCACTTGAATGGCATTCCAATCGATAACATGATTAGCATCAGGTACATATTTCTTAAGCAGTGAAACTTGAAACACATTATGTAAAGTCATAGATGCAGGTAATGCAAGCATGTATGCGACCGGCCCAATCCTTTCCAGGATCTCAAATGGCCCACAAAATCTTGCTGCCAACTTGGTGCAACTTCCCAGCCTCAGGGAACTCCTGTTAGTTTTCACTTTCAGGAAAACATGGTCACCCACTTTGAATTCTCTATGGGTTCTGTTACTATCAGCGTAACTTTTCTGCCTGTCCTCGGCAACCTTTAGATCATGTTTAATTCTTATCATTTAGTCTTCCATCTCTTTGAGTAGCTCAAGCCCAACTACTACTCTGTCAGCTAGATTATCCCAGCTCATTGGAGTGTTGCACTTTCTTCCATAAAGTGCTTCGAATGGGCTCATCTTCAGTGATGCATGATACCCATTATTGTAGGCGAATTCTACCAAATGTAGGTAGTCTTCCCACCTTGATGATTTATCCATCACATACATTCTCAGCATGTCTTCTATTACTCTGTTTACTCTCTCTGTCTGTCCATCAGACTCGGGATGATATGTTGTGCTAAAGTTTAGATTCATTCCGAATCCTTTGAACAGTCCTTTCCAGAAATTCAAAGTGAATTTCGGGTCTCTATCAGACACAATTGTCTTAGGAATTCCATGCAAGCATGCAACTTCTTTTAATAAGATATCAGCAACATCTGTTGCTCTGTGGGTTGGTTTTCAGTGGAATAAAATGGGCAGCTTTAGTAAGCTTGTCCACCACCACCATGATTGAATCATGTTGCCTTCTTTTCCTAGGTAGTCCAGTGATAAAATCCATTGTTACCATGTCCCATTTCCATTCAGGAACAGGTAAAGGTTGTAGCAACCTTGTTGGGTGCCTATGCTCATCCTTAACCTTTTGGCACTCCATACATCTAGCGATGTATTCAGTGATTTCTTTCTTCAAACCTAGCAAAAAATAATGGCTTTGGACTGCTTCCACAGTCTTCTGATATCCAGGATGTCCAACATAAGCCACGTTATGCATCTCCTTTAGAATTTCCAACTTCAATTCCCGGACATTGGGTACATACACTCTGTTTTTATACAGAAGTAAACCATCATCTCCCAAGGTGTAACTTTCCTTGGGTTGTGGCTCTTCACACTACTGTAGCTTTGCTACAATACCTTTGTACTGCAAATCAGTGTTTGCAACTTCCAAAATTCTATCTTTCATCTCAGTCTGATACATGCTAGTGGTTGCAGCATGTAATTCGTGCACTTTTCTGCTGAGTGCATCAGCCACCTTATTTTCTTTCCCTTTGATATGCTTGATATCAAAGTCATATTCGTACAGAAACTCCAGCCATCTGATTTTCCTGGCATTTAAGGTCGGCTGATCAAATAAATACTTCAGACCGTTATGGTATGTTCTCAACTCGAATCTCTTGCCCATGAGGTAATGTCTCCATTTCCTCAAGGCGTGGAAGATTGTTGCTAGCTCTAAATCGTGAGTGGCATAATTCTTCTCATGTTCCTTCAACTTTTGGGATTCATAACAAACTACAAATCCCTCTTGGCTGAGAACTCCTCCCAGCCCCTCCTTACATGCATCTATGCACACTACGTAATCCTTGTTTGGATCTTCAATCTTAAGGATTGGAGCACTAGTTAGCAGCTTCTTCAATCATTGGAAGCTGCTCTCACATTCTTCAGTCCACTGGAACTTCTTCTCCTTCCTTTCCAAGGAAGTGATAGAATGAGCTATCTTTGAAAATCTGGCTATGAACCTCCTATAGTAGCCCGCTAGACCCATAAAAGATCTAAATTCTGCCACATTCCTTGGCACTGGCCATTCTCGAATGGCCTGTACCTTCTCAGGATCCACAACGATCCCTTCTTTAGATATAATGTGTCCCAAGTAATGGATCTGCCTTTGGTAAAATGAACACTTGCTCAGTTTTGCGTACAACTGGTGTTCTCTCAACACCTGTAGCACCATTCTCAGGTGTTTCTCATGTTCTTCCTCTATCTTGGAATACACCAAGACGTCGTCCAGGAAGACTATGACAAACTTGTCCAAATAATTACTGAACACTCCATTCATTAAGCACATGAAAACAACAGGCACGTTGGACAACCCAAACGACACCACTGTGAACTCATAATGACCGTACCTTGTTCTAAAGGCGGTCTTGCTGATGTCCTCATCCTTTATTCTCACTTGGTGGTATCCATATCTGAGGTTTATTTTTGAAAATATTTTTGCATCCTTCAACTGATCAAAAAGATCATCAATCTTTGGCAGAGTGTAAGGCAGCTAGAGAGGTAGTGGGGGGGCCCAAAGGGCCCATAGTGATAATAGTGGAGGTCATTCAATGTAAGGTGGACTAGGTACACTATATTATTAAATAAGGCCCATTATGGTAGTTAGATATAATAAATGTAAGAGGAATTCTTAGAAGGTTCATCTATATAGGTAGCTAGAGAGGTAGTGGGGGGGCCCAAAGGGCCCATAGTGATAATAGTGGAGGTCATTCAATGCAAGGTGGACTAGGTCCACTATATTATTAAATAAGGCCTACTATGGTAGTTAGATATAATAAATGTAAGAGGACTTCTTAGAAGGTTCTACTTCTAGAAGATTCCTCCTCTATAATGTTCTTAGGTGATGGTAGCACTATATAAAGGGGTTCAAGCAATGTAATGAGACATGAAGAGAAGTATTTTTATGTGGAGCGGTAGCTCAATAGGAGGATGCCCCCTCGAAGAGGCAAGTGAACAAGAGAGGATCCCTTCCATAATAGTATCCATTGTATGGTGTTGCCCTACCCTAAGGGTTTGATAGTAATAAAGAAGATTTTTCATATTGTTCTTGTATATCTGTTGTGGTTCTTTTGCATTCAGTATTTGGTTCTTAACAAGTGGTATCAGAGCACTTTCCTTGGCCGGAGTTGTGGGCAAATATTTTTTATTTTTGTAGATTTTTTTTCCGGAGAAGAAAAAAGAGGGCCGCGATATTCCAGACATTTTCAATATATTTCAGTGCAAAATTTGCAGAAAAAGGTTGTATATATGAGATTCTCTCATAAAAACACCCAAGTTGAAAAAAAAAATCATCCAAAACGAAGTCCGGAAGGTCAAGATATTGAGGTTTTAAAATCTGCAATTTTCAGGGTTTTTCTGCGAACGGCGGCATGATTTATTTTTATTTCTGTAACATTTGGAGGCCGAATTTGCCCAAATAAATTACATATCTGAGTTCCTCTCACAATTTCACCCAATTTCAAAAAACAAATCAGCCGAAACGGAGTCCGGGAAGTGAATTTATGAGCATTTTAACTTCAACAGTTTTTTAGGGTTTTTCCAGAAAAAACCGCGATTTTCTGCCGAAACTTCTTGGGTTTATTTTTTTGAGTTTTTCCGTGACGACTGCAGGACCGAAGAGTTCATAGAGTCCTCA
>ML776949.1:552187-579219 GCA_009831015.1 Picea engelmannii
TAGAGAGGTAGTGGGGGGGCCCAAAGGGCCCATAGTGATAATAGTGGAGGTCATTCAATGTAAGGTGGACTAGGTCCACTATATTATTAAATAAGGCCCACTATGGTAGTTAGATATAATAAATGTAAGAGAACTTCTTAGAATGTTCTACTTCTAGAAGATTCCTCCTCTATAATGTTCTTAGATGATGGTAGCACTATATAAAGGGGTTCAAGCAATGTAATGAGACATGAAGAGAAGCATTGTATGTGGAGCGGTAGCTCAATAGGAGGATGCCCCCTCGAAGAGGCAAGTGAACAGGAGAGGATCCCTTCCATAATAGGATCCATTGTATGGTGTTGCCCTACCCTAAGGATTTGATAGTAATAAAGAAGATTTTGCATATTGTTCTTGTATATCTGTTGTGATTCTTTTGTATTCAGTCTTTGGTTCTTAACACAGAGGATACTTGTTCTTGACAGCGACCTTATTCAACTGTCGAAAATCAATGCACAGCCTCAATGTCCCATCTTTCTTCTTCACGAATAGGACCGGGGCTCCCCACAGTGACACACTAGGGAAAATGTAACCTTTCTTTAGTAGCTCTTCAAGCTGGAATTGCAACTCTTTCAACTCTAGTGTACTCATTCTATAAGGAGCCTTCGAAACTAGAGCTGCTCCAGGCATCAAATTTATAGAAAAATCAATGTCCCTCTTCGGAGGTAGTCCAAGTACCTCCTGAAATATGTCCTTGAATCCTTTGAGTACTTCATGGTCTTATTGATTCAAGACTTCTTCTCAAGATGCTTCTTCCACCCGAGCTGCAAATAATTGACAACCTTTCCAGTAACATTTCTTCAGCTGCATGGATGATATTTCCCTCACAGCCACGGCTCTGGGAATTCCTTGGACTATTACTTGATTTCCCTCTTCGTTCAGGCATGTGAACCTCTTGTTATGGCAATCCAGAAGGGCATGGTGTTGGTCCAACCAGTCCATACCAATTAAGAAATCATATGAGCCTAAAGACATAATGTTCAATTCAGCCTTAGTGCTCATTCCTTTCATGTCCACTGAATAGGACTTAACCAATTCAATGACCTTCCTCTTGGTCACTGTGGCCAACTACACTAACTAAGACTTCTCATGTTTTCTTCTTGTTAGATGAAATATTTCCACCACTCTAGGATCTACATAACTATGGCTAGCCCCTGAATCAATTAAAATAACAAGTGGTCGGTTGTTGATCATACCTTCCACTTCAATCAGGTGCGATTGAAATTCTGCTTGCTTGTTTTCCAGGGCTGCATAGATCCTCGTCATTCTGCTACCCATATCCTCCACTGTTTTATCTTGCTGAACAGTATGGACAGTTCTTGCTTTGTCTTTTCTATGGGGGCAGTCTCTGTACCTATGATTCCCTTTACAACCCCAACACTCCATAGGTGGCGGTCTTGGAACCTTCTCACTCCCTTCGACTTTCCTAGGCTCTCTAAAAGATGACTGTCCCCAAGGACTGTTTCTAAAAGAGGGAGGCTTGTTTCCCTTCTACCTCTCTTCCTTCTTAAACTTCCTCTGATCATTCCAAACCTTCCGAAGGATAGTCCTTTCTCCTTGTTGTTCATACAAGCATTTCGCCTTTCTTATAGTCTCTTCCATGGTCTTAGGATCGTCATATTGAATCTTGTCACTCATGGAAGGTGGTAGACCACTCAGATACCTCTGAATTTTGACAGCTTCATCCTTGATGAACGTAACATACATCAGTAGTTCCAGAAAACTTCGTTCATACTCATCAATTGTCATGCTACCCAACTTGAGTTTGAAGAACTCCTTCATCTTTCTGTCATAATACTTTTTAGTAAGGTATTTCTTCTCGAAATACCTCTTAAATTCATTCCAAGTGACCTCTTTCTCTCTGATGTGTTTCACCTGCACAAACTGATCCCACCACATGGATGCTTTTCCTTTCAGTTGATACATTGCAATTCTTCCTTCTGCATAGGCAAAATAATTCTGCAGTTGGAAATATTTCCTCATGCCAAGCAACCATGTCTCAGCATATTCCTCCGTCTTATGTTCTCCATCAAATGTTGGAGGCTTAATTTTGTTCATCTCCCCTTTCAATTCATCCTTTCCAGATTTTCGATGTTTTCTAGTAGGGGACAGGCTTGAACTACTGTGCATCTCCTTGCCAGAATGCTTCGGGGAGAGACAGTAATGTCTGTTACCACTCCTCAATCTCCTTCTCCTCTCAGGGGTTCTGACACTTCTTGATCTTCTTGTGTCACTCCCTTTTTCCAATTTCTTTTCTATTCTTTCCAGGCTCTTCAACATTTTTAAGTTGAATTCACCCCGTCAATCCTTGATTTTCATGAGCTTTTGGCTATCATCTAGGCGAGCCTGGGCATCTTTCTGCAATCTTTCGATGAGTTGCATCATATGTTCTTCCTTATCCATCTCTTTTTCGTGCCCATTAGAGTTTGTTCCTTCGACTCCTAGGTTGACATCCCTTCCTACCCTTTCGTCCTCTATTTCGGAGGAAATCTACACCTTTTCCCTCTCCATACTCGACGTTGGTTAACTGGAACCCTGACTCTCGTTGAACTCTACACACACACTATGCAATTCAATTCGAATTTTGTCAGGCCATTAAAACCTTTCGAATGATCCACAACATTTATAAACCAACATGAACAAGACTAAAAGACGTTTCGATCCAAATAAGTTTTCTGAGCTCTCATTGGGCTCTGCAAATTCTGGGACTTCGGAACTTCGGAATCTTGGTCCACGAAGATCTAGCAGTTAAATATTCATAACCAAAGTCACCCTTTTTTCAACTCGTGATCTCGTGAGTTCGTGAGTCAAAGACCCTCGACTCATTTCCTCTAACTGCTAATACCCGAGATGCGACACAGATATGGCTGCCTCCTTGCTAGCATCTGTTACGCATGATCATAGTCTAGGGCTAAGTGCTATAACTCTTCGCTATTCACACCTTCGTGAGTTGTGGCATCCAACCCTGGTACCTTCGTTTCACGAAACCCCGAGAAGTGATGTTGACTTTTCTCCTCTAGTCCTCGCTACTTCGCAACTTTGCGAGTTTCAATGTTGAGCTCCCATGCCCTTATCTCACGAGTTTCGAAAATCACAAATTACTTTATTCTCCGGGCCCACAGCACAGTTGTCACCCTTCACCACCATGGCATGTGGTACGTTCAGGAGGGTCCACGTCACTTTTAACGACGTCATCAGGTCCCACCTCTCTCGCTTTTCTTCTCGACCCACTAGCACGTGGTACATCTCCATGTGTCCACGTCCATTCCTAGTAAAATCCAACGGTCGGATCTTTCTCAAATATACCACGCACATCCTTTCGGCATTTCGGGGTTTCGGAATCAGAAGTTCATGCATCCACACATCTTGAAATTCTATTTGCCAAAATCCTGAAATCATTGTCTATTAAACCACTTGATCAAATGGTCAAGTTCCTCTCCCCACGATCTACGTTGTAGATTGTTTCGGGATTTTGCGTATCGCGATTTCCACACTCCTGTGCAATTCCAAAGGGCTTTAAACCTTGTGCACACTTTCCAGATCTAACGGTTATGAGGGTTCACCTTCCTTCCCGAATAGATCCTAAATATCCTACACTTCTGGTATGGATTCCTCTCTCCCTGTGGACTTATACCACACTGGTTGCGGTTTCCTAACGCCGCCATACCTCTTGAGCTTAAAATAAATTTATCAAGTAACTCCTTGACACTTTGGAGTACACCAGGGTCCGAAATTGGCCTTCCAAACCCAATTTCCCCTTACATTCTCAGTCCAAAGACCGCTCCACTGGCCCATCTAGGCTCAGTGTCGAAACCTTGGCTCTGATACCAAACTTTGGCACACCTTTTCTGCTACCATGGCTTAAACACTCTTAAAAGAAAACTATAACACCTCTTTGTACATAACACATACAGAATTATATAATTCACATGCGTTTAAGCCAAGAAATACATTTAAACTCAGAGTAAACATATTATCTACTGCTATAATTAACAATCCATAGCGTTTCATACTAATTCATATACACAGTGGAAATCATGATAACATAAGCAGTAGAGTCATACAAAAACGTGATTAAAACATAAACAGATACTTATCTTTTGAATAGTGGTAGAATCCACCAACCAAGTGCAGGCCTTCCACGAACCTCCCAGCCTTAGACCGCACTGCTCATCAGCTCAGCAATGGGTCACCCCCGAGCTGGGACTAAGCTCCACCCCAAGGCAAGGAAATCTAGGCTAGGCTGAGGTTACAGGGAAAATAATACACAACCACAAGGAATGGATTCTCTCCAAGGAACCTCCCATGCTCATTGCCCACAGACCCTCATTCCCCACATGCCTATTCCACCCCAGGAGTATACATCTTCTCTATCACCTGGACATTCCTTCGGTTGCTAATCTCCCTTGCCTTGGGTTACAAGAACAGGCTAGACCGGAAGTATCCGGGATCTGTGGCAGCTACAGGGTTCCTTCCAAGAGTTCTCTCCTTCCTCTGTGCACTCTCTCACCTGGAGGGAGTCACTCACAGGTCCAAAAACCTATTCTTCCAATCTTCAACCACCTCTCTCACCTGGAGAGAGTGTTGTACAAACTGGCCAACAAGCCACACAGATCAAACAATACACGTCCACCACAATCCACGGGATCCAGACACGAACACCCTAGGTCAGCTCCAGACAGGTGCAACAGTATAGCCAGGCTTAACAGGGATGAGACACTTCTGTTTTCTCAATTTGGAAATATGGAATAGACTCACATTCTAGATTATTAGGGATGCGTGACAAGTCATCCATGTAGGGGTCGATTCAGACTCCATGGCTTAGAATAGAGAAGGGGTGTACCGGCTTTCCAGAACAAACACAGACTCCTTCCAAAAATCAACACGGGCTTCTCATTAAGGGAATAGACCCACCGGTTTTCTCAGAGCCAGAAACAGACTTTTCAAATCACAGGGATGCACCCAGGTTATCTACAAGAGTCGGGTTGGTAGTATTATCCCCGGGCTCTGTACGCAGTCAGATGATCGGGTAGAATGGGGGAGGAACCCTTCTCACGGCTAACCTTGTCCGTTTTATTCGCATGCGTCAGGGTTGACACTTGTCACCCATGGAACTGCATGCATTCCACCAGCACGCATCACCCTTGTATGTCCTCCCTTACCAAAACTTAGGATAAACATAAAATGCCCATGTCGTTTGGGGATAATATTAAAATATTATTCCCAGGCTTAAGCTCCCTAGGCTCAACACTTAGCCCCTTTTCCCACCTTCCAGCCCCTAATTCCTTGCCCACTCTATGGATGCTTAGTCCCCCTTCACTCATTCATCGTGGTCGGTCTGCACCTGGCGATGTTTACAATTTTATTAAATGTTCTGCATACATACAAGTACAAAATCAGGCCCTTGGCCTCCAACCCTTAGGCTCTCTGGCCTAACAATCACATAAGCCACCAACTTATAAAAACTTTTCTCACCAGCCTATAAAACATAATTACAATTTCTTTCAAAACATGGTTTGCAATGGGGCTCGGCCTTGGGGACACTACACAGAGAACTCAGGGAATTGGAGCACATAAATAGGGGGTCGTACCCTCCTTTCAGTTGTAGCTAGAGAATTAGGGAGTTATTTATTACAATGAATGTACTATTTTGATATATAATAAAATCATTCCATGGTTTTCTCCCATTTGGGTTTCCACGTAAATTATGGTGTACTATGTTTCTATGGATGTCTATTATGCTATGTTTATTTTTACTTCTCATGATATACTGCTGATGAAATTAATGATTGCATAGTGTGCATAAAAGTGATAATAAAGTTCTCAAATTGATTCACTCCCCCTCTTATTATTCCAACAATTTGTATCAGAGCGAGTCCTTCAAGAAACAATTTAACCATTAGAAGGAGATCATGGAATACACTAAGATTGGAGCACCAAGGTTTGATGATCAAAACTATGGATTTTGGAATAAAAGGATGCAAACATTTTTACAAGAACATGGTTTTTATGTTTGGAATTCAGTAGTAGAAGGATATGCAGTGCTATCCACTCCCCCAACTGGAAAATATGGAAATAAACTAAGTGAAAACAATTCAAATGTTAAAAGAACCATTATGATCAATCTAGATGATTCAATATTTGTCAAATTTATGCATTGCAAGACCACAAAGGATATTTGGGATAAACTTCAAAATATTTACGAAGGATATACCAAAGTCAAGGGGGATAATATTCAAACCCTTATAGATAACTTTAAGGAATCAAAGATGAAGGAAGATGAATACATTGCAGCCAAATTTTTGTGAGCTGACGAAATAGTGAATACTATTAGAGGACAGGGAGAAGAATTTGATGAATCAATGGTCATTCAAAAGGTTCTAATATCTCTACCTATGATATTTTATCCTAAGATATCACCCCTGGAAGAAAGAATAGATATTGAAAGTTTGAGCATAGATGAGCTACACCTAATATTCACAACTTATGAAATGAGGATAAAACAAGAGAACCCAGTAACAAAGTGTTAGCACATAAAATTGTCAAAGTCTGGAGATTTTTGGTTTCTACCTAGGTCTGTAAGTTTTGCCTGTTTTTCCTACTTTTGCAGAACCGATCGAAAATTTTCCTCTCGGATTGTAGTTTTATGATGTTTGTCTTCACCTATTTGATAGACCCATTTTTTCTTAGCATCTTTCCTGAGAAATATCGGCCCTGAGCCTTTCTGTTTTCCCTAAAGTCGAGCACTTCTCTCTTTACCTCTATCATTGATCCTTTTGATTTCTTGAGCCTTTCTCCAATCATCCAAGTAATTATTCATAGGCCACAGTCATGAGAACCAAGTGAAACACTTAGAGCAGTCAAATATGGATTCAAATAAAGAGAGTGAGAAAAATCATCTTTTATTGGCTGAGATCCATTATATAGATCAGATTGACAACCATCGGGTGATCAAGACCATATAATTGCACGAATAATAGCATCGGGCAGAGTTGAAAAATCGTGATGTCATCCTAGTCATCGATCCTGGGAAGAACACGTGGTGCAGGATCAACATTTCGTTGACTTGCAGAATGGAGCAGTTAAACGATAGAGTCATGAGGACTCATGAAATGTGAAGTCGTGAAGTAATCAGGGCCGTCCATTCTAGAAGGACACGTGGCACAAGATTTGAACAACCAAGAAGTATTTTGGAGAAGCTAAGGTGAGAAGTGGCAATGGCCCAAGGTCCCAAAATGCCAATACAATCTGGGCCATCCATATCAAGGGGATGTGTGTCATCTGATCCAAGTGATCATGACTTTGCGACTTGGAGGTTTAAGCATAGAGCGCAACATGATTTCATGAAACGTGAAATTGTGACGTAGCTGAGAGTTGGTCCCGTGGTCACAACCCATGGTCATGTGGAAGGTGGGACTGTAGAGAAAGGGAAAACGTTTTTTGAAGTAGTGGGCAGTTGAAGCTATTCAAGGAAATGATTTCGGTCATTGCATTCAAGGAAAATCCAACCATTTATCCAAATGGGCCATTTTGTGGGAGTGGGCATCAGGATTTTTGAAATCAAAAGGAGCGAAAACTCTCGAAATGAGAAATCTTGAGATTTTAGATGTATAAGCATGAGGTCACGGTCCGCGGTCATGTGGGGAAAAGAAAAGGGAGCTTCACAAAGAATCAAAGCGCTCAAGTTGGCCACAGAGAAAGATCCGCGTGACCTCAAGACGCCAGAATTAACTCGAAGAAGTCATGAGCTCACCTGGAACGTTAGTGGGTGTCATCCTTCATCCTAATCCCAACGAAAGTAGTTAATGAATTTGGGGAGGGTGGTTGAAACCTCGTTTCACCATATAAATGAAAAGCATGGAAAATCTAGTCGTGGAGGGAAGATTGTCAGTCGAAAGTTCCCAATCATGGATTTTTCTTATGAAGCCCATACTGATCTGATCTCTCGCCTGACAGAATAATGGAAGTGCGGCTCGACAAAAGAAGATGCAGATGACAAGCCTTGAATGCAATGACCAGAGGGTGCTTCTGAATGGAGCAATTTGTTTTGAGTATAAATACTTAGTTTTGATATTTTTTTATGGTTGGTGGTTGATCTAAGCTCTCGTATTGTAAAGTTTTAATGAAGCTTTTGTTTTCTAGTTATGTGTTGTATTATGAGACTTCTTGTTTAATAACAATCAGCTTTCTTACTCTATCTTATCTACCTCTGTTACTGAGATATTTCATGAATGACTGTTTCACATGGATTGTTGTGAATTTGTTATGTTGAATGTTCGAATGTAATGTTGTTTTGATTTCTTTCAGTATCTTTGAAAATTGAATCCAAGAGCACTTGTTTTCAAGTTTTTCTTCCTTAGGTTGTTGAAAATCTCGATGTTAATGACAAACCTCTACTTTTCCTCACCAGTTCTCCCCCCTACTCACCCTTTACTATAACCTACTGACTGAATTTAGATCGAGACCTCACTTACCTGTGCATACAAGTCCAAATTTCTGAGTTAAGGCGATATTATCTTGAGTCTACACCCATTAGACCACCCTTAAATATATTCATCATGACATATAAATTGATGGGTATTGGGCTTACCTCTACCACAATCCATAGGTGACTTCTAGTGCTGACACGAAGGAAGCATCGTTTAAAGAATCCAAGAAGACAAAAAAGATGTAATGTCCCCCACCTCTTAGAGAGGTGATGAGGAGACTCAGTGGCCTGGGCACCCCCACTAGGTCATAGTCTCACACTGAAGGGGGGGAAATCAAGAAGTTAAAAGTTATATTTTTAAGTTGAATTAAGAAAGGAAAAGGATAAAGGAGTAAAAGATAACTCAACAGAAGAATAGAAGATTAACCCTGGGAGTTAACCTAACTCAATAGAGAATTAGAAGGAAAAGTATAAGTAAGAGGTTGGGGCACACCTATTACTCATTCTGGTTTTGGATTAGCATTTTCTATTGCTCTTGAGCATTCAGTTTGGAGGTTTTTCTGTACAAACCCTTGTGAGCAACTCACTGGTGAAATATCCACTCACCTTGTTCCGCAACTTGGTCTCAGGGATGAAAGACTCCTCCACACCATTCTAGTCTCAACCCATCTCCATCTAGTGCTTCAGAAGGTAGCAGGCCGTACTATTCTTGTGTTTCCAACAAGCACCATCATCTAGAGGGAGGTTTGATCCAGCTTATCCTGAGGGCCTGGGGCCATTCTGACAGTTGGGTTTTGTTTGCAGGGGTAGGACCATTAGTTTGAGGGATTTTCTAGAGGGTTATCATCATTCTACATTTGTTTGCAGATTAGGACGTCTTAGAGCCATAGGGGACATCCTGTGATTCAGTAAAACTCATATCTAGGGAGATCTGCTTGAGATCTGAGCCCGAAACTTCTCCCACGGGATTCTCATAGCCTGATCTATATTCTTGGAGAGTTTCAGAGCATTTGGAGGCCTCCTTCATCAGGGTCAAACCAGCTAGGGTTTCAGTCATCCAATGGGGTGCACCATTCAGTGGAGAATTCAGATCTACGGGGTTTGAGAGTGGATTTGGGAATTTGGACATTTGGGTTGTCCTTACAGTTTCCCGATCTATCATTTGGGATATTTATCAGGATGATTGGACACTTTTGGTAGCAGGGAAGAATTATTGAGGGCTTCAGCATTCTAGTAGGATGTGGCACTTTCCAGCTTGGAGGTTGAGCATTAGTACAACTCAGATCTGCTTGATTCAGTCTTCATTGTATATCCATCCTTTGGAGGCTTATTTTGTATTGTCGAGAGTATTTTGTAGCAGCTCATATATATTGCTTGTACGACCATCTGAGGTTTATGCTAGATCAGCCATCTATTGATCTTACATTGCTCATAATAAAAAGGTCAGATCTTTGCTTGTGCTTCTCCATCTTGAATATATTTTGATCTCCATGTGTTGATGAATCTTGTATGCACTTAATAACTCAATAAATTAGTAGTAGTTAGTGATTCCAAGAACGAATTTGGCTTGGGATCATTACAAAAGAAAAAAAAGAAAAATTCAAAACCAGATTGTAGTTGCAACAATGATTCAAAGGAAGATGAAGAAGTGGAAAAATTCATAGGGAATTTAAAAAGAGGAACCATCAAGTACAAAGGTATGCTTCCATTGAAATTTTTTAATTCTGATGGTATTGGTCATTTTTCTTCTAAATCTCCTTATGTTAAGACTAAAGGTAGCGATGAAGAAGAAGATCCTAAGAAGAAAATGAAAAATACAAAAGGAGACAAGAGAAGGAACAAAAATAAATTATTCAAGAAAATATTCTACTCAAAGGAAGACAACTCCTCATCAGACGAGGATGATGATAGTGACAATGATTTAGAAAGATTACTCTTCATGGAAGTAGATGATGATGAAGAGGATTTTGAAGAAGAAGGAGAAGTCGATATCAGACTAGAGTTAATCATTGCCTTAGAAGAACTAGGGAAGGAAAGAAAGGAAATCAAGTCACTTAAGGAATAATTAAAGAAGAAAGAAGGACATCAAAATTCCAACTTAGAATAAATTGAGAAGATAATCACAAAGTTAAAAATCTAGGTAGAAGAATATAGAAGGATTGAAGAAACACTCATAAATCAGTTAGAAGATAAGGAGAAGATTATTGAAATCTTGGAAGTAGAAATAGTCACCTTAAGAAAATATCTTCAAAAGAAATATATGTAGCATAATAACACCAAGATATTGGATGAGACCATCATCAGTCAAAGGCCATATTATGATAGGTCTAGGATAGGATATAACTAGATGCAGATTGAGAAAGGTTCAAGGTCCAAGACAACAAAATAGGAAGAAGAACAAAGCAACTATGTATAAATCATCATAGGAACTATCAAAGAAAGATGAATATAGGAAAACTCAAGAAGAAAATCATAAAGGAACTAGGCCACCTAGAATATTCGGAACACATAATCAACAATCAACAACACCTCAAGAGGAAGAAGGCTTCAGAAGAGAAACAACATTCATAAGATCCCCTACATCTAGATATCAAATTATTTTTTTTGGTTTATGTTATTATTGTACTGTAGATCCTATGTCAATAACAAAAGAAATTATGAAGGCTATTCAAACAACAATTATCCTAGAACGTTAAATGACGCATAGAAAAAAAATTACAATAGTTTTGGTTCATTAAGTAATGAAGTAGAGTGCTACAAGTGAAATAATTTTGGACACATAGCCAAATATTGTAGACTCATTGTTCCCCCAAGGGAACCAAAGAATAATATCAAATAGGAACCATAAAGCATATGGAGAAGGAAGCATGATCAATTCAACACCAAAGAATGCTCACTTTCTTTACAGGCACAACACAAGAAAAGTGGGTGGTATGTTTACAATGGATATTCAAAGCATATAACATGTGACAAGAACATGTTTATGACCCTAAATCAGGAATGAGAAGGATCAGTTTCGTTTGCAAATGATAATTCAACAAAAAATTTAGGTAGAGGCACAATCAAGCTTGGAAAAAATGATGCCAATGCAGAAAATGTTCTATTGGTAAAAGATATGAAGCACAATCTTCTAAGTGTAAGTAAAATGTGTGATCAAGGAAACGAAATTTTGTCTAACTCATAAAAATGTGATATAAGGAAAGAAGGATCAGGAAATTGGTGGCTACAACTAGAAGAACCCAAAACAACATATATGTCCTGGATGAAATTGGAAGGGAAAGATGTTAATTAGGAAAAGAAAATGAAGGTTGGATTTGGAATAGAAGAATGGGTCACATGAACTTTGAAAACCTTGTCAAAATCAACAAAAAGGAAGTAGTGAAAGAAATGTTTGATATCTCAAAACCAACAAATACTCTATTTGCGCATTGTCTACAAGGAAAAAAAAACAAGACCAAGTTCAAATCAAAAGAGTACTCCACGAAAAAACCATTGGATATTGTACAAACTAACCTATGTGGATCCATAAGAACAAAGGGATTAAATGGTGAACAATATTTTATGCTATTGGTTGATGACGACACAAGAATGAATGTCGTTTTCTTTCTCAGGAAAACATCAGAGGCATTCAAACACATCAAGATATACAAAGATATGGTTGAGATTGATATGGAATTCAAAATCAATTGTTTGAAATCAGACAATGGATGAGAGTTTACATCAAAAGAATTCATGGATCTTTGTGGCAACTAGGGAATAAAAAGATAGTTCTCAGTATTTAGGACACCTCAGCAAAATGGAGTTGTCAAAAGGAAGAACATAACCATACAGGAAATTGCCAGAACCATGCTGAGATATTCCAAGTTGAGTGACATCTTTTAGGCACAAGAAATACATACAATAGGTCACATCCTGAATACAAATAAGACTCCCTATGAGTTATGGAAAGGAATACCGAAAAATGTGAAGCGTTTGAGTATTTGGAAGAAAATGTTATATCAAAAGAGAATATCACAAGCTTGGAAAATTTGACTCTTGATTTTATAAGGGCATACTAGTTGAGTACTAAAACAAAACAAAAGCATATACATTCTTCAGTCCAAGACTCAACATAATCATGGAAGGAATCAATGGAACAATTGATGAGAAAAATGTATGGAAGTCAGAGAAGGAAGAAAATATTCAAAAGAGAAGGAATTTGAAGAAGATATAATAGAATAAGTAGAAGAAGAAGAAGAAGAGAAGACAAAATCAAAGAAAGAGGAAGATGAGCAGCTGATAACTCCCAAGACACCCAGTCGACGAGTAAAAAAAATAATCCACCATAACATATTATTGGGAATAAATATGTAGGATTTGAAACATGAAGAAGACTATTTTCACCAGAACAAAGACATATAGCACCATTATCCACAGTTGAACCAAGAAGTTTTGAAGAATCCAACAAGGATGAACACTAGGTCAAGGCTATGGATGAATAATTGGGTTAGATAGGGAAGAATGACACATGGGAACTAGTTCTAAGGCCAAAGAAAAAGAACATGATTGGTACAAAGTGGGTTTTCAACAACAAACTGAATGAGGATGGATAGGTAACCAAAAACAAAGCAAGGTTAGTATGCAAATTAAGGATATTCTCAAATTGAATGTATATATTTTGAAGAAACATTTACCCTGGTTGCTAGGATGGAAGGAATCAGATTGATCTTAGCCTATGCATGTTATAAAATAATCAAGGTATATCATATGGATGTAAAATAATCCTTTCTAAATGGATAATTAGAAGAAGAAGTTTACATCGAACAACTTGAAGGGTTTCTACTATCAGAAAAGGAAGGTTATGTTTGCAAAATAATGAAAGCATTGTATGGACTCAAGTAGGCCCCTAGAGCATGGTATTCAATATTGGAAAGGTATCTATAACAACATGGATTCAGGAAGGGAAATGTAGGAAACAATCTCTACATAAAAGTCATGCATAATGAGTTCAAGTTTATGTAGATGATATTATCTTTGGAGTGACAAGATGAGTTGGATGTTTTTCAAAGACATGCATAGTGAGTTCAAGATGTATTTGCTTGGTGAGTTGACGTTCTTTTTGGGATTAAATATATGTTAGCATGATAAAAATATTTTCATCTCCCAGACTAAGTACATCAGAGAAATTATAAATAAGTTTGGGATGGAAGATTGCAAACCTGTAAGCACTCCTATGCAGACTAGTTGCAAGTTGAGAAAGGATGATGAATCTAAGGATACAGATCAAAGAATCTATAGATCAATGATTGTCAAGTTACTCTATCTAACAGATTCAAGACTGGATGTGATGCAAGAAGTTGGAAAAGTTGTGAGATTTGAAGCGACACCAAAAGAAACACATGTTATGGAAGTAAAGAGAATATTCAGATATCTCAAAGAAACATAAGATTTTGGATTGTGGTATCCAAAAGGGAAAGAACTATCTTTGTTTTCCTACACAAATGTATATTGGGAAAGTAATGTTGATGATATAATAAGTATAAGTGGAGAAAATTTCTAGTTAGATGAGTGTCTAGTATCATGCTGAGAAATAAACAATCATAAGTATCCTTTTCCACAACATAAGTAGAATATATTGTAGCAACAACATGTTGCACTCAAGTTCTATGGATGAAGCATACCCTGCAGGATATATTTTTGGAATATGATGAGCCTATCTCGATACTCTGTGATAACAATAGTGCTATCAGTATCTCCAAGAATCTAGTAATTCATTCCAAGAAGAAGCACACTCTAATCAATTTTCACTTTCTACAGGAATAGGTTACAGAGAAGAAAATAAAGCTAGAGTACATTGGGACATAAGATAATATTGTAGATATCTTCACCATACCTCTTCTACGGGAGATCTTTGAGTATATTTGATAGAAACTTGGAATAGTTTCTACCCCACAATGATCCACATAGCATCATGCATAGTACGACAGGGGGAGTGAAGAAAAGTGTTGGGTATGTGTTATATTCTTTGCATGATTATCCTTAGTGTCTTCTGCATTGCGTCGAGTGTGTAGGGGATTTTGAGGGGAGGTTGTAGGGGGGAGATACTCCCCTACACGGGGGTTTAGGGGTAGCACACTCGAAAATTTTTTTCCTCAAGAAATGTGTCACATTTTTTCCTCATTTTTTGTGTTTCCTCAATTTATGTGCCCATTGTTGGGAGGTATTTCAGCACATGGGTTTTACCAATGGTTTTCTATTTCCAGTTAAGGGATTAGGGTTTTGAATAATCCAGGTCATTGGGTTAGGATTTTGGATGTTGCTGGCTCCTATATGTATATTGTATTGTGAACAATGTATCATTATGAATGAATATAGAATATGTTGGTTTTCCTGGTTTGGGTTTCCAGGGGAAAAATCTTTGTGTAATGTGTGTATTTTCCATTGTATATTTTATGTTCTTTTATTGAAAATATGTTTACAGTAAAATATTGTACAAGGTTAAAATCTACATTTGGTATCATAGTTTTGTTGGCTTCGGGGGGATGCCTTTGTGGTCAAGGGTTTGGCTCGAGACTGTGATAAGCCTTGTAATAGTGGGAGATCTGTGGTATTGATTTTTCAGGTGAAAAGAAATGTCGAGAAGTTTGAAAGTGGAGCTCAAGAGGTTTAATGGGCAAAGTTTTGAGTTGTGAAAGCTCAATATGGAAGATCTATTAGTGGATAGATATCAATGGATCATGGTGGATCCATGTACTACATGTACATGAACCTCAGTAGATGACTGGAAAAAGTTGGATCAGAAGGCAAAGAGCACAATCTGACTATGTCTCTCGGATTTAGTATTATTGAATGTGTTAGAGGAAGCTACAACCAAGGATTTATGGGATAAGTTGGGGAAGTTGTATGAGTCTAAGTCCATAGTCAACAAACTATTCTTGAGAAAGAAGTTGTATAACTTGAGGATGAGAGATGGAGACTCAATGGAAAAGCATTTGGACACCTTCAATATTGTGTTAAGTCAGTTAGTATCTATTGAGATTAAAATTTCATATGAAGATAAGTGCATAATTTTACTATTCTCTTTACCAAAATCATGGGATATTTTGGTTGTGGCCATAGGTAGTAATACAACTTCCTTGAAGTTTGATGAAGTGGTCTCATCCTTGTTGTTAGAGGAGATGAGATATAAGAACATGGAAGGACATAACAAAGTTGCATTATTTGTAAGAGGACACTCCTAGGAAAGAAATAGATCTAAGTCCTCAAGTGGGGTTTAAGTCTAAGGGTATATCTAAATCTCCCAAAAATTTTGTAAAGGTATGTTGGAGATGTGGAAAAGAAGGGAACTACAAGAAGAATGTAGATCCAAAATTGAGAAAAAGAAGGGATTTGAGGAAGCTCCTTCTACAGAAGAAAAAACCTCCAAGGAAGAAGGAGGTGATGTGTACTTGGCTTCTTCAAGCACACATGCATATCATGAGGCATGGTTGGTTGACTCAGGTGCATCCTTTCATATGACACCCCACAGGGAGTGGTTTTGTGAATATGAAAGGTATGGTGGAGGTAATGTTTTCCTAGGTGATGACTAGACAACCAAAATCATAGGATGAGTAAAATTCATGTTGAGGCTCATAGATGGAAGGATTATAACAATTCCTAGTGTTTTGCACATCCCAAGATTGGCCAAAAATTTAATTTATGTAAGCAAAATGGATGATGCAGGGGTAAAACAAATTATTTCAAAAGGAAACCTATAGGATGATTCAAGGAGAGATGGTGTTGTTGAAGGGTGTTTGGTTTGGAGCTTTGTATAAGATGAAATAAATCACTATTAGTGATGGGTTTAATAGTTCCATTGTTCATGATATTGGAGTTGAAGAAAAAATAACTCTTGTAGTCTCTGGAGAAAATTTTATGTTGTGGAATCAAAGACTGGGGCATATAAGAGAGAAAGGTCTTCGACTACTACATGGTAAATGTATGGTTGAAGGTATGTCTAACTGCTCTCTGGATTTTGATTTTTGTGAACATTGTGTACATGGGAAGAAAAATTGAGTAAGATTCCCCTCTAGTGCAACGAGGGCAGAAGGAATTTTACAGCTAGCTCACAGTGATGTGTTTGGACTTGTGTCGATTCCATAATTGGGAAAATATGTGTACTATGTCTCATTTATAGATGACTTATTGAGGAATACTTGGATATGTTTCCTTAGGAATAAATCTAAAGTCTTTTATAGGTTTAAAGAGCTTAAGGCTCTTGTTGAGAATCAAACAGAGAAAATAATTAAGGTGTTGAGGACAGATAATGGGGGAGATTTTTGTGGGAATGAATTTGAAGAATTATGTAAGAAGTGTCGTATAGAAAAAAAAAATAATACTCCATATACACCTTAGCAGAATGGAGTTCTAGAAAGGATGAACATGATGATGATGGAAAAAGCAAGGTGCATTCTCAGTGGTTCCAGATTAGGGAAAGAATTATGGGCATAGGCAGTGGGTATTGCATGTTACCTGATCAACAAATCACCCTCATCAACGTTGGATGGAAAGACTCCACAATAGGTATGGACTGGTAATAAATATTCTCTCACACATCTCAAGGAATTTGGTTGCGAGGCCTATGTTCATGTTCCAAAGGAAAACATGAGTAAGCTAGATAAGAAGGATGAAAAGTGTATCTATATTGGGTATACATATGGTCTCAAAGGTTATAAGCTTTGGAACCTAGAAACTAAGAAGGTATTGTATATCCAAGATGTGGTATTTAGAGAAATTAAGGATGTTGTTAAAGAATAAGTCCTACCAAGGAAGAACCAGAGAAAATAGAGTTGTATTTAAAGGATGATGAATCAGACTATACAGAAGAACAAGAATCAAAAGAAGAAGATCCCCATAATCCATTATTGAGGAGATCGGTTCAAGAAATAAGGCTACCGAAAAGGTATACTCCATATGATTTCCATTCAAATTTGTCTTTGTCTATTACTAATGATGATCCTAGAACTGTCAGGGAGGCAGTAGATTTAAAGGATGGAAAGATCTGGAAAAATTCCATGGATGAAGAAATGGAATCCTTGGATAAGAATGAGGCTTGGGATCTAAATCCCATTGAAAACAAATGGGTATTTAAAAATAAGCTGAATGAAGAAGGCAAAGTGGAGAAATACAAAGCTCGGTTAGTAGCAAAGGGTTATTCCCAGGTTGAGAGAATTGTTTTTGGTGAGATTTTTTCTACTGTTGCCAAGTTAAGCTCTATAATATTTCCATTATATGTTGTTGTTTCATTTGATTTTGAAGTAGAACATATGTATGTGAAGACAACATTCCTACATGGGGATATGGAAGAAGAAATATATATGAAACATCCATAAGGCTTTGTTGTGAAGGGAAAGAAGGAGCTAGTATGGAAGCTGAAAAAGTCCCTGTATGGTTTAAAACAATCACCAAGGATGTGGTATAAAAAATTGATAATTATTTGATGGGACTTGGTTTCATAAGAAGAAAATAGGATCACTGTGTGTATTTTAAATTAATTGGTGATCATTTGATTTATTAGGTCTTGTATGTGGATGACATCTTGTTGATAGGAAAAAACAAGGGGATTATCCAGGATGTGAAAACCTAGTTGTCCTATAAATTTGACATGAAGGATCTCGGTGCTTCAAATTTCATTTTGGGCATGGAAATGAAAAGAGATCGGAAAAAGGGGAAACTTCAGTTAAATTAAAGAAATTATGTCAAGAAAATATTGCAGAGGTTTAATATGCATGAATGTAAACCAGTAAAGGTCCCTATTCCTGTTGGTTTAAAGTTATATGCGGATTAGTGCCCCAAGACACATGAAGAGGAGGAGGACATGTCTCGTGTTCCATATGTGATTGTAATTGGAAGATTAATATATGAAATGATATGTACTAGATCGGTCAATGCACATGTAATGGGAGTTTTGAGAAGGTATATGTCAAAACTAGGGAAGGAGAATTGGACAACAGTAAAAAGGGTTTTCAGGTATTTTCATCGAACTACTAACTATGGATTTTTCTACCAAGGAAGACCATGATTGGAAAGAGTGTTGGACATACATGGCTTTATGGATGGAGATTGGGTTGGAGATCTAGATCGATCCCACTCCTCCATTGAGGAGTGCCAAAGTAGTTGATCTAGTTCCATCATCGATCAACCCCACTCTTCATCTGAATATTGAAACTCAAGTGACTAATCTAGTTCCATCATCTATCATCCCCACTCACCCCTTGAAGAGTGCCAAAGTGGTTGATCTGGTTCCAYCGTCATTCAATCCAACTCCTCCCTTGAAGAATGTAATCAAGGTGGTCGAACTAGTTCCATCATCGGTCAATCCCACTCCTCATTCAAAGAGTGAGTATGTCATTTAGGTCTACCTCGTTAATACTTATTCACCCAGAGAAGGGGGCACTCCGCCCATCCCAATGGAACCTCCTTCAATCAATCAAATGATTTCTATTAATTGGAATCATTTGAAAGAACCTCGTCTTCCTTATTGCCCACCTTTCCAAATCATCGTGCAGGTTTGTGATAGGAATATTCCTAACACTGTAATAGATGAAGGTGCTTCTATTAGAATCTTATCTATGAATGCTTGGAAAGATTTTGGTTCACCGCACCTTGCGCCTATGACTCAGAATCTATTAACCTTTGACAGAAGAGTTAGTCAACCTTTAGGGATCCTTCCTTAACTTCTAGTTACTTTAGGAGGAAAAATGGTCTATGTCGATGTGATGGTAGTTCATGACCCCTTGGAATTTAACCTGCTCCTTGGGAGATATTATGTCTACACTATGAGAGATTTTGTGTCCATGCTCTTTCGAGTGATGTGTTTCCCTCACAACATAAACATAGTAATAATTGACCATATTTCATTCATTGACCATCATATGATGGTCAACCATCCACCTTCCCTAAATGGTTCGTACATGCCAATGATGTCCACCCCGTCGTGAATCAATTAAGTAATGACCTACCCCATGCGTTCGACCCCACACGAGAGGGAATATCCCTTCTCCTGACTTAGATCCAATTGTTGACATGGACATCTCTTCGATAGGGCTATTAGATCTAGATATCCCTACCCTTATTGAGGCCTTCGACATGTTTTCCTTCCAGAGTGTTTTTCTTCCATCTAGCGAAGAACTCCTGGAAGCCATCGCTGAGGTTTTTCCCTTGACATGTATTCCTTGCAGAGTATTATCATCTTGGAAGCCTTGATTAAGGAGAGGATATGAGAATAGTTTTGATTCTCTATGGAAATATCGTTAGAAAATGAAACAGAAGTTACGAGCATAGTTTTCCTCTTTGTACCAAGCTCATTAAAAAATGAAACAAAAATATGGGGATTGAACCCAGAGCCTTGAGCATAGTTTTTCTTCTCTATGAAAAGCTCGTTAAAAAATGAAATAGAAGCTACGAGAATAGTTTTTATTCTATTTGGCAATCTCATTAGAAAATGAAACAAAGGTCATTAACATAGTTCTTTTCCTGTGTCAAGCTTGTTAAAAAATGAAACAATCACCTCTCCTAACAAGTCGATTATTTCGCTATGTTATCACCATAACAATTATGTTTGAAATACGAGTTTTAAATTTAGCAGAGGACTAAAGTGATGTAGAGACATGGCATAGGACATATATGGCAACATGTGGATAGATGTAGAGAGAGTACGCAAGGAAAATATTTAACGGACTGTAGATTTCGAGGCAGCCCAAATCAACGGTCGTGACCCATATCGGGTGGTGAAACTACACAAAATTTAATTATGAAAAGACAGGTCGGGGAAAACTACTGTGGTTTTATTCATGGACACATGGCACCCTTAGAAGTACATTGAGGAAAAAAGTGGTCCGCCTGAAACCATTTTCCCCAAAGCCCTGATGTCACATGGTCTAATAAGTCAAATCACTAATTCATGTGGGGGATGGCGATGGTCAGTCAATTTTCCTCACGCCATTCATTCTGGTACTTTATGTCCATGAAATTCCAGGTGAACGCTGCCGAATAACTAACTCAATGACTCATCATTCGAAATAGATTGGTAAAGTGTGACAAATCAACGTACCTGCAAGTAATCCTATCAATAATTCATGATTAGAACTCAATGACTACAGATCTTCAAAATATGGGTGGCATTATTCTTCTCTGGGCAATCATCATCTCATTCATAAGTAGAGTAATCCCAAGCTGGACCAAGCTCCGGATTTTTTTAGAGTGAAAGAAAATAAAAAAATTGTGTTCTCTATAAAATCGGAAGACATGGACGAGGCCAATCAATCGATATCCAGTGAAACAAGGTTTTCAAATAACATGGAAAGTTTATCAGTGAGTAAGGAAGAAGGGTTGATTGCATAGATTTTAGTAACCAAATTCCATATTGACCCTATGACAGAACCAGAATCAGAGGTTAGACTGAACCCTGTCATGAGGGATTTAATCATCAACGGACACGTGGATGGACTCTACAAGTGAGCGGTGAAGAAAAATCGAAGCAAACGATAGAAGACAAAAATCGAAGTTGAGGCAGTCAAGAGCATTGGGAAAAATCAACTAGCCTAGTTGAGCACTCTAAAGGAGGAAATCACCAAGCTGGAATGAATTCTCAAGTAAAATTTTGGACATGTGTTGTTCGAAGGAAAAATCCCCAAATATGTCAGACCTGTTTGTAACGATCCCTGTAATATAGGAAAATTGTCGTTATATTTTACCTTTTTGCAACTGACCTCTATCTTTAGAACTATGGGGAAATTTAATCATTTTGAATCCCACAGTAAATCCTCTATATATATCATTCTAAGGATATAGAAAGTATAGAGAAAAGAGGAGCATGCCCTCTGAGCAGAAAGACTTTGTAAAAACTCTGGAGCTAAACTGAATATACAAATGCAGAAGAATATTTTTGAATTGTTTACAATAAGATTCTAATTGGCTGTGATATGAGTTCTGTCTTCTTTCATAGTATGTAATTCATATGATATTTTATTTCATTTACACTTTCATCTATCTAAATTGGAGAATCAAAAGCCCAAAATTCATCACACGATGCTCTTGGCTTAGCAATTCAGGTTATATGTATTTCCTCTTAACCAATTCAGAATTCATTTTGATATGCTCTGATGCGGTTATATGTTTCTTTTTCCTCTGATGACATGCAAACCTCAAATATAAACTCAGAATCATCACCTAATTTAGCCTTTTCCTCTTAATAGTTTTCATGATTTGTCGATGCATCGTTCATTCCTGACTCCATAGCCCAAATGTTATCTTCATTTCTTCAGCAATTTTATCAAAACCCCCCAAAACAAACCAAATCTAGCCATTTTCCATCAAAGGAATACCCAATGACATGAGAGAGCCCTATCTGAGTTAAGTAGGCTAGTGCCTCAGCTCTAAAGTTTGTTGAAACAGTTACCTCTGTTGTTTGTCTATTCAGTCGGACAAAATTTAGAGAGTGCTAACATTCTAGCGTCGTTGTCGGGGATGAAATTGAAAAAGTTTCCTTAGGAAAGAATGACATGGTTGAGTTCTGAGGTATGAGAGGAGCAGATACTTAGACACATACTGGTTGTATCCCTGCTCTGGTGACTCCACACATCAAAAAATTAGTTTGAAGTTGATTCCACTGCTAGAAGAATCCGATAATTTTAAATTTTCAATGGAAACTCCACTCTCAATGCAGAATCCAGTTTCCAAAACATGATTGCTGACTCCACTGGAAGATGAGATCCCTTGACATAGATATGAAAATGCATTATGGAAGAAAATAGGTACTTAAAATGGGACTCTTTCCAAGGAATTTTACTATTTGTTATAAATTTCCTCTGGTCCTTTCATGAAAATACTAGATGCATTTTTCTTTACCTATTGCATTATAATGATGATCTTGAGAATCTTAAAATTGTATATCCTCCTCTTAAAGTTGTGCATGCATATCCTCACTGTATCACTAATTTCGATAAAAAAATTCCTATTGGGTTATGTGATGATCATGACGAAGTTGATGAGCCCCATGAAGCCAAGGCTGATATTTCCCCTCCTATACTTTCTCCAACTTCCTCCAAGACCCAACATAGATACACACCCTTGAACTTACCCCAAGTTCTCCACATTTTCCCTCCAAAATACTATGAGTATCTACCTATGTTTGATGGGGAACTTGATGGCATCTTAGTTGAAAAGCACATCCAAGGGTCTGAACCTTTTGTAGATTTGTTTGAGATTGACCATGATGATGTCTATATGAGGGCCTTCTCTCAATCCTTGAAAGGGGACACCAAATGTTGGTTCAAACTTTTGTATCTAGAGACAATTAGCTCATGGGAGGAGTTGAAGAGTGTTTTCTTAAAGTTTTGGGGCAAGAAAAAATATTTAGATCTACAACTTACAGAGTTCTATGCCTTGAAAAGATAGATAAATGAAACTATTTCTATATTCAGTAGAAGATTTTCCATTATTTATTACAATCTACCCAAAGAAATTCAACCCACTGAAGTTGTTTCCATGCTCCATTATACAACAACTCTTCATCCAAATTTGTCTTTTCTTCTGATGGAAAGGAGATCTAAGTCCTTACAACAAATGTTTAATGATTCTATGGAGATTCAACACAATATTCAAGCATGTAAATAGGTTCAGGATGAGAAGTTAGATGCTAAAGAAACTGACAATGAATATGAACATAAAACGGTTGATTTAAATCTTGAGCAGAAATTTGATAAAAGCATATGCCCTCTCGAAATTTTTAATGCAAATGATTCTGCGAAAAACTATTTCCCACTTGTTGAAAGAGGAGGTGTTGATTTAGTTGTTTCTCTATCCCATGATAAGCAGGGGGGTGATTATTTTATGTATTATTTCATAAACATTCAAGAAGATGAGTTTACAAATCAGTTTGTTGAAGAATAGATCGAGGTTCCAAGTTTGTTCTTGTTAGACGATGTTGCATATGTTGTTGATTTGCCTGTATATGAAAAATATGAGGACAATTGTAATGTTGGAGACATCTCTTTTCAGTAGTATAGTGAGATAAATCAACTTGTGTATTACAGTTACAAGGAGCAAAGTATTGGATCAGCTGAAGAAAATTCTCTACCCCTATGCTTTGTTGCATTTAAATTGTTGAAAGAAAACTCTGAGATCATTATTGAGGCAAACGAATTTGTGCTGATGAAAAATAACACTAAATAAACTAAACAAATTGACGAGATATTGCAATACTCTTCTCATGCACTTGATGGCCCTATTACTTGTTTTGTAGAAGATATTGTTAATTCAAAAGTGATGTCATTGGTCGAAGATAAAGATGAAAATGAGCATGCCCAACAATCCAAAGAAATTGAAAAAGGTACCTATGACTACAGTGGAGAAAATAAAGAAGGTTTTGAGTTAGGTAACATAACCTGGTCATTGTGTTTTTCCTCATTCAAACCGTTGAAACAAAATGTCTATAATGTTTCAAATCAAAAAGAATTTGAGCATGATGTTGAAAGTGAAGAAAGAAGTGGACTTACAAATAAAATCTCTCTTCCATTATGTTTTTCTTTATTTGAATGGTTAAAACAAAATCATGAGATTCCAGAGGAAACGGGGAGTTCTAATTGCATTCATAGTAGTACTATTTTACATGAAAAGATTGTTATCATTGAAGAACACCAACTACACTCACATTCATTAAGTGATCATTACTTGGAAATGTATTTCAATTCGGAGTTGCAACCTGTTCTTGACCATCGGATTAAAGAAGAAGTTGGCCAAGGAATTGTTATTAAAGATCATTTTCCTTCTCCTGAAACTAATGTATATGTTCAACAATATTCCCAGCAAGACAAAGTATTTCAAGGTTGCCTTTCTTCCCTTGAAAATGACTTAGTGATTCTATTTCTAAGCTTCCTAGACATGGATGAATATTTTGAAAATTCATCTATGGAGACTCCAAGCAGCGAAAAAAAAACTTGTGGAGGAAGCTTTCTTTTCTGTCTTGACTCTGGAAAACAAAACATTCTTTCATATGATTCATGATCCCAAAACACATTATATGGAAAGGGTTTACAATCATAATCTACCAATAATAGTGGATTGCAAAAAATCAATTTATGTATCAAATATGAGTTTTTTTACAGCAGATGATGTTCTCCAACTATGATTTCCTTATGACTCAAGAAATTATTACTACTAGACTTCTCAACAAATCTGTCAGTTTTCCAATAGAAGTCAACAAGTTGAATCACCTGAAAACAAAAATGTACTGGAAGGAGTGAAACATGATGATTGTTTTGTGAATATTTTAGAAGATCCATTTGCATTCCTATTGGAGGAAGTGAACAGTCGAGGCTCCTTAAAATTTTTAAGGATTGGACTTATGGATGAAATTTTGAATGAATTGTCAGCAAAAAGGATTTGGAACAAGGAAGTACAAAGAAAATGAACGGTGGATAGAATGTTGTCATGGATACATTGGCATTATGATTTCACTTGATTGACATTCCTTTTCAAGAAATTTGTCTAGGTAGGAGTGTGCGAATAAGCTTGTTGGTCAAGCATTGTTTTAAATTTTTAGTAGTATGTACAGTTAGATCCTAGTGGTAATTTTCAGCATCCAGTTGAGAGCAGTTTGTAAAATCTAGTTTTAAGATTTGACATTCAGTCTCCAAGACATAACAGGATACAAGCACATGTTTTTAAAGTGGCCCAATGAAGAAGGAACTGGGTCTATAGTTCTTTTCTACCTCACAGGGAGGATAGCATCCCCAGTTGGAGCCTATGTTATCACCATAACAATTATGTTTGAAATTTGAGTTTTAAATTTACTAGAGGACTAAAGTGATGTGGAGACATGGCGCAAGACATATATGGTGGCATGTGGACATATGTAGTGGGAGAACGCAAGGAAAAGATTCAACAGACCGTAGAATTCAAGGCATCCCAAATCAACGGTTGTGACCCATATCGAGTGGTGAAACTGCATAGAATTTAATTATTCAAAGGCTGGCCAGGGAAAACTACTGTGGTTTTATTCATGGATACATGGAACCCTTAGAACTACATCAGGGAGAAAAGTGGTCTACCTGAAACCATTTTCCCAAAATCCTCGATGTCACGTGGTCTAATATGTCAAATCAACAATTTGTGTGGGGGATGGTGACGGTCAGTCAAATCGCCTCACGTCATTTGTTCTGGTACTTCACGTCTGTGCAATGCTAGGTGAACACCGCCGAATAACTAACTCAATGGCTCATCATTCAAAATAGATTGGTAAAGTGTGACAAACCAGTGTTCCTGCAAGTAATCCTGTCATTAATTCATGATTAGAACTCGATGACTACCGATCTTCAAAATATGGGTGGCATTATTCTTCTCTGGGAAATCATCATCTCATTCATAAGTAGAGTAATCCCAAGCTAGACCAACCTCTGGATTTTTGTAGAGTGAAATAAAACAAAAAAATCATGTTCTCCGTAAAATTGGAAGACATGGACGAGGCCAATCAAACGATATCCACTGAAACAAGGTTTTCAAATAACATGGAAATTTTATCAGTGAGTAAGGAAGAAAGTTTGATTGCATAGATTTTAGCAACCAAATTCCATACTGAACCTGCAACAAAACTAGAATCAGAGGTCAGACTGAACCCTTTCATGAGGGATATAATCATCAACAGACATGTGGATGGACTCTACAAGCGAGCAGTGAATAAAAAGAGGAGCAAACGACAGAAGACAGAAATCAGATATGAGGCAATCGAGAGCATTGGGGAAAACAAATTAGCCTGGTTGAGCACTGTTAAGCCCTAATATTGGCTCATTACCACTTAATTGGGGCATATTCGATTAGTAATGTTATTTTATTTATGTCGGCTTTAGGCCATTAGTTGTGATTTAGATTAGTAATGTTATTTTATTTATGTCGCCTTTAGGCCATTAAAACCTCCTAGTCTCCTATATATACCAATGAGACATTTTCATTTTCAATCATCTTGTACTTGAACATTTAAGTGGGGTAAAAGGAGGTTTCCCCCTCGAAGAGGATTATTATCTGATATTATATCTTTTTCAAGGCGTTGAGTACTTTTCTTGAGGCTTTTCTATGCTATATTGATGTTTGGTTCTTAACATATGGTATCAGAGCTCAAGGTCTTGGGGTTTCGTTGCTACATCTGAGACACCGTGGAATTTTTGATATAACTTTTTTTCTACAATGTTTCAGAAGGAACGGCTTAAAGGGTTTTTATCAGATGGATCAAGGTATGTTGGGTTCAAAATTCAGCTCATGAGGCCTTATAATTTCGGAGATACAGCCTGTACAATATAGGGTTATGGAATCATCCTGAAATGAGTCAATGAGGCATTTTCGCTATAAAACATTTTCTGTAACGTTTCAGACCCTGAAATCCGGGGGCCACTTACAGAAATTAGTTTTCTATCTGTGATAAAAATTTCATATTCTGAGTCATCCTAAATTTATAGATACACCTTGTGTAATATAGGGTATCTGACTAGTCCTATTGGCTAGTCTCAAGAAGGTGTTCCAGGTAAAACAATCATAACTTCTTCCCAGAGTATCCAAA
>ML776949.1:583606-640094 GCA_009831015.1 Picea engelmannii
GCATATTAGATTAGTAATGTTATTTTATTTATGTCGGCTTTAGGCCATTAGTTGTGATTTAGATTAGTAATGTTATTTTAATTATGTCGGCTTTAGGCCATTAAAACCTCCTAGTCTCCTATATATACCAAGGAGACATTTTCATTTTGAATCATCTTGTACTTGAACATTTAAGTGGGGTAAAAGGAGGTTGCCCGCTCGAAGAGGCTTATTATCTGATATTATCTCTTTTTCAAGGCGTTGAGTACTTTTCTTGAGGTTTTTCTATGCTATATTGATGTTTGGTTCTTAACAAGCACTCTAAAGGAGGAAATCACCAAGATGGAATGAATTCTCAAGTAAAATTGAGTATGTTCCAACAAATTTTGAACATATGGTGTTCGAAGGAAAAATCCCTAGATATGTCAGACTTGTTTGTAAAGATCCCTGTAATATAGGAAAATTGTCGTTATATTTTACCTTTTTACAACTGACCTCTATCTTTAGAACTATGGGGAAGTTTAATCATTTTGAATCCCACAGTAAATCCTCCATATATATCATCTCGAGGATATAGAAAACATGGAGAAAAGAGGATCCTTCCCTCTGAGAAGGAAGACTTTGTAAAAACTCTGGAGCTAGAATGAATATACAAATGTAGAAGAAGATTTTTGAACTGTTTACAAAAAGATTCTAATTGGATATGATATGAGTTTTGTATTCTTTCATAGTATGTAATTCCCATGATCTTTTATTTCATTTACACTTTCATCTGTCTAAATTGGAGAATCAAAAGCCCAGAATTCATTGCATGATGCTCTTGTCTTAGCAATTTAGGTTGTGTGTATTTCCTCTTAACCAATTCAGAATTCATTTTGATATGCTCTGATGCGGTTATATGTTTCTTTTTCCTCTGATGCCATGCAAACCTCAAATATAAACTCAGAATCATCACCTCATTTAGCCTTTTCCTCTTAATAGTTTTCATTATTTGTCGATGCATCGTTCATTCTTGACTCCGTAGCCCAAATGTTATCTTCATTTCTTCAGCAATTTTATCAAAACCCCCCAAAACAAACCAAATCTAGCCATTATCCATCAAAGGAATACCCAGTGACATGAGAGATACCTCTTTGAGTTGAGCAGGCTAGTGCCTCAGCTCTAAAGTTGTTTGAAACAGTTACCTCTGTCGTTTGTCTATTCAATTGGAAAAAAATTATAGAGTGATAACACGCTAGATCTCATAGATATTGAGTCGAGTATTTAGCTATATCTTGTAGATTCCAGGTCGATTCTTTTGTTAGGTCTCATTTTTTAACCTTCATTTCATCCACCCTTATCCTTTTTCTCCATATAGTACAGAAATCAATGACAACCCCAAACTTGGTGAATGAAATGAAGCTTGTGGGGGGGGCATTTCTCCAGCCTTTGATTATCATTCTGGAGTTAAGCCGCTAGATTTTCAAGATGGGGGCATAGTAACAACCATCCATGGGTATCCCTACCTTTGGAAATTATGTTGGGAATTTACAAGAATAAGTTTAATTTTGTTTCAATCTTGTGTAAAAATGAATCCAATACCGAGCTTAGTATTTATCTTTCTAGTGCTCGTAAATACATGAGAATGTCACTGAGTAAACTTTTATCAATTTTTCAGACTCATAAAAGTTATATGAAAAAGGAACCCCCTAAAGTCTCCTTTAAGCTCTTTTCAGACTCTCTAAACATGAAAATATTGTCGAGTGATCTTGCTTCCTTTCACAATCATTAAAAGGTTTGAAAGGGTGTCTTTGGAGTGGTAGTTTATCTCTTTTTTTTCCTCGCGAGACTAAAATTATGAAAAAAGACAACCATGGAGTCGCCTTTAAGTTCTTTTCAGACTCTCTAAACATGAAAAACCACTGAGTTTTCTTTCTCTGGACTTGCTAAATTACACATTGAAGGGCCCATATGGGGACGAACCCTTACTTCTTCTAGTTCATTAAACAAAGGAAGAGGAACATATTGAAGGTGAGTTATATCGAGCATCTATTGTCATCCTCAATCTCGTTAAATTAAAAAGAGGTAATCATCTATCTGGGTGGGGGAAAAATTGAAGGAAGTGGGTCAAGTTTTTGAGCATCCTTTATGGTAGCTATTGTCTCCCTTGAACATGGAACATGTTTGCATCCTGTCTTATAGTTGGGTAATCCTCTTGTCTCTAATTCATACCAATTCCATGTGTCACCATTCTTTTTCTTCCAGTCGAAGAGTTATCTTATTTTCATCACATTACATTATTGGTACTTGTCGAGTCAATGCTGCCAAGTTAGTTGTCATGCCTCATCATGTTCAAGGGAAGTTTCACTTAAAACCATCCATCTGTAGTATTTCCAGTTTCCATTTCTTGTGTTAGTCCATACTCATTCGATTCACCATCTTACATCAGTTTCCTATGACAGTTTTGTGTCGATGATGGGGGATACATCAAGGCCCTCCTTCAACGAGTATTTTCCTGTCAACTTCAACACATCATTCAAGAATTAGACTTAGAAATCAGTTAGTACCTTGGGACGCATCAATGGCATGCCTCCTCACTTATGATAGTAGGTTTTCATCATTGACATCTAATCAGATGATTCCACGAATGTTCAACACCAGCTCATTTATTCACATTCATTGGATTGTACTAGGGTGCCTTGGGAGTCATTGACATCACTGGTGATTTACCTCAATGACTGTTAATCAAGTGGTTTCTACCATGTTCGACATCAAAACATCTATTCACATGGCTATATTCATACCACATTGAGATTGGGACGAAGACCCTAGGTTGAGTGTTTAGTATGTTATCTGATTTTCCTAGGGTGTGGAGGAGATCATTTGAGCATGCTGATATATAGACTGTCACATAGATCCACATTGTATTGTTTTGTGGCTATGTTTTATCATCTTGTAGCTCCATTGTATATTTCTCATGGCTACGATCATTTCATGTCATGGAGGTATGGATTCAAATTGTATCTTTAGTGGCCATATCCTTAGTCAATATTTTTCATGGATCAGAGGTGTATTAGTCGGAGGCCATGCTTTGAGTCATCTCATATTCCAAGCATAGGTATGTTTTCCTCGGAAATGGAATAGATATTAATATTGTTTGATGGTTTTTTGCATCTTCTTGTAGGTTCTCCAACTCCACGCTTGTTATGAGGAAAACATCTCTATGGCTAGGGGTAAGCCATGACAGACAGAAATGACTACAAAAATAAACTCTAATCTCAAGTATGCTATATAAATAAATATGCTATCAAGACAAGATGAAAGTCCTACCTCGTCCAGACGTTCGATGAAGTCCATCGTTGAGGACTTGACCCAAAGCAATATACCTGCAACTAGTCCTCAACAACCAAGCAACACAAGCATATTGTGATAATATATAATGTTAGCACATTCAATAGCATAATCCATCAACATTCATAACAAATATGCCCATGGAATAACAATTCAAATATTTGCGAGATATTAATTGGATGAGAAAATAGTATTTCTATTAAGATATAATTAGCAGAAGTGAATGAGCTACAAAATTCTGTGTCAACATGGTTTGGAACCGAGAAACTAAGTTCCTTCCATTTGGGCCTCCACCACTTCAATCCTCCACCAAAGGCAGGCTCATTTAAGAGAGACAATGAAGTTATCAATCAATAAGGGAAGAGCTTGGGGGTTGAACAATGTGTTCACACTTAAAGGACAAAGGGATGAAAACTCAATGTGAAGTGAATAATTTCTCCACAGTAACTTTTCTCTCAAAATTGAATTATTTCTCCTCTTTTCCATAGCTCATATTTGGCCCATTTATATCTTTCAATTGGAACTGAAGGGCTGAGTCAGAACATTTCCAGTATATCAAAGGCCAAGGATAATTGATCTCATGATGTGACATGGAAACTGAACTCCATTTTTTAATTTTGGGAACATTTTCGATGTACGCAGGTTGTAGTGGTGAAACCTATGTATACACATGATGTAATATAGGCAGGGCACGTATATGTGGAAAAATCATTTTTTTAGCTCTGGTATTTGCAGAAAGGGACTTCGAGTCTGCATAGGGAAATGGAAAAAGGCCCTCTATGCAAGATTGCATAGGGTGAGGAAAATCTTGCTATAACAGATGCCCCCTAATGTGTGAGGTCAAAGGAGTATCTACAATGGCTGAAATACATTATAATACCTAGAAGTGGAGTAATGGGGACCCAATGGGAAGAACTAGTTGCTCATTACAATCTGTACTGACTTTGCATGCATGGATGCCAATTTGAATTACACTACAGATCCATGTGAAAATATACCAAAAAAATGTCCATGTCCATGAATAGGAAAATACAAATTTGGTTACATGCCAAAGGTTCTCATAGTCACGAACCAGGCCCAATAAAACTAGTCTAAAAATCAATCTTAAGATATCTGTATACAATGGAGTACAATCTGATCTCCCATGATCACTAAAGTCACAAAGGTAGTGGTCCAATGAAAAGGTAGAAACAGCTCAGGAAAGTTGTGGCTATAAACTAATGTCTTCAAGTCTTCTACACAATTTGCCAAAGGTGCAAGTCTACATCATGTGAATAAAGGTGTTGAGGTCGAACCCAATGAAACTTCGCTTGATTACCAGTCATTGAGGTATACCGTTAACAAATGTGAGACAACCTACTGATGATGAAATTATATTTCAAGGTAGCGATACATTATTACAAGTGTGAATAAAGGAGTCAAGGTCAAACACTTGAATAATCCATCAATCAGGAGACATTGATGTATTCCCAACTATCAATGACGAGAGAACTTGCCACTAATGAATGAAAGACTCTAGGTACTCATAGGACTCTAGGTCTTGTCTCCAAAATATATGAGTTGAATTCGATGGAAGGAGACCCGCTGAAAGGAGAGCATTAAGACATCTCTCATCATTCAACACAAGGTACATAAAATACGCTTTTCTGAATGGGGAACTTGAAGAAGAAGTCTACATTGAACAACCAGAAGGATTTCAGTTGTCAAAGAACATAGACTATATATGTAAATTAAAGAAGGCCTTGCATGGTCTAAAACAGGTTCCTAGAGCATGGTACTCCAGACTAGATAAGTATCTGCAGTAGGTAGGGTTTAGAAAAGAAAGTACAGACAACAACCACTACATCAAGGTAAGTCAAGCTAATATTTTATTAATTGAAGTTTATGTTGATGATATTATTTTTGGTAGTGATGATGACAGGTTAAGCCAGAAATTTGTAAAAGACATGCAGAATGAATTTGAAATGTCATTACTTGGAGAGTTGTCCTTCTTTCTAGGACTTCAGATACATCAAAGCAACCAAGGAATTTTTATTTCTCAAACCAAGTATATCAGAGAAATGCTAAAGAGGTTCAAAATGGAAGATTGCAAACCAATTATCACTCCCATACAAACCAGTTGTAAGTTGAGAAAAGATGATGATTCGAAGTCTATAGATCAGAGGCAAGACACGTCAATGATTGATAGCCTACTATATATGCCAACATCCAGACCAGATGTAATGCAAGAAGTTGGACAGGTGGCACAATTTCAAGCCACACCAAAGGAATCACATGTATTAGCAGTAAAGAGGATTTTCAGATATCTCAAAGGAACAAAAGAGTTTGGATTATGGTATCCAAAAGGAAAAGATCTATCACTTATTGCCTACACAGATGCAGATTGGGCAGGTTGTATTGATGACCGATGAAGCACCAATGGAGTAGCATTCTACTTAGGTGAGTGTTTGGTATCATGGCTAAGCAAGAAACAATCATAAGTATCTCTATCTACAGTCGTGGCAAGTATATTGCAACAACAACATGTTGTACACGGGTTCTTTGGATGAAACAAACTTTGATAGATATACAGGTTGAGTATAATGAGCCCATTCCAATACATTGTGATAATACAAGTGCCATCGGTATCTCAAAAAACCCGGTGATGCACTCCAATAGAAAGCACATTCCAATCAAGTATCACTTTCTACAGGAACAGGTTGAAGAAAATAACATCAGAGTTTATTATGTGGGCACAAAAGAACAAGTGGGAGACATATTTACAAAATCACTTCCATGGGAAGCCTTTGAATATCTTCGCCAAAGACTTGGAGTTATTTCTACTCCAAAATGAATGCTTTCAGAATTCTTTTTGAATTCTTATATTATATGTCTTAGATGTACATGAGGAAGCACCATAAGAGGATAGTTCAGTCAGGGGGAGCAGCCCCGGATGGAAAGATACCTTTTCCATTGATGATAAAGGGGGAGAGATGTATCCGATGCAAAGGACAGAGGCATGGTTCCAGGGGGAGTAGATTTATCAGATGCAGAGGACAGAGGAAAATTTATCAGATACAGAGGACAGAGGCATGGTTTCAGGGGGGGCATGAGTGATATGATTTCAGTATCGCATTAGAGTGTTTCCATCCATGAAAAAGGGGGAGATTGTTGATTAAGGTTGGTTGTCATTGATGTCAACCCTTGAAGAAATCCCCACAGCACAAAGGTTTGGGTAATGGACCCAATATTGTTTGATGTAAAGATGACTCATTATTGTCTTGTCATGGTTGATAAGAAGTAAATATGGATGAACTCCAAAGTGGTCCCCTTATGGTGAAATCCCTCACAGGAAGATGCTTTGTGGAGTAAGAGAAACCATGCTTAATTGTGGAATAATGAGATGAAGGACAATGAATTTGTCAGGTAAACTATCCTATATGGATATTTCTTGTCATTCTATTTCCGGTGGTATGTGGAATGTCACATAACTCCTCACGGTTAAAGAGTTATGGCCATGAGAAGTTGGAGACCCCAGGTTTGGGTAATGGACCCAAGTTTGTTTGATGGATAATGGTATGAGTTATGATATATTTTCAGTTAATAATATTATATATGGATAGTACATGTCATTCCTTTTCTGGTGGTATGTGGAACGCCACATAACTCCTCACGGTTTGAGAGTTATGGCCTTACAAAGTTGGAGGACCCTCATATGTCATCTAGAAACCCCAAAAGGTCAAAGTAGTCAAAGTGGTTTAAGAGATTTTAAAAGGTAAATAATAAAGTGAAGTAATGAGTGTATTATGATTCAAAGTGAATACAAAATAAATTGTTTCAATAATAAATTTAATGGAGAAATTAGAAGTGGGTTAACCCTATAATAAGGAAAGTGGAGACAAGTGACCTAGAAGATGTTTTTAAGGAAGCTACTTGGAGAGTATAAATAAGAGGCAAGGCTCTCTCATTTTAATCACACTTGTGAATATTGAATATCTATAGGTGTCTGAGGTAACCAAGGATATATAAGCTAAAATTATGGGGGAAGGTGAAGAAAAGAAGGCCGAAATGCAAGGAAGGATAAATTCTTTCGATGGTGCTTTCTAAGGTATGTTATTTATAGGCCATCTCACCATTTTCGCTATAAATTTTTTTATATAATGATTCAGACCATGAAATTGATATGAAAATGAGAAAACATATCTAAGTATCTGTGGTAAAATATTCAACTTGTGGGTCATTGTATTTTTGGAGTTACACTTTGTGGAAAATAGGGTTTGTGGCTAGTCTTGAAACTAGTCAAAAACATGTGTTTTGGGTAAAAACGTCATAACTTCTTTATAATAGATCCAAATTCAGTGAAACCAAATGTTTTGGTTAGGGTACATTATTTCGTATGCTTTTTAATAGTTTCATATCAATTTATAAAATATTCCATGCAAGGCACGCTTTACAAGGTCTCTCTCTAGAATAAGCCATAATTCATCAAGGTATGCCATTTTTCCTATAAATCCTTTTCTGAGAGGTTCAAAGTAGTGAAGCCCGGAGTAATTGCATAAAACACACTAAAGAACATTGTGTATCATTTTTCATATATTTATACATTACAGGTACAAAGTTATGATTACTTCAAGTTAGGGTTGTTGACTAATCCAAAACTAGGCATGTGAGACTAAAGAAAAGTTTGATGAAAATGCTAGTCTCTTGTTTTTGAAGTTAAGGAAGGTTTATAGGAATGTGATCGTATACACCAGGTCTATTACAGAGCTACAAATCAGATTTGGATGATGAAATTGATGAGGGATTTTGGTTGAGGTACATGTTGAGTACATGGTTGAGACAAGTAGTTGATTAGTTGGCACATACATGAGGTGTATAGTTGATGATGTTGGTACATATTGATGATTCACAGTTGATGAGTAGTTGACACATGATTGGTAAATACTTAATACATGGTTGGATGCACTTGTTTATGGTACAGGTTGATTACAGGTTATTTGGTACAGGTTAGTGCATGGTTGGTGCACTTTTTTATGGTACAAGTTGATTACAGGTTGAGGTACAGGTTGATGCATAGTTGATGCATTGTTCAGATTTATTGGTACAGGTCTCTAACAATATATCACACAGTGACAGGTTGAAAGTGGTTCCATCATTCTACTTCTACTTCAGGGTGGTAGGACGGGGCAAGGACAGGTGGTTGTAGCCACCTTCCGGTTGTTTTCGGAGAACCTAGGGGGTTGTAGCTAGAGAATTGGGGAGTTGGATCTTCTCTCAGGTTGTATCCTAAGAAACTAGGGGGTTGGAGCCTTATTCCAGTTGCAGTTGGAAAACAAAGGAAGTTGGTGCTTCCAATGAATGTAATTCTTCAAGACATATAAGAAAAAACATTCTATGTTTTTCTCCCGATTTGGGTTTCCACGTAAAACACTGGTGTACTATGTATGTGTATGTTTGTTCATTTGTTAATTTCTTATTTACTCTGCAGATATTGGATGATAATGCTTCATTGATATAACACTTGGATTATATGGTTAAAAAGGATTACATTTCTCTATTACTGATTCACCCCCCCTCTTAGTAATCCAATAATTGGTATCGGAGCAGGTTCCTTTAGAAATCAGTTTAACCACTGAAAGGTAGATCATGGAGAGTACCAACTCATCTAAAAATGGAATACCACAGTTTAATGGACAAAAGCATGCTTTTTGGAGCATAAGGATGAGGACATATATACAGGCACAAGGATTTCAAGTTTGGCAATCAATTGTAGATGGATACATAGCACCAAAAGTTCCACCAACAAATGACAAAGCAATAAAACTCGGTGAGAATAATTCCAAAGTCACAAATGCACTTTTGAATGGTCTCAGTGATATGGTATTCACCAAAGTTGCACACTATAAATCCGCTAAAGAGATTTGGGAAAAGCTTCAAAATATTTATGAAAGAGATAAAAAAGTCAAAGCAGCAAAGATTTAGACTTACATAGGTCAGTTCGAACAACTAAAAATGAAGGAAGATGAAGATATCGCAGCCTATTTCTTACAAGTCGATGAAACAGTGAATGCAATCATAGGATTGGGAGAATAAATTGAAGTATCTGTAATTGTTCAAAATATACTAAGATCTCTTCCTATGAGATTCAACCCTAAGATATCATCACTAGAAGAAAGATCGGATCTGGACTCAATAAGCATGGATGAACTGCATGGAATCTTCACATCATATGAAATGAGAAATGAGAAAGAAAATCCATATGTAAAAGAAGAAGCCTTCAAGGAATCCAAAAGATCAAATAAAAAGAAAAAGGAACAAGAAGAATATAGCAGCATCAGTGACGCCTCAGAATATGATGAAGAAGTGGCCAACTTCGTCAAAGGACTGAACAAGGGAACCAACGATAGGTATAGAGATAAACTCCCTTTAATTTGTTTTAATTGTGATGGTATTGGTCATTTTGCTAACAAATGTCCTCATAAGAAAAAGAGAAATGATGAAGGTTACTCAAAAGGAAAACACACATATAAGGCAAAAGAAATACAAACAAAGTTTTCAAGAAAACCTTATACACCAAAGAAGACATCTCATCATCAGATGAAGATGAAGTTAGTGACAATGAGACATGAAGAGTTCTATTCATAGCAGTAAAAGACTCTGACAAAGAAGACTCCGAAGAAGAATATGAAGAAGACGAAGAAGAATGTGAAGAAGTCAAAGAAGAAATTGAAGAGGCAGAAGTTGACTATCGAGAAGAATTAATGTGTGCCATAGAAGTTATCAAAAGGGAAAAAAAGAAAAACAAGAAACTACAAGAAAAACTAGACAAGAAAAAGGACACTCGAGAACTAGAACAAATGATCACAAAATTGAAGGTTCAAATAGAATAAGATAAAATAATTGAAGAAGCACTCAAAGAACAACTAGAAGAAAAGGACAAGATCATTGGAAACTTGGAAGTTGAGTTTGTCACACTAAGAAAGGATATTCAAATTAAAAATATGTAGAATAGCTCAAAAGATATGGATGACATTATCAACAATCAAGAATCTCATCTTGACAAGTCCGGACTTGGATACAATCAGACAAAAAATGGATCAAGCTCCAAAATAACATAGAAAGAAACAAATCCAAAGATCTATGCAGAAACAATCAAAGAGGATAGGAAGATATACATGGAATATTACAGGGACACTCCTCCACCAAGAAAATTCAGATTTCAGAATCAACAACAGACAGATAGGCCTCAAGAATAAGAAGGATTCATAAGAGCACTTCCTTTCAAAAGATATTCAAATCCCTGGTATCAAACTATATTTTTTGGTTTATGTTATGCATGTAATAATTTTGGACATAAAGATGTGAATTGCAGATCTAACAACATGAACAGTAACAACTTTGAGAGTTATACACAAAGGGATTATTCAAGGAGACCTGGTGACACACAAAGAAGAAGCTACAACAAGTTTGAATCTTTGAGCATTGAAGTGGAATGTTACAAATGTAATCATTTTGGACACATGGCCAAGGATTGCAGAATGGCAGTCCATCCTAAATAACCTCAACATAATAACAATAGTCACAGACACGAACCTCAAAAAATGACATGGATAAGAAAGCAAGATCAGTATAAAAATGAAGAATGCACAGTCGCTCTACATGCTAAGCAGAAGAAACACAGTTGGTATCTTGATAATAGATGTTCAAAACACATGACAGGTGATAAAGACAAATTTCTTACATTACGAAAAGAAAAAAATGGATCAGTCTCCTTCGGAAATGATAATTCATCCAAAATCATTGGAGAAGGAATAGTCTGAATTGGGAACAAGAATGAAAAGGCACAAAATGTTATACTGGTAGAATATATGAAACATAATCTTCTAAGTGTGATTCAAATGTGTGACCAAGGTCATAAACTTACTTTTGATTCAGAAAAGTGTGAGATAAGAAAAGAAGGTTCAGGGAAATTGGTCAGTACAGTTGCAAGAACTTCAAACAACATATATGTGTTAAGTGAAATTGGAAATGAAAAGTGTTGTCTAGGAAAGGAATATGAAAGTTGGCTATGGCATAGAAGAATGGGTCACATGCTTTTTGATAACCTTGTCAAAGTCAACAAAAGAGAAGCAGTTAGAGAAATGCCCCAGATCAAGAAACCAACAAACACTTTATGCAAGCATTGTCAACAAGGAAAGCAAACAAAGACCAGGTTCAAATCAAAGGAATATTCAACAACAATACCACTGGAAATTGTGCACACTGATCTAGTTATAACAACTACAACAAAGGGCTTAAAAGGTGAAAAATACTTTATGTTATTAGTTGATGATTATACAAGAATGACTGCAGTTTGCTTTCTCAAGAACAAGTCGGAAGCTTTTGAAAACTTCAAGATCTACAAGGAAATGGTTGAAAATGAGATGGATTTAAGAATAAAATGTTTGAGATATGATAATGGAGGAGATTTCACTTCAAAGGAATTTATGGACTACTGTAGCAATCATGGAATAAAAAGACAATTCTCTGTTGCTAGGACACCTCAACAGAATGGAGTTGTTGAAAGAAAGAACATGATAGTATAATAAATGGCTCAAACAATGCTAATGGATTCCAAATTGACAGATATATTTTGGACATAGGCAGTGCATACATCAGTTCACATTCAAAACAGAGTAATGCTTAGAAATAACACTGATAAAACCCCCTACAAGCTATGGAAAGGAAGACCAACAAATGTGAAGCACTTCAAAGTTTTTGGAAGCAAATGCTACATCAAAAGGGAAGATGGTAGAATGGGAAAGTTTGAATCTCGTGTGGAAAAAGGAATACTTGTTGGTTACTCAAGTACAAGGAAAGAATACAAGTGTTACAATCTAAGATTGAACAAAGTTGTGGAAAGCATCAACGTAAAAATTGATAAAACAGGCAGACCAAAATCAAAGGAAGAAGAAAACAAATCAATGGAACAAATTTTCGAAGAAGAAGATGAAAAAGAAGTAGAAGAGGAAGATGAAGATGAAGAGAATCTGACAGAAGTAAAAGAGCAAGTTCAGAAAGTATCTCCAAAGACACCTAGCAAATGAGTACAGAAGAATAATCCTTTAGATCAGATTATTGGAAACAAAGATGCAAGAGTTGAGACTAGAAGAAAAATCCGTTCACCAGAACAAACACACCGAGCACTCTTATCTACAATTGAACCAAACTGTTTTGAGGAATCCCTCAAGGATGAATTTTGGAATAAGGCCATGGATGAAGAATTGGATCAAATGGAGAAAAATGACACTTGGGAATTGGTTCCAAAACCAAAGAATAAGAATGTGATCGACACAAAATGGGTTTTCAGGAATAAATTGAATGAAGATGGACATGTTACAAGGAACAAAGCTAGATTGATATGTAAAGGATATGCACATATTGAAGGAATCGAATTTAAAGAGACATTTGCCCTAATTGCTAGAATGGAAGCAATCTGTTTACTTTTAGCTTAAGTCCTCTCTTCACCTAAAGAGTGTCAACCTAGAGGTGGAGTGACATTGCCATCAACCTGTACTTCATGTATGGCATTTGAAAACTTTTGGTCACATCACTCAAATATCACCCAACTTTGTACTTCATGCATGAAATTTGACAACTCTTGGTCACATCACTCAAATATATCATGGAAATCTGTACCATCCTACATACCCAACTCTCTACCTATATTATATTTAGTGACACACCACACACACTAGTTCCATGCAAAGGATGTTGAAGTGTGACAAAAATCCACCTGCCTTACTTCTAAGTCAATTGTTCCAAGTTAATAGTGTGGGTGCACAACCAGGACTTGTCAATAGAAATGAAAGATGATCACTAGTCATGTTGTCCCTTGACCAAGTTTTGGGAGATCCTTGGTCAAGTTGACCTATTTTGGGACTTCGACGACTTATTGAAGTTGAAGCATAAGACGACGTAGAGATCACGGGATGTCGGCCCCTTTTTGGGTCTTTTTTGGGATTTGGGAATATGTAATGGGAATGGGATGTCAGCCCATGGGTTTACCCATGTTTAGGCCTATTTTGTATGTATAAATAGAAGGCTAGGCAATGTAAGACGTAGTTGAATAGTGCGCAAGTGTTGTGCAAGTTGGTTAAGTGCTAAGAGTGGGATATGTGTGATCAAGAAGAGTAAGGCTTCGTGCATAATGTGTGAGACTTGCAGAGCTAAGTGCAAGTCATTGTAAGAGACTGTGGAGGGCTTTGTGTTGTAACACAAGGAAGAAGGATCTAGCAAGCTGCGTAGGTCTTCTGTCCTATGCGGAGTAAGGTTTTGAGGCTCTGTGCATGTAACCCATTGAATAAGCTACTAAAGAATAAGAGTTGGTGGACGTAGCCCCAGGGTGGGGGTGAACCACGTAAACATTATGTTATTCTTCTCTGTGCTATGTTCTGATGTGTTTATGTGTTATGTGCTAAAGTGCTTTGATATAAATAGATAGATCTATTTATGCTTTGTTATTATGATGAATCTGGATGCTAGATCTAACATCTGTGAACTTGCTTAGTGCTTGAATCTGCTAGATCTGATCTAATTCCTTTGCTAAGTGCTTATATACCTTAGATCGGGGTGAATGTTGCGATGCTCTGTTTTCTCTGCAAAGTAGATATTGGTTAGATAATGATGAACTAACGGTGCTAGGTGCTCTATTAAGTGTTATAATCATAGATCGGTGTCCCAGCTAAGGTTCCAGACACCTGAGTCCTGCAACCACCCCTGCCTCTACCTCAGGTGAGACTTCATCTGCTTCGCAGGTGTTGCCAAAAGGGTCGGTAGTTAGGGTTTTTTTGGTGCGTTGTTGTAACGTTGAACCCTGGGTCTTCCCCTGTTCCAACAAATGGTTCTGTTGTCGGGACCTGAAACTGTGATTACTGGGAACTGAGGAAGAAGAAGCTTTGTGCAAAGATCTGATATGAAATTGTGAAATCTCTGTGCGTAGATCTATTGCTCTAGTGCGCAGTACTCTACTAGCTTGGCAAGTTCTGTGCTAAGGAAAAGAAGTCTAATCTAAAGAAAAGAGGTAAGATCTAGAAGCTTTGTGCCCTAATAAAGGTAAAAGTGAGAATTCTCGATTAAAAAGAGGTAAGATCTAAAAGCTCTGTGCTCTGATAAAGGTAATAATAATGAAAACGTTATAGATCTAAAAGCTTTATTCTCTGTAGAAGTAAGATTAGTGGAATTTTTTGTTTCAAAAGTATGAATCTAGGTATGTTTGATAGATTCTGTCCTAGCTTGAAAAATAGGGTATTAATAGATGAAAGAAGATTTGATATGAGTAGATCTAATAAGAATAGTGAAAAATATGTTATACCTATGCAGAAAAAGGATATTTGGACTAATAAGTGTATGCAGGATCCTAGAAAGAATTTTTTGTAGGTTAGCTACCACGATCCTAGTGTGAAATACAGGAAAGGTTGGGGATCATTTAAACGAAAAAGAGGATTAACCCTTTGTTACAGTTACAGAAAACCCGGGCATCTTACTAAGGAATTCCCTGGGAGAAGACCTAGTTATCTTTGTTGTAAATCTATGGACCATGAAGTATTGGATTGTCCTAGAATGATTGCTAAGCTTTAAGGAATGAACATGAGACAAGAAAACCCTAAGCCAGATCCAAAAGCTAAGATTATGACAAAATCCCATAAAGAATTAGAGACTATATTAATGAAAATAAAAGCAACCCTGAATGACCACCGACATGTCAACTTATCAAAGATATTCACAGAAAAAGAATTTCTTGAAGCAAGAATAGGAGACTTCGACGTTGACTGTGTTCTGGATGAGGAAACACATGTGAATATCATGACAGAGAGAACGTGGGAAGCTATAGGGAAGCATGCTATGATTCCTTCACTAGGAGGAATATGACTATTCAAAGGAAAGTTGATAAACCTATGTGGAAAGCTCACCCAGATACCTATGAATGCCAATGGAACTTTGATAGAGGAAGATTTTGCGATTATTAAATTTATCGAGAACAGTGCCCCATTTACCATGCTACTAGGAAAACCTTGGATTAAAAGAGATCAGGCTAGAAGGCAAGAAGAAGAGAAGAAGCAAGAGTTAAAAGAATTCATGACTAGAAGGATCGCACACTTGATTGAAGAACAAAAGAATAGATCAAAGCCATTTAACACCAGAGACCCGGATGTCGAAGTTGTAAGAACACTAGAGGAACCACTGGAGATTGAAGTACCTATTCCAGATGAAGAAGAAGGGTTACCCTTGAATATTAGGAAAGAATCTCAACAACGCGAAGTAACTATGCCAAAAGAAGCTAAGGATCAGAGTGGAAAAAGGTACACCAATACGAAGCTAACTAGGAAGAATACTATAAATATAAGTAAGAAGCGAGCTAAGATCAACAAGTTGCAGAAGCTTCCAGAGGAAACCTCGCAGAAGAAAAATTTGCAAAATTGGAGCTTCATCGGGATATCAGAACAATGACACATGGCACTTTGCCATAGTGAAGAAATATACCAAGCCTCTGATCTCGAGACGGTTTGTGCAGCTGAGAGGCAAGCTTGGTGTGGCTCATAATGACTCCCTCGCTAAGAGGGAGTGTTAAATTTGGCAGCATCGACAGTCACTCTCCAATGAGAGGCCATATGGGCCACTGTGAGGCTAACCAGGGAGATTTGGAGAATCAACTAGTCTTGTGAGGTATTGACAAAACCCAGGGGGAATGGACAACCTCTGTGAGTCAAACCAAAAGTCAGGATGAACGAGATGCTATGTGATTCTAATGCAAAATTCAAGGGGAACGTACAACCTCTGTGAGCATAGACAGTCTAGTGCAAAATTCAAGGGGAACGTACAACCTCTGTGAGCATAGACAGACTAGTGAAAAAGTCAGGGGGAACATACAACCTCTATTAGTCTAGTCAAACCTTGTGAGCCATGAGAAAAAGTCAAGGTATCTAGAAAAAGTTAGGTTGAATGTAAAATTCCTATGAGCTAGAAACAAACAATATTCCTAATATTGCAAATGATGTAATTGTATTGATCTAGTGCGCTGACACGTGTAAACATTATCCACCATGAAGAGAATTTTGAATTGCCTTGTCAAGAGTTGTAACTAAGGTCTTGAGTCTAGTTCTATGTTAGAACTAAAGTGTAATGTTGAGTTGCAACTAAAGTCTTGAGTCTAGTTCTATTTTTAGTAATGTTGAGTTGCAACTAAAGTCTTGAGTCTAGAACTAAAGTGTAATGTTGAGTTGCAACTAAAGTCTTGAGTCTAGTTCTATCTTAGAACTTAAGTGTAATGTTGAGTTGCAACTAAAGTATTAAGTCTAGTTCTAAGTTCGAACTAAAGCATGTCAGTCTCAAGTCTAGTTCTAAGTTCAAACTAAAGTGTAATGTTGAGTTGTAACCAATCTCAAGTCTAGTTCTAAAGTTCGAACTAAAGTGTAATGCTAAGTTGTAACCAATCTCAAGTCTAGTTCTATGTTAGAACTAAAGTATGAAGATGAGTTATGACTAATGCATGMAATCAGGTTACTATTTTGAGCTTCTCCTCTTCCCCTCTTCATCCTATATAAGAAGAGGTCGAACCCTCTCCTCAACACAATTTTTGCAATACAGTTTTTCAAGACAGTTCTTGAACACAGTTTTGCAACATAATTTTGAAACATAGTTTTCATATGCAGGTTGAGGGTGAATTAATAGAGGAGCACATCAGTGATAAAGAGGCAGCATATCACAGGTGTATTTCAGCAAGGTCTTGTAAGTATTTGTATTTAAGCAAGGTGTATTTCAGTAAGGTGTATTATTGCTATTCGATTATGATTTGAAATTGTTGAATTGTATTAAGCTGGAATCAAAGTATTGAAGAAAATAAAAGAATTAATCCGCATAAGAAATCAAGCTCATAATTTAACATGGTATCAGAGCTTAGGGTATGTTAAACGTGTTGAAGTGTAGCAGCAGGTACACACAGATCCAAGAAATCTTGATTAAGTTTTTAGTGTGAGGACCATGGCATCCTCCATCTCAGTCAGGGATGAAGATAAGCTGGAAGGAGCTATCGACTTTAATGTGTGGAAGATACGTATAACAAATATGTTGCAAGAGCATGATCTTGAGCAGTATGTGACCACAGTGGTGGAGGAACCAGCGGATAATGCAGGAAGAATGGCCTTCAGGAAGAGTCAAGAAAATTCCAAGAGAATCATCTTTGACTCAGTCAAAGACAATATAATGCTTGCAATGACTTCGTTGATGAATGCCAAGGAATGTATGGATACCTTGGTGAATCTGTATGAGAAACAGGCTCCAAGTCAGAAGAGGACACTTAAGAACAATCTTAAGTATCTGAATATGGAGAAAGGTGAATCAGTGGCATCTTTTTGTTCCAGGATAGCTCAGATCATAGATCATCTTTTGGTCACAGGAGTGACAGTGGACGATGATGATTTAGTGTAGGACATTTTTTATGGTCTTCCTTCTTCATGTGAGCCCTTCTTATCCAGTGTAAGTGGGAGAGAGATTCAGTCCATGTTTGAGAGGTTATGGCATGATTGCCTCTAGGAGGAGAGTTGCACAACTACTAGGAGCGAGCCAATGAAAGAAGAGCACTCAGCTTTAGCATCAAGATTCAAGGGAAAGAAGAAAGGCACTTTCCAGAAAGGCTCTCAATGGAAACCAAACATCAAAGGTACATTCAAAGGAAAGAATATTGATACATCTAAGATTAAATGCTATAGTTGTAATAAGTTGGGTCATTTTGCTAAAGATTTTTGGTTTAGAAATAAATATCCTAGGAAAGGGAAATATCATGCCTCAACCGCTAAGGATGATGAATCCAAAAGAAATCAGAAAATTCCTTCTAATGAGAAAGAAAATAGGAAAGAATATTATTTGGTTTCTTATTTATTTAGTACATTTTCCACGAGGCTGAAAACTTGGTTAGCAGACAGTGGTGCATCAAAGAACATGACATGGTACAAGGAGATCCTCTCAGATTTCGAGACAAAATCTTTTGCAAAGCAGGTCGAGCTTGGGGATGAAAAATGTTACAAGATAGAGGGAGTAGGCTATATCTCCTTCAGATTGGAATCTGGGGCTAGAGTTCACGTTGATGAAGTATTATATGTTCCAGAGCTCAAGAAGAATCTACTATCAGTTGAAACTCTTGAGGACAAGGGATATTGGGTGATATTCAAGGACAGGAAGGCACTACTATGGGCTAAAGGTAGCCACTTAAGTACAACATAACCCATTGGAACTCGCAGTGGAGGATTATATGTCGTGTCATGACAGTCAGTTTAGGCATTGGCTCATGATGCAACTAGCTCCAGCGAGTTGTGGCACAGAAGACTTAGACATATTCATTACAAATCTCTTCCAGATATATAGAACATGGTATGTGGCATGCCCTCTATTTCTCTTAGTAAAAATGAAATTTGCAAGGGATGCATGCTAGGTAAAAATATAAAGAAAGCATTTCCTAGTAGTGACAACATAGCTCAGGGCATCTTAGATCTGGTTCATTCTGATGTATGTGGTCCCATGTCATCTCCCTCACTCGGTGGTTGTTTGTATTATGTCATTTTTATTGATGATTACTCAAGAAAATGTTGGATATATTTTCTTAAAGCTAAAAGTGACAAATTTGATAAATTCAAAGAGTATAAAGCCTTTATTGAAAAGTAGACAAGGAAACACATCAGAATCCTTAGAACAAACAATGGAGGAGAGTTTGAATCTCTTCAGTTTGAGGATTTCTGCAAGTTAGCAGGAATCAAGAGACAATTGACCGTACCATATAACCCTCAACAAAATGGTGTTGCTGAGAGGAAAAACAAGACTATTTGTGAGGTAGCGAAAGCAATGATTTTTTACCAGGATCTACCAAATTCTTTATGGGCAGAAGCTACCTCCACTACCGTGTATATTCAGAACAGGTGTCCACATGCTATTTTGAAGGACAAGACTCTTGAAGAAGTCTTCTCAGGGATCAAACCTGAAGTAGGGCATCTAAGGATATTTGGATGTCCTGTGTATATTCATGTCCCTAAGGAAAAGAGGACAAAGATGGAACCCTCAGGCAAGAAAGGGGTCTTTGTGGGGTACAATGAGAACTCCAAATATTACAGGATTTATGTACCAGGTCAGAGGCAAATAGAGGTAATCAAAGATGTGACTTTTCATGAGGAAGCCACATTTAAGAAATCCAGAGAGGTTTAGCAAGATTCAGAAGCAGTTCAACCAACTTCACCCTCTTCTGAAAATGAAGATTCAGATGATCAGAGGGAAGAACCACGTGAAGGGCCAAGTAATGAGCCCCTAGAACCCGCTGAAGTGTTAGAAAGAACTCTCGAAGAACCTCCAACCAAAATAATTCTAGGATGGCTTAAAGAAATAGTGCAGGAAGAAGAAAGGATAGCTGCTCCCAAAGGAACTTTCAAGGAAAGGAAGAGGCCTCGTAGGTTTGGAGGCTATGTTGCACTAATGAGAAGCATTAGTGATGCAGAACCTTCTTCATTTGAAGAAGCAGATAAATTACAAGTATGGAATGATGTCAGGCTTGAGGAATACAGGTCTATTATAAAGAACAATGTTTGGGACATTGTGCCAAGGCCAAAAGACAAATCAATGGTTTCTTCCAAATGGATCTATAAGATCAAACATGCAACTGATGGAAGTGTGGAAAAATTCAAAGCAAGATTTGTAGCCAGAGGCTTCACTCAGAAAGAAGGAATCAACTACGAAGAGACTTTTTCTCCTATAGCCAGGTATACCTCCATTCGAGCTATTATTTCTTTAGCTTCCATACTTGGTTGGAAACTACATCAGATGGATGTAAAAACAACATTCTTGAATGGAAATATTGAACAAGAGGTCTTTGTGGAACAACCAAATGGTTTTATACTGCATAACAAAGTCACTCATGTATGCAACCTAAGGAAGGCCTTGTATGGTCTTAAGCAGGCTCCCAGAGTTTGGTATGACATGATTGATGGCTTTCTTAAAAGCCTGGGCTTTCTAAAAAGTGATGTTGATGCAAATCTATACTTCAAGGTAAGAGGTAACCAACCTGTTATACTAATCATGTATGTTGATGATCTCTTTCTAACAGGAAATGAAGGGTTGATAGCTTGGTGTAAGAGGGAGCTAACCTCAAAATTCGAGATGAAAGACTTAGGCTTGATGCATTACTTCCTAGGATTGGAAGTGTGGCAAAGATAGGGTGAGATATTTCTGGCAGAAGGAAAATACACAGTGGATGTACTAAAGAGGTTTGGTATGATGGATTGCAAATCCATGTCTACTCCGACGATTACCAACCTGAAGAAGCTGCATGATTCTGATATAGGTTCATATTTGGTGGATCCCACCATGTATAGGCATCTGATTGGATCATTGATGTACATGATCCACACTAGGCCAGATATATGCTATGCAGTGATTGCAATGAGTTAGTTCATGACTGAACCGAGACAGAGAGACTAGGTGGCAGCAAAGCACATCTTGAGATATCTTAGAGGGACCATTACTTATGGTATGAGATATACATCCAGTGGTGGTTTATTTCTGCATGGGTATGCAGATGCTGACTGGGCAGGAAGCCCAGTGGATCGGAAGAGTACTTCCAGATACTGCTTCAGTTTAGGATCCACTATGATGTCTTGGTCAAGCCGAAAGCAGGGATCCATTGCACAGAGTACAGTAGAGGCTGAGTACATTACAACAAGTGATGCTAGCAAGGAAGTAGTATGACTTAGAAAATTGGTTTCTGGGTTGTTTGGTGACAAGCTCGAGACGACGGTGGTTCACTGTGATAATCAAAGTTGCATAAAATTGACAGAGAACCCGGTATTTCATGACAGGTCAAAACATATTGACATGAGGTACCACTACATTCGAGACTTGGTCCAGAGAAAAACTATAAAGTTACAGTACATAGCCACGAGTGAGCAGGTAGTTGATATCCTGACCAAGCCTCTGACCTTGAGACAGTTTTTGCAGTTGAGAGGCAAGCTTGGTGTGGCTGAGAATGACTCCCTCGCTGAGAGGGAGTGTTAAATTTGGCAGCATCGACAATCATTCTCCAATGAGAGACCATATGGTCCACCCTAAGGCTAGCCAGGGAGATTTGGAGAATCAACCAGTCTTGTGAGGTATTGACAAAATCTAGGGGGAACAGACAACCTCTGTGAGTCAAACCAAAATTCAAGATGAACGAGATGCTATGTGAGTCTAATGCAAAATTCAGGGGAAATGTACAACCTCTGTGAGCATAGACAGTCTAGTGTAAAGGTCAGGGGGAACGTACAACCTCTGTGAGCATACTAGTGCAAAAGTCAGGGGGAACATACAACCTCTGTGAGCCTAGTCAAACCTTGTGAGCCATGAGAAAAAGTCAAGGTATCTAGTAAAATTTAGGTTGAATGTAAAATTCCTATGAGCTAGAAACAAACGATATTCCTAATATTGCAAATGATGTAATTGTATTGATCTAGTGCATTGGCACATGTAAACATTATCCACCATGAAGAGAATTTTGAATTTCCTTGTCAAGAGTTGTAACTAAAGTCTTGAGTCTAGTTCTATGTTAGAACTAAAGTGTAATGTTGAGTTGCAACTAAAGTCTTGAGTCTAGTTCTATATTTAGTAATGTTCAGTTGCAACTAAAGTCTTGAGTCTAGAACTAAAGTGTAATGTTGAGTTGCAACTAAAGTCTTGAGTCTAGTTCTATCTTAGAACTAAAGTGTAATGTTGAGTTGCAACTAAAGTATTAAGTCTAGTTCTAAGTTCGAACTAAAGCATGTCAGTCTCAAGTCTAGTTCTAAGTTCGAACTAAAGTGTAATGTTGAGTTGTAACCAATGTCAAGTCTAGTTCTAAAGTTCGAACGAAAGTGTAATGCTGAGTTGTAACCAATCTCAAGTCTAGTTCTATGTTCGAACTAAAGTATGAAGTTGAGTTATGACTAATGCATGCAATCAGGTTACTATTTCGAGCTTCTCCTCTTCCCCTCTTCAGCCTATATAAGAAGAGGTCGAACCCTCTCCTCAACACAGTTTTTGCAATACAGTTTTGCAAGACAGTTCTTGAACATAGTTTTTCAATACAGTTTTGCAACACAATTTTGAAACAGAGTTTTCATATGCAGGTTGAGAGTGAAGTAATAGAGGAGCACATCATTGATAAAGAGGCAACATATCAAAGGTGTATTTCAGCAAGGTCTTGTAAGTCTTTGTCAGGTCAGAGTCATCTTGGCAAGCTCTTTGAAAGAAGTACATTCATGGTGGATATTTATAAGAGATCTTACATTATTAATGCAATAAAGGAATATTGTTTGGTGGGGGTTTTCTCCCTGTATAGGGTTTCCCCAGGGTATATGTGTTGTTGATATGCATGTTTACTTATCTACATAATTATTGCTATTCGATTATGATTTGAAATTGTTGAAGTGTATTAAGATGGAATCAAAGTATTAAAGAAAAAAAAAGAATTAATCCGCATAAGAAATCAAGCTCATAATTTAACACCACCAATATTCACTTGAATTATATGGAGTGTTACACATAAGTTTGTTGAGTTGGTTTTTGACTATTTTTTACAAAATATGAACTATGATTTAGGGAGCACAATTTGTCTCAGTTGATATGTGTTTGTCCTTCGTCTGGTTGAAATGACACATTGAAGAACTCTTCAATTGCTTTGATTTATGCACATAACTTTATTCACAAATCGTGTGCATTCTCTATATAGAATGTGAGTTGTATGTGCTTGATAATTTTATTATGTACGTATTTCTATACTAATTCGAACAGTGTTCCATGATGCATAATCTACTAGTGAAATATGTCTTATTCTACTAAGATATATATTGGGTAGAATGCACATTCCAATTTTAATGTCTACATATTTATTTATCTTCAAATGCAAATACTATTGACAATATGCAACAATTGTAGTGTTGGGAGTATTGATACATATTATTCTTCCGTATTTTACTATATATCATGGTGTACTTATAGAATGTACATGTAAGTCTTATATAAATGTGCATTGCTTTCTAGCTCTATTTTAAAGATAACTTCAAGATAACTTCATGAAAAATGTGCTACATGATCAATCATTGTACTAAGAAATTGATCACTTTATCTTTTTTTAAAGATAAACTCATGATATAAGACAATAATTTTTTTATGAAATTGAAATCAATTCATAAATAATTATATTTAATGGACTGTAAATGTATTTACAAAGTACATTAATAATGGATGATGAAATGCTTGTGCACTAAGGCATATAGTGCATCACTAATGGATAGTGGATGAAATATTCTTTACTTTTACTTTTAATTATCATTGATGGGCTATGAGATTCAAACTTACGTGCGTAATATTCCTAAAAGTATTGTGACAATTCGTGGAAATTTCTAAGTCAATTATTCAATTTAGATGGTTCCATACGCTAAGGTTTTCTTCTGATTTTTTTCTCGTTTTTCCTTTCTCGTGAGCTATCCATAACATTATATTTTATCTCTATTCAAAATTTTATTGACTTCAAAAAGCATATACACCATGCAATTATTACTTTAAGATATATAGAGAAATATTTCCACAACTTGCTTTTGCAACTACTTTTCTTGTTCCTTTCCACGCATAAGTCAAGAAAATGTATATGTACACGAGTGCTTTTTCTCATTCAAGATTGGCCATTGCCCACTATTTCCACAACTTTTCTTTGCAACCACTTTTCCTTTTCCTTTCCTAGCATTAGTCAAGAATGTGTATATGTAGATAAAAGATTTTTCTCGTTCAATTTTTGAATGAGTAAACATTGGTGTATATTTACATCACAATCACTAAGTAGGCCTTAGTTTTCACACTTTCATAACAAAAAGGTCACAACAATAATATCATAAAAGAGAATCATTTGTTGGAAAGCAAGGTTTCTACTTATAAGTTTAACTTAAAGTTCTTGGCCTTTCAACTTCTCAATTTTTCAGTTATCCTAGATTTTTCAACTATCTTGAGCTCTCAATTTTTGATAATTTTGTGTTTCTCTTCATGTTGCTTTTTTAACTTTATTATGAAGATAATATTTAATTAAAATATTAAATAATATAATTTTTATTACTCAAGGAGTGACTTATTAATGAACAACGTCTTGACTCCTTGGACACGCACATTGAGCACAAGTCTCATGACTTGAACAATAACTTCTCCTTGCTCGTGAATAATAAATTCAAGGAATCTAGAATGTCGTAATTCAACATAAGTGAAGGAAAATGAACATCACAATGTGACGTAATCATCAGGGAACATCACAATCCAACTTAATCCTTAAGGAACGTCGCAATGCGACATAACTCTTGATGTACATCGCAATGCGACACAACCATTGAGGAATGTAGCAAGTCAATGAAGATGAAAATAGTAATCAACATTTACATTGTAAACCATGGTTAAATATAATCAACATGGTCGACCATAGTCAACCATGGCTAACCATAATCAACATGGTCAACCATATTCAAGCAAAGTCAACCATAATGAGCCATGGCCAATGAAAGACAACCATGGTTAACATAAGTCAACCATGATAAACATCGGAATATGAAATAACCATTGAGGAACGTCATAATCTAACATGACCCTTGAGGAACATTGCATCATGACATAGCCATCGAGGAGCATAGTAATTCAACATAAGTCAACCATGATAAATGTCACAAAATGAAATTACCATTGAGGAATGTCACATTCTAAAGTAACTCTCGAGAAACATCGCATTGTGACACAACCATTAAGGAATGTGGTATTTCAACATAATTCAACAAAGATGAATTCCACAATGCCACATAACCATTGAGGAACATCATTATTCAATATATCCCTTCATAGACATTACAATGAAACATAAATTTTGAGGAAAACTGCACTTCGACACAAGTCCACCCACACCATATGACATAACCATTAAGGAATATCACAAATTTGACATAACCCTTGATGAACATAATAATGTGGAATAACTAAAGAGGAACATAGAAACTACACATAAGTCGACCAACCACATGTATATCACAATGCATCATAACAATTTAGGAACATTGCAATAGAACTTAACCCTTGAGGAATGTCTCAAGGGGACATATCATCTGGATTTATGAACAGAACGAAATGAAAACACAGATCTATAATATTAACCAGAGACACAGTGAATAATAATAGAGATACAGTAAAACTTGACTTCTATTAAATAAGAAATATGTTGAAACTATAAAATGCAGACTAAAGCAAGCTTACTAGAATGGTGCCAGCTTATCCCTCAGAAGAGATGTGAAGGATACGCTCATTCGCAAGAAGATGAGTACAATGAGGCTCCAAAGGAACTTTTACGTCAATCATGAATGCCAAAACCCTAGACATCCAAAAACCTAACCCTAGGAGATGAAGCACCAAAAGTCATGTGGGCCCCAATGGGGTAAGTTGGTACATCAACTTCCTAGGGTTGTAACTCTTGCGTACGATATTCATTTTAAGCATTCGATACCTTATCGGAAAGGTCTATCCAAGAACTACAACTTCTGCATGGGGTCAAGGTATGCCAAGATTCGACCATGGCCCTCCAAAAGTCCAAAATAATGTTGTTTAGGGCCTCAAAATGGACCCGAAAGTTTAGGACTCAAAAAACTGTAAAAAAACTACCAAAATGAAAACTATAATTGCCAAGATGAAAGTTGTATGTGAGCCAGTTGGAAGAGTTGGGTGGTCACCGATATCCACTTGGATCAATCCTCCCTCCTTAGGAAACAATGGTATCCATTGTGTTGAGTTTCCCCATTAGATGAGGAAATTTCTACTGAATTTGGCCCTAGGTGAGCCACTTGCCTTGGTGCAGGTGTTGTCCTGCTTTGACAACCCGATAAATCTTAAGCTTCTGTTGGTGAGTACCCTTGACCTCTATGTCCACGATATTATCAGTGGATGCCTCTTCCATGCAGTCAGGGTTGAGCTCTATTGGTGTCAACTGTTCTTCTATCTCTGAGGCATCCAATAAGGGTGGAAAGTATGGCTCAAGGAGGTCCACATTAAACATTGGGTGCAAGCCAAGGAAGGGAGGAATGATGAGCTCAAAAGCATTTTCACCCACAAAATTGGCGATGGTGAAGGTCCATAGTGGAGTGGACGAAGCTTCCGATGGGGTCCTATAAGGCATTCTTTCTGTAAGTGCAACACAACTTTATCTTCCACATGAAACTTGTGTGGAACCCGTTGTTGATAATGGCATTGATTTTACTTGGCATTGGACTTCTGCAAAATATCTTGAACCTGTTGGCGGATGTGATGGATTCATTCAATGAACTAGGCGGATTTTTCGGCTTCGGTTTGCGGATGGGATGATTTTTCCTGTGTGGATGCAAGGGGTAGTGCAACATGCATGGGACCCAATGGTTGAAATCCCAACCTCACCTAAAAGGGGATATGGTCAGTTGAGCTATGTATGGATTTGTTGTAGCTATGTTGAACATAGGGAAGACTCTCATCTCATGTGCATAGATGCTTGGAATTGTACATGCACAAAATATGCACGATCATTCTGTTGACGACCTCGGTATGGCCATTTGTTTGGGGGTGGAAGGTCCTGGCTTTGGTGAGCTTAGTGTCCAGCCATGACTAGAGGCTCGACCAAAATGTGTTGAGGAACTGGATGTCCCGATTGGAGACAATGGTTTGTGTTATCCAAAAATGTACCCACACTCGTTCGAAGAAGATCTTGGCAGTGACCTCTGTTGTGATGCTCTTCTTGCAGGTGACCAACATCGCCATCTTGGAAAATCGATCAACAACCATGGAAACATAGTCACTTCCCTACTTGTTTGAAGGAAGTCCCGACATGTAGTCCATCGAGATATATTCCTAAGGCCTGTCAAGGGTAGGTAGAGGGGTGAACATACCTTGTTTCTTAATGGCTGGTTTGGAAATGGTAATGGTCGTGTAGGACCTGATATACTTGTTGACATCCTGTTGGAGTTTCGACCAATAAAAATGTTGTTGCAACACTACCACTGTCTTTTCTATGCCAAAGTGTCCTTCCACCCGACTGTAGTGAGCTTCCTAAATCATCTTTGCTCGCTCGCTTGATGGAACGCAAATATGACTTAGTCACCCAGATGGCACAACAACCCATCCTGCATATGAAAATAAGTGACACTTGTGTTTCTTCCCAACATCTGGTAGGTAGTTGCGTAGTCAAGATCTCTCTCATAGATTTGGGGCCATTTGGAGGTCTCATGTTCGCAAGAGTGTAGCATTGTGGTTAGTGCGGAAACTGGAGGTCGGTTGAGGAAGTTGGCGACGTGGATGGTGATCCTTGTCTTATACTTAATGTTGAGATGGAATTGTTGCAATTATGTGGACCACTTCTGATGGTGTTCATTCTGCAATTTTCCTTGTGTGTCCATGAATTGTAGAGGCTTATGATCAGTGTGGATGATTGTCTCCTTCCTGAGAATGTAATGCATCCATTGGCGGCAGGCTTGTACAATGGAGTACGTTTCTTTGTCATAAGTGGGGTACTTACAGACAATATATGATAGTGTCTCACTATGATAGGCCACGGGATGTCCATGATGAGTGATAACTACACCCACAACATAGTTTGAAGCATTTGTCTCAATCTCAAATGGTTGTTGTAGGTCGGGTAATGAGAGCACTGGGGCCGAGCACAAGCGCTGCTTCAAATCATTGAATGCTTACTGTTACGACTAACCCCACATGAATTTTTTCTTGCCACCGCCCTTGGTCACTTGGCTAAGGGCCCATGCAATGTGGGAGAATCCCAACACAAACTTGCAATAGAGTTTGGCAAGGCATAAGAAGCTTCGAAGATTAGTGAGTGTGGTCGGGGCTGGCTAGTCACTGATGACCTATATTTTGTCTGGATTGACATGCATCATGGATGATTTTAAGGATGGAAATTTGTTTTAAAATGTAGAAACCTTGGCGAATATTACTAATCCTTCATATGTCAACTATAAATGTTTGGCGATATTTTTTTTAAAATATTCAAATTTCTAAGTATTTTATATAGTTTTTATAAAATTTTGGCGATTTTTAAGGTAAACTAATTTTATCCTATAGAATTTGGGCGAATAATTTTTAAAATAACGAATCTCGTTTTTGGAAAAACCATGGAAAATTATCCCATGAGCGAAATTTATCCCCTAAAATCATCTATGACATGCATCCCATGATCATCAACATTGTATCCCAGGTATTGGACCATGTTCATGCCGAAGGAGAATTTTTCCAAATTTTCATATAGCTTGTGTTGTCGTAGAGTGTGCAGATCCTGTTGAATGTGTTGAAAGTGTTTCACCCAATTCTTGTTGAAGATGAGGATGTCATCCAAATACACTACCACAACAGAATTGGTGAAAGGCCACAATATATTTTCCATCATCCTCATGAAATTTGTTGGGGAATTTGTCAGGACAAAGGGCATGAGCAACCATTAAAAATACCTTATTTGGAATTGAAGGCAGTCTTCCATACATCGGTCTGCTCTATTGGGACTTGGTGGTAGATATACTTTAGATCAATCTTACTGAAGTATTTGGACCCCTTGATCTGGTCAAGGAGATTTTGAATTCGAGGAATTGGGTACCAGTTCCTGACTTTGATTTTATTTAGGGCTCGATAATCAATGCAGAGTCGTCAGGTATTGTCTTTCTTCTACACAAGCACGATTGGGCTTCCACAATGTAAAGAGCTTGGGTGGATGTGCCCCTTTTCGAACAACTCTTGGATATGGCGCTTGATTTCCTCATTTTCTGATAGAGAATGATGATAGACTGACCCATTAGGTAGCAATGCACTGAGGGTAAGATCGATTGAGTGCTTGACCTTACAGTGCAGAGGTACCCCAGTGGGTGAGGAGACAATGTCTTTGTATTCTTCCACAACCTTATTCACTTTCTTTTGTTGTGTGGAGAGACATGTCACAGAGGAAAGGAATGTGGTTGCAACCTTCCACTCACTTTAAGCGTGAATCACGAAGAAGAAAAACTTCCCGCTCTGAGAGATGACCTTCCTGCATTGCTTAACAGAGATCAAAGAAATGGCGGTAGATGGGACTACCTCTAGTATGTTGTATAATTTCCTATACAAAGTAATAATAACATTATGAGGCATAGACTCATATACAACATGACGTTTCAATAAATAAGGTTGGCCCAAAATAACATCACAAAATTCAAGGGGGGCGACATCACACAATTCCTCATCTTTGAAGGGCTTGATGTCATAGGCCAGACAACATTGTTGGCTGACATGGAGATCACTCCCTTGGCATAACCATCTAATGGTGTATGGATGCAGGTGTGGTGATGTTGGCAGAGCCAACTGATTGATGAACTCTATTGAGATGAGGTTATTATGGCTACCGCTATTAATGATGAAGTGTAGTGGAGTACCCTTCACCCACATATATGAATGAAATAGGTGCTTACCTTCCTCTAGTTCATTAGGTTCATCGAGCTGGACCTTGGTGGTGGTAGCAACGGTGGCACTAGGTTTGCATCAATGATCCGTCTCCATTTTTTTGGTTCTGACTCAGAGTCAGATCCCGCATATGATTCAGATTCTTTCACCTAGGCCACCAATGACTACTTTGAGCGACATTCAACGATGTTATGCCAAGGGATCTTATGGAACTCGCACCATTTCCCAATGTCTTTCTTTGTCTTCCCATTAACCTTCTTTGTTTTTGGTTTGGATTGGTTGTCCTGAGGATTCCCATCCTTTCTCTATCATTTTTTTTGTGGGTTGGGGCCGCCTTTTCCCTACTTCTACTCTGAGGGGTTTGTAGATCCAAACTTTCACTTCTTCTTTTTAAGATTCTGTTCAATTTTGACAACATATCAATAGGCCGCATCCAAGGATGAAATTTATAGAAACTCCATTTATGTCTGGATATGTCTATTCATATCGTTGCGGTACTTGAGAACTAGATGTTGCTAAGAGTATTTGATACCCAACTTGATGTGCAAGGTATGGAAGATATTGGTGAACTTTGGCATTGTTTGGTCCCTTTCCTGCCACAGTGTGGTCCATATTGTATATAAGTCATCATAACTTCCAACATGGTAGTATTATTCCTTAATAACATCCATGAAGGAGCCCCAAGTGGGTAAAACTACAAATAATGTAGATCCCTTTATTTCCTTTTTCTCACAGACAGTATCCCACCAATCTTTGACATGGGGGACGACCTTGAGGAGAGAAAATGTAATATTTTCTCTATTGGTAAAGTTGCGGACAAAAAAATACCCTTCTAAAAGGTTTAACCATTTATCTACATCATCTCCATCTATTTGACCTTCAAATATCGTAATATCAAAATTGATTTGTACCTTGAAAGGGGTGGTGCCTCCATTTGAGGTAGATGTGTCGCTTGTTGGTAACCGTTGAAGGATTTGTGCAAATTTGTCCATCATCTTGTTCCTCTGTTGCTAGAGGGATTCCTAGAGAAACATTTTGAAAGGATATCATGTCCTATCATATTTATTTTCTCCCTCCATGGAAGGTTGCTTGGGCGTGTGAGAGAACTTTTCCTCAAAAGAAACAAACTCAAATACCTTGACCTCATAGGAGACATGGACTAAAAATGACATGGAGCAGACCGCTTTGGTACTACTGATCCAAATTTATGAATAAAACAAAATGAAAACATAGATCTATAATATTAACCAGAGATATAGTGAATAATAACAAAGATACAGTACAACTTGGCTTCTATTAAATAAGAAATATGTTGAAACTGTAAAATGTAGACTGAAACAAGCTTGCTAGAATGGTGGCAGCTTATCTCTGAGAAGAGATGAGTCGACTATGCTCATTCGCAAGAATATGAGTATAATGAGGCTCCAAAGTCCTTTTTACATCAAACATGAATGCCAAAACCCTAGACATCCAAAAGCCTAACCCTAGGAGATGAAGTGCCAAAATTCATGTGGGCCCCAATGGGGTAAGTTGTACATCAACTTCTCGGGGTCATAACTTTTTCATACAATCTTCGTTTTAGGAATTTGATACCTCATCGAAAAGGTCTATTTGAGAATTACAAATTCCGTTGAGGTTAAGGGCATGATTTTCTACACACCTAGCCCCCAGAAGTCCAAAAACACATCGTTTAGGGCCTCAAAATGGCCCTAGAAGTTTGGACTCAAAAAAATGTAAAAAACTGCCAAAATGAAAACTATAACTGCCAAGATGAAAGTTGTATGTGAGCCAATTGGAAGAGGTGGGTGGGTGGCCACTGATATCTACCTGGATCAACATAACTTTTAAGGAACTTCACAATGCAATAAAAACCTTCAAAAACATTGCAATTCAACATAAGACCACCAAGATGAACGTTGAAATTTGAAAAAAACATTAAGAATAATCACAAATGTGACATAAACCTTGATGATTATCACAATGTGACATAACAATTTCAGAACATAGAAATTCCATATCACTGACTAAAATGAATATAAAATGCATCATAACCATTCATGAACAATGTTGCATTGAAACATAACCCTTAAAGAATGTCACAAGGTGAAATACCCCTTGATAAACATCACAATGTGACATAACCATTGAGGAATGTTGCAATTTGAACATAATTGAATGAATATGTATGTCACAATGTGACATAATCATTAGGGAACATCACAATCCAACATAACCCTTGAGGAACATCACAATGTGAGATAACCCTTGATGTACATCACATTGCGACACAACCATTAAAGAACATAGTAAGTCAACTTAAGTCTAGAAAGATGAACGTTTCAATGCAACAATACCATAGTAAAGCATGGTTAAACATACTCAACATGGTCAACCATAGTCAACCATGGCTAACCATAATCAACATTGTGAACCATAGTTAACTAAAGTCAACCATAGTGAACCATGGCCAACTATGACAACTATGGTTAACATAAGTTAACAACAATAAACACCACAATATGAAATAACGATTGAAGAACATCATAATCTAACCTAACCCTTGGGGAACATTACATTGTAACATAACCATTCATGAACATAGTGATTTGACATAAGTAAACCAAGATAAATGTCGTAATGCTACATAACCATTGAGGAACATTGTGATCCAATATATCCTTTCATGAACATTAAAATGTGACACAACCCCTAAAAAACACTACAATTCAACATATCTCCACCAAGATGAACCTCACAATGTGACATAACCATTAAGGAACATAAAAAATGTGACAAAATCCTTGATGAATGTTGCAATGTGACATAGCCATTGAGGAACATAACAATTCCATATAAGTTGACCAAGATGGATATCACAATGCATCATGACCACTTAGCAACATAGCATTGAAACATAACCCTTAAGAAATGTCACAAGGTCACATGACCCTTAATGAATGCCGCTATGTGGCATAACCATTGAGGAACATAGCAAAACTTTGACATAAGTCAATGAATATGAATGTCGCGATGTGATGTAATCACTAGGGAACATCACAATCTAACATAACCCTTGAGAAACATCATAATAACCCTTGATGGACATTGCAATGCAACACAAACATTGAGGAATGTATAAATTTAACATAAGTCATCCATGATGAACATCACAATGTGACATTACCATAGTAAACCATGGTTAAACATAACAGACATGGTCAACCATAGTTAACCAAGGCTAACCATGTCCAACCATGGTCAACCAAAGTAATCATAGTTAACCTAAGTCAACCATGGTCATCCATAGTCAAACATGGTTGACCATCTAAAACCAAAGTTGACTATAGTGAACCATGGCCAACCAATGTCAATCATGGACAAAACAATTTAACCATGTTCAACCATAAACATCCATAGTCAACCAAATACAACCATGGTCAACTAAAGATACATCAAAATCTAACATAACCCTTGAGAAACATCATAATAACCCTTGATGGACATTGCAATGCAGCACAACCATTGAGGAACGTAGCAATTTAACCTAAGTCAACCATGATGAACATCACAATGTGACATTACCATAGTAAACCATGGTTAAACATAATCGACATGGTCAACCATAGTAAAACATGGTTGACCATAGTCATCCATAGTCAACCATAGTCATCATGATTAACCATGGTCATCTATAGTCAACCATAGTCAAACATGGTCAACCAAATTCAACTATGGTCAACTCAAGTCAACTAAAGCCAACCATAGTTAAACATGCTCAAACATAATCAAACAATTTCAACCTTTATCAACCAAAGCTAACCATAGTCAACTAAAGTTAACCATAGTCAAACACATTCCACCATAATCAACCATAGTCAAATATATTCAGTTAAAGTCAACCATAGTCTCACATCGTCAGCCAAAGTTAACCATGGTCAACCATGGTTAGAGATAGTCAACCTTGTTCCATTATGGTTAACCATAGTCAAACATGGTCAACCTTAGACAAACATGGTTTACCATGCAAAACCATGGTCAAACATGGCCAATCTATATACAACCATAGTCAATTAATGTCAACCATAATCAAACATGGTCAACACTAGGAAAACATTTTTATACATAGTTAACCATAGTCAACCATTATTAACCATAGTCACACATGATCAATCATGGTCAACTAAGGTCAACCAAAGTCAACCATGCTTAAATAAAACCACCCTTGATTGAACATGTTGAACCATAGTCGAGCATGGTCAAGCATTATGAATGATATTAAACCATGGTCAACCATATTCAATCAAAATCAACCATGGTCAACCATAGTCAAGAATGTACAAACATGGTCAATTATGGTCAACCAAATGTCAATTATTATCAACCATCATCAAACACAATAAAAAATAATTAAACATAGTCAACCATGGTTAACTATAGTCAATCAAAGTTAACCATGGTCAACCAAATTCAACCATAGTAGACCATGGTCGATCCAAGTCAATCATAGTGAAACATAGTCAATCATAATAAACCATGGCTAACCAAATTCACCCATGGTCAAACATAACCAAACATGGTCAACCATAGTCAACCATAGTTAAAGGTGGTCAACCATACTAAAATATCTTACATATTTCAATAATAACTGTATTGATAATTTAATTCACAAATCTACTAATCCTCCCCTTGCGGGTCGACCATCAACTAACACAACCACATAATTAAAAGTGGTTGATATATGCTAATCAATGCCATTAGGTAAAAAGGTGGAAAATGGCATCGATTGATATATATCAACCACTTTTAATTGTGTGGTTGTGCTAGTGGTAATTCTTTTGGAAAATATTGTCTAAGAAATATGGGTTATGAGGGAATGCCAACAAATGAGGCAAGATAAGAAATAGTTGGGAATGAATGCTTGTGCCACATAAATAAAAGTCTATGTTGTTCTTTGATTTTAGTGGGAAATTTTTGAATTTTTTCAACATGAAGTGCATGAGGTGTCTAGCATCTCGAAAAACTTTGTCATCACTTCTCATAATTGAAGTTCCACATCATTATTATGTCCAATGTGTTTAGAATGTTGTAAGATAAGTGAAATTGGATCCAAATACATAGAGTAACATTTATGAAACTTATGTTATTATTTTGTTTTCTACAAAATTAAGGCAAGAAATTTAATTCAAGGACACATGCATGCCCAAATTAGCTAACTTTGGTTCTATTTTTGATGTCTTGCTAGGCTTCTGCTCATAATTTGGTGAGGTAGGGATGTATAGATACACATGTGAATCTTGGCTTTATCCATGATGGCTTGGAGAACATTAGTTGAACCCATTGATTCAATTACATCATTGAGGATGCCACATAGATGGACTTTGATCCTGGTGTTTAAGATATTGTACTCCTTAGTACCTTATTTGCAAAGCCATTACCATGGAATCCACTTTCCTTTGCTTTTGTCCAATTGTTGGGCTCGCAACATAAAATCAACCCCATTCTTAGTGACAACCCCCTACAATCTTTCCCCTCATATTTTTTTTTCAAGGTGGAGCTCTTGCACCAACTTGGCTTTGCTTTTCTCTTATCATTGGGATAACAACAAAAAATGGACCTCGTGCTCTACAAAATGGAGGAACTCAGGGAAAAGAAAAAATGTGCCTCATGTTGGGACTCTAGAGTTTCAAGTTTGCTCCATGCTAAAAACAAGTCTTAGCTCAAGAAAATATTTTCTTACTCTAGAAACGTATGAGTCCAAAATCTCTTCCTTGTCTCAAAAACATTCTTCTTTTTCCAAAAAAATGTATCATTAAAAGAATTAAAATTTCCCAAGTATCTTAGTGCCACTCCTCCCAATATCTTAGTGCCACTCCTCCCAATATTGGTTTAGGTTGTTCTCTTACAAAACCATCTAATAAATCATAAAAAAGTGCATCATTCAATAAAAAAGTATCTTTGTTTGTTAGTCACATTATCTTCTCTTTAGCTTAAAAAAATTCTTTTTCGAGAAAAATCTATTCTCCAAAAAACCAAATGTCCTAGGTGTCTCATTGCCACTCCTCCCAAAAATTGGGTTAAGTTGTTCTCTTAAAATACCATATTGCAAGCAATTGAAAACCTCATTCAAGGGGAAATTCATTTTTATTTGTAATGACATTATTTCTATAACTATAATGACCACTTACACTATTTTAAAATCCATTCTAAGGAAATGTCCCATATGTATCTACCATATCCATTTTAAACATAAATCCATCATATATTGAAATCCTAATTAAATTTAGGAACATGTGTGGGTGCTCAAACTCGTATTTTAGATGAAAACCTTTTTAAAAATATTCTACTAACAAAATGGTGTAAAAATTATTTGATTATATTATTTTTTTTTGTTATTTTTAACATTCTTTAAAAATGAGATTTTTTTTTGATCTTATTAATGATAAACTATAATGTGAAGTGATGTTTGATCTTTGCAAACCATCCAATCCACATATCAAACTTTGCTAGGAACCTATGTGCCATGATTAAGGAATTCTTGGATATCATGTTTTCTCCTACCAACTTTTTGTATATTTGCAAATAATGAATTGGGTATCAAACCATATCACTCTACCAAAATTGTGTGAGCCATTTTATGAACATGATTGAGGAATTCTTAGACATCATGTCTCCTCCTGCAAACCTTTTGTATATTTGTAAATGTTGAATTGGTTGTCAAACCATATCACTCTAATAAAATTGTGTGAGCCATTTTATGAAAAGTGAGTATGAGTAGTAACTTATAGTTATATTTGTAGAATAGAAGGTCAAAGTGGCCTAAATTTTAGAGATATATTTGAATCTATTTGTAATTTCTCTTCTCTCCGTTCTTGTGGTAGATGGTTATTTCGTCCATATTTAAGAATGAAGTATCATTGGTAATTTCTAGAAAAAATTTCATCTTCAACAAATAATGTATGATAATAATTTTCTCCATCATTTATTATAACAATATTTCCTTTAGAGCAATCTTATATTTATTAGTGGCTCAAGATAAGAGTTAAAGATAATAGTCAACATATTCTAATTGTTAAGATAATAATGAACACATTCCAATTCTTAAGATAATCACATTCTGATTGTCATTGTCTCGGTTCATCTATTGTACTTAACAAAACAAACAATGGTTGATGTGCTTTACTTTTTTTAAACATGAATATTCCCTTTTATCAATATGTTTTTACTTTTTTTTTTCACTGGAATACACATAATAAATCCCATAAAAACTTATATTTGTATTTTTTTATGTAAATATTTATGTAATGTACAAAACAAAGCTAAAACTTGAGAAAATAAAACACTTTGTAAACTCTTGAAACATTAAATGTGTTGTTCCTCGGATGGGGTGCCACGTCGTGAAGACATGACACGCGGAAATACATCGGGTTGTGTCATAAATATTAGCCATCGACTACCATCCCTTCACCATTAAAATGGGAACGGGACTGTGCATCCATTACCAACGGACGAGGCCTCTCGAGCGAGCGAACAAGACGATTCACCAATGCACTAAGAGCTCAACCTTAATGGCCAGGGCTATCACCGTCATCCTCATTCTTATCAATTGCCTCGATAGATATGAAGAGGCATTCAAATTTTGCAGAGCCGAACGTAGAGCTACCGGAGAACTGGAGTAGGGCTAACCTTCCACTGGGAATTTCGGCCACACCCAGGCTCCTCCACATGCCTAGGGCACGAGGAAGGCCTCGCAGAGGCGCAACGTGGTATGCCTTCGAATCACGTAGGAAAAGGCAAAAGAAATTTGAAAAGGTGTTGGCTCTGGCGTCTACTTGGAGAACCAGGAAGCCCAGGAGACCTAGAGCGCCTCCTATGGCATACGTGGAGGAGATTACTCCGGACAAGCCCATTCAGAACTACCCAGAACATTCCCTTTTTACAATCCCGGATAACTGGAATCCCCACATTGATTTCGGCAATGAAGCCAAGACTCCGGCTACAGAAATATCGCACGGACACAGAGAAAATCACTCGGCAGAGGAATTCACCACCTGCTACATTGAGGAAGAGGTACCATGCAGTGCATATGAAAAGGCCGACCCACCTAGCGGTGCACCTCCTGAGGAAGCGACACAATCGGACAAGCAACAGGCACACCAAGTCAACAACGCAAATGAAGGCAAGGGAGAAAACTATGCACAATGGCCATTTCCCATCACCTATGTTCAAGAAAAATGACAGGACCAGCCTCCATTCATCAACCCGAGGTACCTAGAACTAATATTCGAAATGCGAAGCATGGTGGATGATCAGATCTTCAGGACCATTCAAATCAACGAACGCCTTGACATTTTGTACGTTGCACACTCCAGGATTCCCCTGAGAAGACAGTATCCTACGTGCGCGCAGGCTTATGCAGTTCTTGCAGGATGGAAAAAGCATGATGAAGAGGAAGAGACGACTGGTTAAAAGGTCTTGTGATGTCCATAGTTAGTAGTCTCTTTTTGTTTAAGAGCAAAGCTTTAGCTCAGTTAGATTATAGCAATGTTGTAAGTAGGATGTTAGAGAACAGATTGAATCTAATGACTATGCGTCCTGGTTTCCTTTGGGCAAGACAACACTCTGATAATTTTTGTTTGTTTGAGCACAAGTGGCATAGAATGTCCAGCTGTCTCGGTTTCCTTTTTCAGACAAGATAGCTGGCATTTCAACAAGACTCTATAAATCTACGAATCCAATACAAACAGGATCCTCCTTTTTTACTTAAAAAAAAAAACATTAAATATGTTGTTTCGTGTTTAAATTATTATAAAAAAGTTCTACATTATAATAAAAAAACATTATAATACAAAAAACGATACAAAATATCAAAAAGGGAGAAGTACAAATACTCGTAAATCTCCCTATATGGAAAACCCTATTGAAGTATTTTCTTTGCACAACTTGAAAGTAGCATACCGAACTTCTTTGTGTTTGAAAGGTCCAAATAGATTTGGTTGCCCTTCAAAATCCCTATGATAGGATAAGCTACACAAATGTTGATGTTTCTATTCAAAGGACGTTCAATTTTATGTTGTTCATTTTTATCCTTTAGATTTTGAGCATAAAGTAAGTGCACTTGACCTCGATATTATGGGAAAGGTCCTTTATCTAGTGTATTAATACTTATGTCTGATGTAGGATCCATGTTTTAGAGGATTCAATTAGTATATGTTTCCAGTTTAGTAGCATTAGAGGTCATGTTCAAGATCCATCATTTTTACTTCTTCAAGTAAAAGGCATTTTTTCATAAAAACATAGAAAAAAAAAACAAAGTATAGGGCAACTTCTATTTTTTTTTAATAAAATGGCCCCTTCCTCAATTGTGAAATAGAAAAATCTATTTTTTTTAATCGTAGTCTCCATTCCTGAATTGTGAGAACGATTTGGAATAAAATATATTCAAAGATTTAAATTATACATATATCTAAAATGACTTTGGATTGTTGTAAAAAAAAAAGGAATGATTTTAAATTGCTCTCCAAAAAGGCACCTATCCTCCAATCACTCGAAACTCCTTAGTTTATTAATTACTTTATCACTTAAAATTAAATTTTAATTTTAAGTAGAACAATATTGAGAGTGATAAAACTAAATTTTAATTTTAAGTAGAACAATATTGACCTCTCAAGTAGAACATGTTACATTACTTAATGACAGAGCTAGGCAGGCAGGAATAATCTATCTGAAGAAAAAAGCGATGGAACGCAGTTTTGATTATCAAGTTGTCCGCTCCCGAGACGACCTTGGTGTTCTCATTGTCGAGTTAATACCCATGCTACAGAAGAATGTCCATACTCCAAAAATGAATAAATTGATTCCAATTTTTGCCCCGCTGCATTCTAACTTTTATATGAAGTCGACTTCCCCTCATCATTTTGTTGAGATGTGACAGGACGTGATCCAACTTGCTAGTTTGCGTCTGAGAGGTAAAGTAGTGGGTACTCATCTCCTCGTGATGCCGACGGCCATGGTACTCATACTTCATCTACTGCGGCCGGGTCGAGCCTTCTTGGCTTCGCTAGAGGAACGGCGAGAGGCATCGCTACCAATGCTAGATTGGCCATCTATAAAGTCTTATGGTCGGGAGACGGGGCCGAGTCCGATCTGCTTGCCGCGATGGATGCGGCTGTTTCCGACGGCGTCGATTTACTATCCCTATCTCTCGGCTTCCCTACTCTCCCTTATTATGACGATCCTATAGCGATTGGAGCTCTCGGAGCCATTGAGAAGGGAGTTTTTGTGTCGTGCTCCGCTGGTAATGACGGGCCAACTCCTTCTGCGATTTCCAACAGAGCGCCATGGATAACCACTGTAGGCGCCAGCAGCATCGACAGAGAATTCTCGGCTCCCGTGATGCTTGGGAACGGAAAAGCCTACAGGGGCTCCTCCCTTTACAAAGGCAAGACGCTGGGCAACAAGCAATTGCCTTTGGTATACGGGAAAACCGCATCCAGTAACGATACTGCAAATCTCTGCCCTGAGGGAAGCCTTGATCCCAATATGGTTACTGGAAAAATTGTGCTCTGTGATCTTGAAGAAGACGAACCAGCGGAAATTGGACTGGTCGTGCAAAGAGCTGGGGGTGCGGGGATGATTCTCGCCAACAGGCCTGTTGATGGAGAGACTTTGTGGACTGTTTGTCATTTCTTACCGGCTACCTGCGTCGATACCAAGTCCGGGGAAGACATTAAAGGTTATATCAACAGGACCAAAAATCCTTCGGCAACCATTAAAGCCGAGGGACTGACCGTGATGGGCAAAATACGAGCTCCGGCGGTAGCCAGCTTCTCGTCTAGAGGGCCGAATCCAGTCGTTCCAGAGATCCTTAAACCGGATCTGGTTGCTCCGGGCGTCGACGTATTGGCCGCGTGGACTGGGCACGCCGGGCCAACCAGCTTGAAATCCGATAAGAGAAGAGTAGAATACAACATAATGTCGGGGACTTCCATGTCATGCCCTCATGTGACGGGCATAGCAGCTCTTCTACGCGCAGCGCACCCGGACTGGACACCCGCTGCAATAAAATCGGCTCTCATGACATCTTCCGCGCTATTTGATAATACTAAACGCCTTATACAAGACTCCTTCACCAATCTACCCGCCAACGCGTTTGCGATGGGCGCGGGTCATGTGAATCCTAGTGCTGCATTGAATCCTGGTCTCGTCTATGATGCAGGATTTGACGAATACGTTAGCTTTCTGTGTAGCCTCAATTACACCAGAAGCCAAATTCATATTCTCACAAGGACGGCGAGCTCCTGCACCAATTTACACTCACAGCAGCCTGGAGATCTGAACTACCCATCATTCTCCGTGGTGTTTAAGCCGCGTAATTTAGTTCGTGTTACGAGGAGAAGTGTGATAAATGTTGGGGGAGCTCCGTCTGTGTATGAGATGGCTGTTGAGAGTCCTCCAAATGTAAATATAATCGTGGAGCCGAGGACGCTGACCTTCAAAAAGAAAAATGAGAAGGCGAGTTTTACAGTGAGATTTTAAAGCAAAATAGCATCTGATAAGAAATCCAGCGGGCACCATGAGTTCGGGCAGGTTTCATGGAAATGCGTTGAAGGTGGAACGCAGGTCGTACGTAGTCCGGTAGCCATAGCCTGGCAAGATGGTTGATGAGTGAACAGCGATCTGAATTGGGATTTCAGAGGAAGCAAAAAATATTCTCTGGGGACAGCCTACTTTGCTTTAACTTTCAAAATCTGGTAGTGTACAGCTACTCTGCTTGAAGTCTTCTCATTATGTTTGTGTTTTCATATACAGTTTGAGTGAGAATGGGAATATTTAAGTATATACGATGGATAGGTATAAAATAATTATAAAGCATTTTATTATAATTAATATAAAAAGTAAGGTGTTTTATGAGAAGTGATTTGACAAGTGAATAATTTTAATGTTTTTTTATAAAACAATTTTTTTTCTAATTAGTAATTTTTTTTAAGTTAAGTTCAAGGTTGATAGATGTTGATTAGCACAGTGACATAATTGTGATTGATGAAGGTGGAAAGGCATATGAAATGAGAAAATTTTGTGAGGAAATTTGTAGTTAATAATCTAAATGTGGTAATGTTAAACTTTAATCATTTAAATGTGGCAATCATATAGTGTTATAGTAATTTCTTAATATGATTAGGTAAATGTTAAAAAGTAAATGCATTCAAAAATACAAGGAGATTATGAAGAGTAAATCACATTCATTGATTTGGGAGGACAACTAAGAATATTCCAGCATCTTTAATTGTTAGTCATCAGATTAAAATTTTAGATTAAAAAATAATTAATTATGCCCATTACCAATAGGTATACATCTTTTGACGTAATTATAGAGTATGACGAAGATATATATACCTTATTCTTTTTAGATTTTAACTTGTGAAATATTTAGTATATTTCTCAATATCAATATCTACAAAGTAAGTGGGTTCTCTATTTCTCTTTCTATCATTGTCTGTTGATTGCTTTCCTTCCGAAATCTTAGATGAAGTTTCTCTCAATCTTTTTAGACCTGAGGCAATAAAATTAGGTATACTGATGAAAAGAGATGAAAGCATAAATTCTTCCTCATAAATATGTCTGGTGAAAGCTGATTTGAGGACTCCAAATTCCACAAACTTATCTGGTCGCCGGACGAACAATAAAATGAATCGTCATATACGAAAAAACTTGAATTGAATTTACGTACTTCGCTCAAGTTTGGATAGCATTAAATGTTATTCGTGACCTAATACTTGCAAAGAATTTATCGTTCTGCAATCACTTTTCTCAACGGGTCATCTCTCCATATGAATTCACGGTACAAATATAGAATGAGAGAAAACCTAAACACAGAATCAAGATGACATTAAAGAGAATTCATGATCAGATGTTCCAAAAAGAAAGAGAAAGAGAGCTTGATACTCTGGACGCATCATGCTACGCACAATGCCCACTAGAGTGCTCCTCAAATCATATGCGTTAATATTAGCAGCTAGAATGCGCCCAGGCCGATTTAAAATCTGTAAATTAATTGATCGGGTGGAGTTCCAAAAATTCAACCCTACTGTACGGAGATGGACGATTAATCAAATGGCCTTAAAATACAACTGGGATCGGAATCCTGAATTAATATATTCTTAAAACCGCAATTTTGAGAAATTGGTTGGATTCAATGAAAAAATAATGCTTGGATAATAATTTTGGGTTGCAATGGGTTCAAGAAATTTTGAGAATTGAGTTGATTCAAAAACCTTAAATACAATGAGTTAGCTGAAATTTCATGACGTTATTTAGGGATATAAAATGGAGCCATTTAAGTTTTAAGAATGTATTGCATTGCTTTATTAAAATGGTTAAAATGTCCTATTATTAGGAGTATGTAATCTTCCTCTTCACCACCCCAACTTGAAAGGACATGTCATCCTCTTCATCAATCCATTGTTTATATTGTGAAAAAGGTACACCCCAATTTGAAAGGACATGTCATCCTCTTCATCATCACTTTAAAGGTACCAACACAACTTGAAAGGACATATGATCCTTTTCATCGTCATTCCAATGTCTTGAAAGGACATGTCATCCTCTTCATCATCACTTCAATGCAGGGATGGAATTTGATGGGCAAATTGCCTGTGAGGGGTCAATTTGCCTGTCAAATACGATTAAGTTTTTTTAATAACCGTCAAGATTCTTCATAGAAACCTGCAAAATGGTTATTGAGGTCGAAAAAACCATCAAATTTGACGTGCTTGTGGGTTTTGAAATTCCAACCCTGCTCCAATGTCTATATTGTGAGAAAGATAGATACTCCTTCCCTCGTCACACTGCGACTACAATGTGAGAAAAGATAATTGTTCCTTCTTCTCATCACTATAATGTTTATATTATGAACTCAACACTAGAATGTCTATATTATGAAAAAGGACATGTGCTCTTTATACCTCTATATATAGATTGTGTGAAAGGACATATGTTCCTTCTCTTCATCATTCATTTTGAATTAAAGCAGAATGAAAACTAATAACACATGTTAAACCAACTCAATTAATGTAATCGATTTTTTTTAATTAAACTTTAATAAAACATTAAAACCAAAATTGATTTAGTATTAAATCTTAATGATATAGTTTTTGAAAGATTACATAATGGTTTAAATCTACTTTTTAATTTGTCAATGAATACTTAATTTCATTTATAAATTTTAATTAGGGTTTATGTTATAATTAAGCATTTATGTTAGACTTAAGGCCACATAATTGTGAGTGATGAAATCCTTTGGACAATTATGTTCATATCCATCAATTGATTTTTTTATATCATAATTGCAATGATTGTTTATCATTATTAATCATAATTGAATGACTCTTTATCATAATTGCAATAATTGTTTATCATTATTAATCATAATTGAATGATCCTTTATCATAATTGCAATGAATGTTTATCATTATATATCATGTAAGCATGTAAAAGTTTGAACCACAGGGTCTTTGCATTAGACTCTTACATTTTCGGTTAGTATGATAAATGGAAATTTAAGTTTCATGTTTGTTCATTACGTTATTACAATTTAGACTTTTAGATTACCCTAATAGTGAATAAATTGACAGAAACTTAAAGAATTCGCAGAAAATTAATACTTGGATTATTATTCTATATATTTTCACTGTAAATATGATAAATATAACAATGCCTAGAAAAAATTGTTTATCCCTCATCTTCCTTTGGCAGTATCTATGCATATTTTTTGGATGTTAAGATCTCATCTTCATAGCAATGGATGTTTATTAGAATGGTTATTTGATTTATTTTACAAGGTTTTTGTTTTAGATTTCATTCTATAATAGTTATATTCACTTTACTTGTATTTTTTTAGTGCTAGGACACTTCTTCACATCGTTATGGATCCAACCATATGGAGTTGTTTGCCATTCCAGATTTTGGAGCTGATATTTTATTGGCTCCCTTTTTCAGTGTTGAGAAGATTTAGAACCGTTTGTAAACACTGGAATGCTATTCTACAAAACCCTTCATTCCCCGCGCATTGTTATCGACTTTCCTGCAATGAATTTGGTTTTCTAATTCCTTTTCTCTATGGTGAGGAAGGTTACTTCCTAGGAGGATACCTTCATCAAACTGGTCATGTTTGTTGTTTTCATGTGCCATTTATAGATTCCAGCTACATAATTGAATGCACAATTCGATCCATGATTTTGTTCTCTTTACCAACAAGATGCTCCCTTACAAAGAATTATTTTGTGATGAATCCATTTACAAAGTCATTCAAAAACATAGGTTCTATATGGGTTGGAGACTGAGGTTTCTTTACACTCTTGGAAAATGTCAGTGCTAGAAAATATGAATGGGTTGTTTTGAAACATATTTCGAAAAACATGCAATCAAAGTATTTCATTTGCAGTAGCCTTGACAGGGTGTGGAGGAGTACAAAAATTCCTTATGGTGGCACTACACCTCCAAAAGAGGTAGCGGTCTATAAAAGTAAAATGTGTTGGTTGTATTTGGACAAAGATTATGAAGACTACCCTCGCTATGAGTACACTATATATTGGATGGATGTTTTAAATAATTAGTGGGGTTTTTCTTTTGTTCTAATCACAGACATACGATTTATGTCATTGGCATTATACAATAACCAACTTATATGCCTCATCAATGATGGTTCCACCTCTTTTTGGTCTATTGAAGAAGCGGATAATTTTATATTTGGTCAACCATCTATTGAACGAAGTTTGGAGTCTTTTGAGGATGACTGGGGATTCAAATGGAATTTGTTGCAACACATTTCAACAGACAAAAATGAAAATGTCTTGGATATTTTCCATTTCGAACAGTGGACGGGATAGTGTTGATGTGCAATAACAATGAAGTTCCACTCATGTTCTATGATTTGATGACCGACTCCTGTGTCCCAACAAATATAAAAAATGTATCCATGTTACAAAATTCTGGGTTGAGATTTCCATTTCAAGACTAGTGTAATGATCTGATTGAAAATGGAAATGTTTTCCCACTACTTCCAAACATGGATTCTGTTGATGTCATTCCACCATTGGGAATAGATTTGTTGGCTTAGTCTACTTTTCCTTATAATAAATAATCGATAATATTATCAAACATGTTGTACTTGTCCTACAAATATTCATATTCCTTTATACATTTTCATATTTTTGACTTTCATATTCCACCATTCAGATTATATTTGATATTGTACTTGTTTTAGAAATGTTCATATTCCATTATCAATTGTGATAATTTTCACTTTCATATCAATGTCATATGGATTGAGATAAAGATTTCACCATTTCCCCCCACTTTTTTATAATTGCAATTGTATATATAGTTCCTATTGACATTTGTTTATGTTTCGTAATTATGTTTAATAATTATTCATTTTCTCCTATTGTATAAATGTTTACTGAAGGCACAAGATATGCCAAGTTAATCATGATGTGTTTTTTCCTTTTGTAGAAATGTCTACTGAAGGCACAAGTAAACATATTACGAAACAAACTCGTTCTCCGATAACATGTGAGAGGAGAAATGAACTTCGTCGTTTATGGTATCGAAAAAACAAAGATGCAATAAATGAATGTAGAAGAGCTTTGTATCATACAAGAACCACTCGAAATAATATTGAAAATGATTTTCTCGATAGTCGTAAGTATTGAAGTTTAGTTGCTATCATGCGAACAAAAATACCTATTGATGTTTCTTTCCCACAATCTTTTCATACTCTAAATATTTCTTATGTTCCACAATCTCATAATAATGTTGTCTTGATAGCGAAAAATTCTGATATTCCAAAAGATGATCATGTTCAAAATCTAGATTCAAATGACAACCCTCAGTCTTCTACAAATGGAACTCCTAGATTGCAGCATGAAGGAAGGCTGGAAAACCTCCATGGAAGAGTACTCGAAGACATTCAAAATATGGGGCCATCTAAATTTGTGGGTGACAGTAATTTTCTTGCCAATTTAGTTGTTAATTTGAAACCTTTACCTGTTGTTGTTGGATCTGTGTCTCCTCTCCCAAATTTTCGAGCAAATATCCTTCCACCAATAGAATCAATTAGAAATATTTCACTTGGAACAACTAAGGTATTCTAGTGCCATAATTATTTGTCAGAATTCCGCAACAAGATCTGTTATATAGATTACTAAAATTAGTAAATTAACATTTTATTTTCTCTTTATTTGTAGCACACTAACCATTCCAATAGAGGTATAGAACTCAACGACCAATATATTCCAACAACACATGTTCAAACTCAAGTGGCGCCTTCTCATAAACTTGGTCCAGGTCAACCAAGACCATCTTATTTGCAATATAATGTAAATGTTCATCATTTGCATTCCTTTTTTTTAATTTTTCCTTCTCTTGTAAGTTAGTAAGTTGGAAATTAACATTTTTTTTTTTTTACTAGGACACCATTCAATGCAATCAAAATAGAGATATGCACTCCATAAATTCAAGGGAAATAAATGTTGGAAGCAATGCAACAATTCCTCTTGGACCAAATTTGGATAGGGCCTCTGACATTGGTCTTGAACATGCTCTGTTGTCTAGAGTTCATATCCATCAAGTGAATCAACCTACTTTCCATCATTTTCATACCAACATGATCGAATTTCATAAAAAATTTCGAGCTAATATTGATAGCCTCTCCATTGTGAAAATGTGCCATGTTTGTCATGAATCTTATCCTGGAATCCAAGTTTTGAGAGGGTCTGAAGGTCCTATGTGCAAAAGGTGCAAATATGAGCGAGGTTCCCATCGTTTCTCTCATTGGAATAACATGGATCCAGGTGACCAACCTCATGTTCTAAATGTTCTTACCCAAGTTGAAGATATGCTAATAGCAAGGGTTAATCCAATACTGCAAGTGACACATGCTCGTGGTGGGCAATATAAATATAGTGGTCACAGAATTAGCTTTCCACAAGATATTTCCATGATTACAAGAAACCTTCCACGACGTGTTGAATATCTTGACATCCTCATTGTTAGGAGACACGATGCATAATCTAAATATTATGAATGTTATGTAAAGAGATCACGATTTTTGGATGCATTGCGTTACAAAATTCAAATGGATAAATATTACAGGGATGTTCAAATCAACATGGATTCACTCGCTTCTCTCCCTGAAAGGCCAAAAAATGTGTCAAGTAGGCTTAAATTTGTTGATTGTGATATTAAAGAAACAAAGAGTAATGTTGTTGACATTCAAGAGTTGGCTCCTGATCATTTGCATGCTCATCCTTCATCTTTTTTTGCTTGACTACCCAATTAAGTGAGAGAAATGGAAGAAATAAGAACATTCATTCAAAATGAAGATTCCACACCTGTTGAATGATTGGACTGGCCAAACATTGGTTTGTCTCCCATCAATGAATATAATATATAAGGTTTATTGGACATGGATTTACCCACATTATTCCCCACTGGTGAGTCTAATTGGTTGCATCCTTGTATTTGTAATATTCAACTGCATGAATATGGATTACATCTTCTCAGATACTTTGATCAAATATTTGGAAGCCATCTAAGGTTTCACTATTTCTTATTGAACATGATTATGCGTCATCGTAGCCAAGCAACTACTGCAGTATTTGTAAAGAACAATATACATGATAACTCACCTACAAAAATTCTAGACTTGCGACAACAAATCATTGATTTACCTGACAATAAGTTGATTGAGCATCTTATGCATTTTGGTTCTACTCTTCGAGATACAAGGGCCTATTGGACAAAGTGTTGTGTTGAACTCACTGACATGATTACTCAGTTGGGTTGTCCAACATTGTCTTTCTCTTTAAGTGCAGCTGACACAAAGTGGCATGACTTACACAATGTCATGCCCAAAAATGCACATTCTCGTCGTTTAAATGAACATCTTAAAAAATTCATCCACATGTATAATATTTCCACAATACTGACATGTCTTCTTCTTTTGACTTCGTTGGGGGGAATCTATCTATCTCTGGGGTTTCTGATCAAGGGAAAGATGTTTTATTTCTCTTTCCCTTGAGCAAGTGGGCCCAGTGTTTACGACCAAGCTTGCCTTCTTTAAGCATTCTGTGTTGATCAGTAATCAAAATACCATAGAAAGATTCAAAGGTGTAATCCATACCATCTTCCTTGCATGCTTTTTAGTTGGTGTGGAAAGTCAACATGAACACATCAAATGGTGTTCTCAAGTTCATCAGGACCATCTCGATGAGTTTTCCATCTCGATTTTGATAATTCTTTCTAGATTCATCAAATTTCAAGTGGAGTCTTTGACACATGCCAAATAGTCCTCCATTCTATCAAAATAATAAGGATATAGAGAGATAAACTCTTTTTCCAACTCATGACATGGCTCTCATCGACTCGGTCAAACAAAGACTTTAGCTTCATCTAGACATGATGAGGGCATTCAATTCTGTTGAGGTGAAATTGAATCTCCTGCGAAATGTAGGTCGTGATGACCTCAACAACCTCATCCTTCTTACCATCAATAGCGAACTTTGTCTAATCGTTTGTTGGATCTAGAATCACAATCTTCATATACTACCAAAATCCTTTTCTTTTTTAGTATGGTTTCCATATCTAGTTCCCATACCACATAATTCGATATGTTCAAAACAACATGATCAATCTTAATCACACAAATTTCATAATTTCATCTGTGCAAAACAATAATTTCCAATCAACAAACCACCGACCCAAAGTTAATCACACAGTAGATCCTGGAGTTGAATCTGTCGGTTGTTAGAGTTGAATCTGCCAAATCCTCGTTGTCAAGTTGACTCAACAAGGATGCTCAACCCAATAGCCTACACGTTCAACTCATAGTCGAATGATGGGCTGGTTGATCCACCGCCCGACGATCTTCGACTGCTGGTCAACTGTCAAATCAAAATGCAAGTCGACTACTCGATCAACTAATGTAGTGTGTTGTTCGATCACCTAACTGATGTAGTGTGTTGGTCGATCGCCCGACCGATTGTATCCCTATGTAGGTCAACCTCTCGATCAAGTGAACCCAAGAGATGCATGATGAACCATCAATGCTTGATGTTCCAACAACATTGTAACAAAACCATCATTTCATGCTCACTAGAGAATAATGGAAAGATAATTTTGCACTCAAAACTAAAAAGAGAACAAAGGCCTTCTAGTCATTTTGAAGACCAATATCTCTATCCAATACTAAGAACTTAGAACAAAAAGTTCATTCCGTAAAGTATCCATGTTGGTGAAGTGGGTGAGCCATAAGTCCCTCATTTAGGAATCATTTGGATACATAAATTTTAAGTAATATGTTTTTCTGAACAAGTCTAATAACATTATTATTTAAAAAATACAATAGATTTTCAATAGGTCATAGGGATGAGAGAGGTTAAAGAAGAGCATATATTTATCTTAACTCTAGATCTATTAAGCATTTCGAGGGATCAAAAAATAAATTGAAATGCAAATCTCATGCTTAAAAGATTCTAAGTTACGATGGATTTACACATGTTCTCTTTGTGTGTCTCTATGTGCGCACGTGTGTGTATTTTATTGGTTTTGTATAAAAATTAAAATTGAGCCAGCCTTACATGGAATAACCATTACAATCTCTTCAATACCGATACATCTTGCTTTGTGCTCTTTATATATCTATACTCTATTAGTTTCATATAAATTTTAAAATTAGTTCAACCTTACATAGGACGACCATTACGATCTCTTTAATATTGGATTATAAAATGTATATTTCTTCTCTTGTGCATGAATGAAAAAATGATAATGATAATAAAGGTCAAATTGCAATAGGGATGGATGTAGCATCTGAGGCTATGGGGCTGATAGTTATGTTCTTTTGAAATCACATGACCATTCCTTTGCAGCTTCAATGATGACAAATGTAGATATTGGGTATGTAATTGTACCAATTACCATGCAATGGTACCAATTACCATGTAATGCCAAAAAGTTCCATAAAATTGCCAACAAACGAAGGCTTACTCACTGGTGCACTGGCTTACTCCATGTGTATACATATACACATTCTTGACTTCAATGTGTATACATATACACATTCTTGACTTCTTCGTAGGAAAGGAGAAGGAAAAGTAGCTGCGAAGACAAGTTGTGGAAATATTTCGCTGAGCGTGGGTGGTTGTCATATTTCCAAGAAATTTCCAAGAACACGATATTCTTGTCGCAATGCTTTTTATGTGGAGTCCTGAGCCACAACACATGCAACAGGCCACCAGATTCCCCAATGGTATGCTTAAGGAATGTTCCGTGCAAAGGACACGCAGTAAGATTGCACGCATAAGTTTGAGCCACACACGTCTAGTCAAGTAGCACTAATTCTCAATTATTTCTTTGGCGTTGAATTAGTCTTGATGACTCCACTAAGTTATCGAGTATGTAAATGCATCTTACACCACCTACATGTGTGTTCACGTAGCACATCAATCACCTCTTATGCACTCACCAAGCACATTAATATTTACATCAATCTCTATGTATAAATTTGGCCCCACATATCCACCTTTTCAAAATGGTGAGGAGCTTTTTACTATTAAATCTAGTGTTAAATCTATCAATTTATATCTTTGAACATGGAAAACATTAAGCACCATGCATTGAGTTAATCACTGACTCATTCCTTGTGCATCGTGTTTGTTGGAGTTGAATACACAATATTTATTATCTAACTGAGAAGATGCACCAAGCAATGAGGTAATGATTGATTCATAGGATATTTTCCAAATGAGCATATACTTTTCAATAAAGTATCTCTATATAGTTGTAAATCATCTCATTCATGCTTGGAAAGTAACTTTTTTTTTTCAACAAATTTCACTAGTAATAAAAAAGTAAAAGGTAAAAAATGATGGAAATGAAAATAACTCAAACGTCAATTTGAAGTTTAAACCTTAAGATCACCAGCCAAAATTACTTGTACCTTTTATTGTAGGAGTGTTCCACCTAATCTTATTAATCTTTTCTTTGGTCTTCTGCTACTGTGGTTAATCTTCTTGGTGTTACAGGAAGACGCTAATAAGTTTGTATTTGACACAACTGCATCACTTCCCACTACCACAACTAGTAGTATTACTACTATTGAAAATCCAAATGCCCTAATTGACATGGATGGTTCAAATGAAATATAACCCATCCTTATATGAATGGAAAATATATCTTCTCTGTGTTATAGGTAGACGATATGATGTTTCTATTTAACACACCCACAACATTCCCCACAACCACGACTAGTACCATTACTGCTAATAAAATGCCAAATGACCTTATCAACATGGTTGGATCAAATAAAATATAACCTCGAATAAACTCTTCGAATGATAAATATAACATATAAATTACACGATTTTTTTTGTGTTCAATACATTATAAACATAAGTTATGCTTACATACTATTTATAGAATTAATACATTGAATTAACCTAAATACACTACCTTCATGGTTATCCTTGAACTTCTCTTAACGCTAACCGATGAAAGAAAGAATGTAGCAAATAACACTTTATGAATTGCATACAACTTAAAATCAAAGGCACTGAAAAATTATAATCATCATAAAAAAACAATAAGGATTTCAAACTCCATGCTTCTAACCATCATNAAAAAAAAAAAACAAATAAGGATTTGAAATTCCATGCTTCATCTCATTACACTGCCTTAACGATTGTATATTTTGTTTTACCTCTATCATGGATATTATAAAGAGAAGGTAGTGGGCTCAAGACCAGGAATGTCATATATATACTTTGAAATTCCATGCTTAATCTCATTACATTTCCTTAACGATTGTATATTTTGTTTTACCTCTATCATGGATATTATAAAGAGAAGGTAGTGTGCTCAAGATAAGGAATGCCATATATATACTTGATTAAGTTAATAATTAATAATCTTGTCTTGGGTTTTTCTTCAATATTAGGGATGCTTCTCACATAAGTCTTTGTATATGATGTGAATAGTTGGTCTATTATGTTTAGATATGTGTTTATGTACAACATTATTCCTTAGAACAATTTGTGTTATTCTTTAACTTTTCTGAATGTACCATTAAATACTTGGTTTTTGGATAATATTCCGAATGAGTTAAGGTTGGGTCCATTTTAGATCAAACATGTGGGGGGATTCCACTTGGAATTGTAAAAACTCTTGTAAAAGATGACATTATACCATTTAGATCAAGGGTCATGAATCTTGATGGATTTTTGGGGGTAAAGACACTTAGAAATTTGATTATAATTGTTTGAGTGTTTAGATCACTATGGAAATATAAATCTTGCAGTCATATGAATTGCCATATCTTTTTCATATCTAATGTCGATGCAAGAGATATAAATTATCGGTGTGTCTTATCACAATTTATGTTCCATTAACCATGAATATTTTTAGAAAACACTTTATGTATAGTCACTCGTTAATGGTGTTGAGGGAGTGAGGATGGGGATTTTAACTGATAAGGGGGTTTCCAACAAACTACACATACCTTGTATTTACATAATGAAACCACCCCAACTTAAGGTGATAGTGTTTGGATACCACTTATCATTCAAAAGAAGGGAGACAACTTTTATAGGCATTAGTCTTCCCCCACATAACTACACCATCCTGACATGAAATCATCTACCAAAAGACCCATTTGCATGCCAAGGAAACCTAAATCTCATGAAGTCGCCTTGGTGACAGATTCACAGTTCATTACGTGTTGATTATTTGAGTGCTCTTCAACATTCAATATAAGTGCGCCCCCCCCCCCCAACTTGCTAGCATGAATAAATATTTTGACTCTATGTCTCATAGTGGGGACTTAAAGGAGGCCTACAGGGGCATCAAATTGTTGGAGATGGAAGCCTTGTTGAAGTGGAGAGAGGCCAACCCAAGGGAATGGGAACCTTCCTACATTCACATTTGGAACCCTGGTCATAATATAGGAAGAAACAACTTCTTATAGAAGGTCCTCAAGATGCAATGTCAAATTAGGGACTTTGTGGCTATGAGAATTGATGCACTAAATAAATATTGATACCTGATGTGTGACATGTTAGAATTTCCTCAAATTAACCCATAAAGATGATAAAAAAAGGACCTATAGTTTCTACATAGAAATATATCCTAGATTGTTGAACTATGAGTAGAGAATATATATGTTACAAATAAGGACATATAACATCTAGTATCAAACCTACCAATTTATATGCATTCAAATGAACATGGGAAAAATTAAGAACCATGCAGTGAGCCAATCATTGGCTCAATCAACGGTTAATTTCCTTATGCATCATGGTTGTTAGATACAGAATATTTATCATATAACTAAGAGGATGCACCAAGTGATGAGCTAATGATTGGCTCACTGCATATTTCCCAAATGAACATATACTCTTCAACAAAGGATTGTTGATTTTTCTATATGAGATGATATTGTATATTCTATATTTTATTACAATTATGAGTGTTCCATATATAGATAACATATTGTAACCATCCATGAAAGGATGTGTCCATTGGATAATCAATAACTATTTATTATATATGTTATTTAATAATCAATAATTATATTATTAATTATTAATCTAGGAGAATGTCTTCCTGATGTTGTCCAAACATCAACACTCCCTCTCAACGAGGGAGACATTCTGCATCATGCCAAGCATGTCTCTGAAGTATAAAAAATTCACCATAGACTCATCAAACCTATATATCAGTCCTTATATATGTTTCTCTCCCACTTGAATCGAGGAGAAAATCCCCCTGTGACTCTCCCTCTGAGCCAACTGACTCTCTCTAAGATCAGGCTCACTCTGGGTCCGCATGTTATAGCATCTAGCATCTTGAGTCTTTATCATTCCTATTCAAATCAACATGACTAAGGATAAAGACTACACCTGGGCCATTCACCATAGGTACACCCATGTGAGCGAGTGTCAACCCGATGCTATCTGACACATGGAAAGCACCTCAAGTCCATATCACTCATTTTCATGATCAAGGAAGGACTATACTTGGGCCCATTTACAACAAGTACACCCTTGTGATAAATGTATCCTATCTCCCTTAGTCTGCAGCCCAATACAGGAGAAGGTCTGCTCAATGCTTACTCGGGGCATTGTAGAAAAAGGTATGCCACACATGGCACTCCCATGTGGACTTCTATAGGCTATTCCCTCTAGAAACACTAGTTTCAAATCCCCATAGTGTGTGACATCAATATCAACTCCCTTGATGTGTCCTCATGTGCTCTCCACAAGGGGTGTGTCCTCATGTGCTCTCTAAAAGGGACATTGGGATATAATCCCAAACCCACTTATCCCTCTCTGATAAGTGTCCTCACAGATCAACACAAATTAGTCATAGAGGAGTATGATTTGGAATTCTAGAGGCTAATCCCTCTGGAAACACTAGATTCAACTCCCCATAGTGTGTGACGTCAAGGTCAACTCCCTTGATGTGTCCTCATGTCCTCTCCACAAGGGACGTTGGGCTATAATCCCAAACCCACTTATCCCTCTTCGATAAGTGTCCTCACATATCAACTCAACTTAGTCACAAAGGAGTATGATCTGGAATTCTAGAGGATAATCCCTTTGAAAACACTAGATTCAACTCCCCATAGTGTGTGACGTCAAGTTCAACTCCCTTGATGTGTCCTAATGTGTTCTCCACAAGGGACATTGGGATACAAGCCCAAACTCACTTATCCCTCTTGGATATTGTCCTCATAGATCAACCCAACTTAGTCACAAAGGAGTACGTTCTAGAGAATGTCTCAGGAAGTTGCAAGCATTAACATTGCCTCTCAACGAGGGAGGCATTATTTGCCATGCCAGGTCTATCACATAAGTACTTGAACTTCACAATACTGCCTTCCTTTGCACCATGTATCGGATGTAATGGTACTTGACCTCAATGTGTTTTGATTTGTCATGAAACACTGGATTCTATGAGAGCTTCACACATCTATGGTTATCACAATGAATAATGGTGGAATCTAGCACATGTCCAAATAAATATGCAAGGAGCTTGCAAAGCCACACTACTTTGCGGACTTCCACACTCAATCCAATCTACTCTACTTTTGTGGTGCTCAAATCCATATAATTTTGTTTCCTGCTACACCAAGAAACCATGGCAGATTCCAAAGTGAAGCCACACCCGAAGGTTCTCTTCTTGTCCAGTGCGCTCCCTTCCCAATCAAATAATGAAACATAGCCATTCATGAATGTAGGAAGATGACACGATTTAACCAAGATGAATGTATCAATGTGACATAACCATTGAGGAACATCACAATCAAACATATCCATGTTATAATTAAGTAAGTCAAAATGAATGTTACAATCTAACATAACCAATGAAGAATATCAAAACCCAACAAATCCCTTGATGAACATTGCAATGTGATAAAACCCTTAATAAAAGTCACAATGTGACATCACATTTGATGAATGTCACAATGCAACAAAACGCTTAATGAACATCGTAATGTGACATGACATTTGATGAATGATGCAATTTGACATAGCCATTAGCATGGAAAGATGAATGTCACAACCTAAAATAACCATTAAGAAACAAAATAATTTGACATAAGGTTAGCTAAGATGAATGTTGCAATGTGACACAA